>OY992531.1:156212708-156539567 GCA_963921185.1 Dasysyrphus tricinctus | reverse complement strand
AAATTGCACACCAACCAATTTTTTTGCTCCACCACCCACTTTTTGTAAAATTGATATTCAAAAACATGAAAAAATATACCAAAGTGAAGTTTTCCTGCCTCACTAAAACTGTTATATCTCAATGAAAAAAAATAATTTTTAACTTTAGTAATTTTTTTCAATTATCAACGTCAAGGTCGAATTTGCTCACCTAAAGTTTAATTTTTCCCACCACCTCCTTTTTCTGAAATAAATATTGAAAACATGAAAAAAAACATACCAAAATTAAATTTTCATGCTTCACTAAAACTGTAATATCTCGATGAAAAAAAATAATTTTTAACTTTTAGTAATTTTTTTCAATTATCAACGTCAAAGTCGATTTGCTCACCTAAAGTTTAATTTTTCCCACCACCTCCTTTTTCTGAAATAAATATTGAAAAACATGAAAAAAACATACCAAAATTAAATTTTCATGCTTCACTAAAACTGTAATATCTCGATGAAGAAAAATAATTTTTAACTTTTAGTAATTTTTTTTAAATATCAACGTCAAGGTCAAATTTGCTGACCTAAAGTTTAATTTTTCCCACCACCCCCCTTTTTCTGAAATTAATATTGAAAAACATGAAAAAAAAACATACCACAATTAAATTTTCATGCTTCACTAAAACTGTAATATCTCGATGAAAAAAAATAATTTTGAACTTTTAGTAATTTTTTTCAATTATCAACGTCAAGGTCAAATTTGCTCACCTAAACTTTAATTTTTCCCACCACCCCCCTTTTTTCTGAAATAAATATTGAAAAACATGAAAAAAAACATACCAAAATTAAATTTCATGCTTCACTAAAACTGTAATATCTCGATGAAAAAAAATAATTTTGAACTTTTAGTAATTTTTTTCAATTATCAACGTCAAGGTCGAATTTGCTCACCTAAATTTTAATTTTTCCCACCACCCCCCTTTTTTCTGAAATAAATATTGAAAAACATGAAAAAAAACATACCAAAATTAAATTTTCATGCTTCACTAAAACTGTAATATCTCGATGAAAAAAAATAATTTTGAACTTTTAGTAATTTTTTTCAATATCAACGTCAAGGTCGAATTTGCTCACCTAAACTTTAATTTTTCCCACCACCCCCCCCCTTTTTCTGAAATAAATATTGAAAAACATGAAAAAAAACATACCACAATTAAATTTTCATGCTTCACTAAAACTGTAATATCTCGATGAAAAAAAATAATTTTGAACTTTTAGTAATTTTTTTCAATTATCAACGTCAAGGTCAAATTTGCTCACCTAAACTTTAATTTTTCCCACCACCCCCCCTTTTTCTGAAATAAATATTGAAAAACATAAAAAAAAACATACCAAAATTAAATTTTCATGCTTCACTAAAACTGTAATATCTCGATGAAAAAAAATAATTTTTAACTTTTAGTAGTTTTTTTCAATTATCAACGTCAAGGTCGAATTTGCTCACCTAAAGTTTAATTTTACCCACCGCCCCCTTTTTCTGAAATTAATATTGAAAAACATGAAAAAAAACATACCAAAATTAAATTTTCATGCTTCACTAAAACTGTAATATCTCGATGAAAAAAATAATTTTGAACTTTTAGTAATTTTTTTCAATTATCAACGTCAAGGTCGAATTTGCTCACCTAAACTTTAATTTTTTCCCACCACCCCCTTTTTCTGAAATTAATATTGAAAAACATGAAAAAAAACATACCAAAATTAAATTTTCATGCTTCACTAAAACTGTAATATCTCGATGAAAAAAAATAATTTTGAACTTTTAGTAATTTTTTTCAATTATCAACGTCAAGGTCGAATTTGCTCACCTAAACTTTAATTTTTCCCACCGCCCCCTTTTTCTGAAATTAATATTGAAAAACATGAAAAAAAACATACCAAAATTAAATTTTCATGCTTCACTAAAACTGTAATATCTCGATGAAAAAAAATAATTTTGAACTTTTAGTAATTTTTTTCAATTATCAACGTCAAGGTCGAATTTGCTCACCTAAACTTTAATTTTTCCCACCACCCCCTTTTTCTGAAATTAATATTGAAAAACATGAAAAAAAACATACCAAAATTAAATTTTCATGCTTCACTAAAACTGTAATATCTCCCCCCCCCCCTTCTTCTTCTGTTCCATTCAAACACATTTTTGTGTTCTGTTTCATTCCTATGGAATATAATGATTACAGGGATAGGAATTGGATCTAGATAGGAAATTGAACCAGGAAAGGAAACTAGGAAGAGACCGGAAGCGGAAATATTTGAAAATTGGACCAGGAAAGGATAGAAAGGTATTGATTGTTCTATGGACGCGGCAGTGGCATGCTGGCGTGCGTGGCTTAGCTCGCCGCATATAGGGGGGATCTTGCCATCCCATAAAACCTCACCACGCTACAAAAATAATATCATGCCTAACATGATCTAATCTTACTTTCTCTCTTATGCTGCTGTTAGCACTTTTAAGGACTCTGCCAGATTTGGACGCCCTACCCCTTCGAACTAAGTGTCCTCTTTTACAGGAAAATATTGATTTTAAATTATTTAAAACTTAATTTACGCTAAAAAAAGAAAAAACAGAAAAACGAACAAAAAAAGAGTTCCCTTAGAATAGGCTACATTCAATGGCAATTATCTTTGTTGATTCCGGTTGTTGTATGAAATTATCTCGTTTGTAGTACGAACCACAGCACCGCACTAAATTTTCCTTTTCCGGTTCATGGATTCGGTCCACTGCCACACTTGGGGATTTTTAAGAGGAATTTTTAATATCATTTTTTTTTTGTATAGGGTATCGCAAAGCACTTTGGAGTTTTGCCCATCAGAAGGCAAAAAAAACTTGGAATAATATATATAAAAGCATAAATATTACTTGGACATTGGACTCCTTGTGTATTAAATTTTACGCAGCTTCTTCTAAAAATTTACGAAAATTTGTTGTAGGAATTATTGAATTGCAGACGCAAGTCACGCTTTAGTTTTCCACAAAAAATACGCGCGCCTTGACTTCTGCTCTTGACGATGACATCTAAGCTCGCCTGTGATAATTTAGTCGTTCAAGTGAATTTTAGCATTTTTGCTACAAATCTAAGTAACTTATTACTCACCCTTATCCCAGACAAAAACAAAAAAACACCAAAACTCCTTTTCCTTAAGGTAAGACCACACTCGACGGAACTGCCCTTCATCGAAACTGAACTTCAAAATATTTTGTGTGTGAAATTGAATGAGCTATATTGCACTAAGCGACAACTGAACTTCATGGCGCAGCACCATGCAGCAAAGTTGATAATCCGATCAACTTTGCCACGGCCTGAAGTTCTGTTCAGTTCCGCTGCAGCAAAAATATTTTGAAGTTCAGTTGCAGTGCAGTTCCGCTGAAGTGCAGTTCCGTCGAGTGCGATCTTACCTTTATTCGCACTATTATTAAAGTATACGCACCATTCTTTAATGCACTGTGAACAAGGAAAAAAAGGCAACTCTGCGCTTCTTCTTTTAACCACACAAAAAAATAACCTACTTTATCTTTATGCCACACAAAGTATGACTACATAGTTTCAGCCCCGAGGATGTATGCTTATCTACTGAACATACTTTCGCAACGACATATGTAGCTGAACCCCCATATCCTCATCTTCGAAATCATACGATAACCTCGGTTTCTAGGCGGAGCTTATACAAATGAAACCCGTTGCGTTCACAACACCATATTGCGAATAAACTGTCCCTCCACGTAACCCCGTCTTGACCGTCTCACCTAGCCATATTTTCACCTCGCTATACAACGATAGTATGTTCCCTTATCTTGTCCTGCAGCCCTTTTGTTGAATTCACTACTGAATTCATTCATTTTATTTGCGTCCAGTGGACTCCTCTTTTTTTCTCTGACGTTTAGCTCTAAATCATTTTCAACCGCGAGCTTCAAAAGTTGTTTTCATTTCAGTTCCGAAGAAAAAACTTTGTTTGCCAATAAACCTTCGGTAATCCTAAATTAAATATCATTTGTAGCTTTATAATTTTATGCTATAAGTACACGGCATGCTTAATGCGGAACTGACGTCATACGGCTCTCACAAACATGCCGATTACATGGTATGCGGACATTTGGGACGCACATGTCACGTAAAAATGACGTCACTGCGCATGCCCATGTGGCATTTTAACATGTCGTGTACTCGAAGTATTACTGAACATCATTCTAAAGATTCCAGTGGTGGAACCACCAAAAGCTGTATCCCATCCCACGCAACAAAACGAAAAGCAACCATTCTTAGGTCAGATGGCAATCAACAGGGCGTCAGCGAACAACAAGGTAAGTGGAAACAGGCACTTAAATCCGAGTAAAAGTTTTCTTTTAATATGGAAAACCGCAAGAACTGTCAGCTACATTTCCTACGGAGACAGCCGTAACAGTTTGTTCTGCAATATTTTTTACGTTTAGATTAATACTATGTTCCCACCGGAGTGAAATTTCGGATTTCAGAGATTCCAAATCTTTACATTACTCTATACAGTTTTGAGATTTCGAAATGCGAGATTTCGTTGAAATCTCAATGAAATCTTGTAACGATGCGAACTCTTCTTTATGAACAAACGCATTTTCAGCTTTCACCATAGAAAGGGGTGTAAGACTTTTTAATAAAAATTGCGATCTTTCACTCCAACGCCAAGCAGTCAAAAAGAGAAAAGTATGATATCGTATTTGACATTTGAGCGTAGAGAAACAAAAGGTTTTGGCAGTGTGAATACCAATTTGAAATCTCAAAAGTTATCAGCTGAAATCTCGGATTAAACTTTGGTATGGAACATAGTATAAGGAAACAATATTATTGCCAGAGTTTTGTTGTAGGTTTTTTTTTAAATCTATTCACTGAACTCATATTACCTAAAAAAATCCTTTCAAATCGTTGTCCAATGGGCATTTATACATACAACAATGGCTGGTTTATGGGTGAGCCACTCGTCACGCAAATTGCTGGATTAACACGACTGGAAAACTGCTCAACCCAAAGAATGAATTTATCCAATCTTTTGCCAGTCTTTTTGCAGTTTCAGTTGTGCGTCGTGTAAGTCCAGCATAAGTTCCGCGAACAACTGGGTATAACCAAATCGTGGTACACATTATCAAACCTGAGTGACACTCGTGTTGGATATGAAACCTGCGTGAAAAGTTTCGCGTACACACTTTATCAGTTCTGTTGGCCGAATGGGCTGCGCAGGGAATTAGACTTAATTTTGACATTTTTACTATGAGCTAAATGTCAAAATTGAGTCTGATTCCCTTCGCAGCCCATTCGTTGGATTCTGTAATCGGGGTGAATGTGAAAATTATTGAAATCGCTAATCAGCCAATATCGGTTGATTAGCGAATTCGCTAATTAACGACTTTAAATTATAGATATATTGACTAAGAACCTGATTACACGAATCGTTTTTTCGTTCGTTTCGTCTTTTTGACAGGTAGGTACGTATTTTTGTCACACAACGAAAAAAGTCAATTCGTGTTTTTGGCGTTAAAAAATTTGAGGTTCATTTATTGGAAAATAGACAGTAATAATAATTAAAAATATTCATGAATCTCTATTTGTTCTAATTTATAAATATTTACATATGAAAAACATTTTAAAGCTCATGTCAAATCATGACGTTAAAGTTCAACCGGAAAAAGACATAAAATGTTCATATGTACGTGCTTTTGTTACTTCATTTCCCCTACATTTCTACACCCCTCACCCAATGTGTCAAAAAGAAACACGAAACGACTGAAAAAACAAATTGTGTAATCAGACCCTAAAATTGTATGGTAATGCGGATTAACCAGAGTCCAAATAATAGCTGCGTTTTTTTGTATGTCCATATGGAGTTTGGTGAAAAAAACGAAATCGGAACATTTCAACATTTGCCTTGGTCTGCCATTTTGTTCTGAACTATATTACCAACAAACATTTGACATTTCTATACGAATTATCGATAACACAACGACAATGGTAGTCTGGCAATACCGTTTTTATCGGGACAAAATTTAACTCCAGTTAATTATCTGGACTTAGCTAACTCTATATGGACATAGTTGTTGTTGTATTTAACATGTAAATTGGTTTGCTTTGTTGTCGTTTTTTTCACACCATTTTATTTGGACATGCAAAAATACACAGCTAATAATTGATTGAGGATAATTAGCTGTATGCAAACTGGCCCCAAGTGCTTACAAAAATCTTGCAATACATCCTAAACAGTTTGAAATACTAAAATTCACAAAAATTTCCATATGAAAATTCCTACATACCTAATGTGGAATTTGACGTTTCCAAATTAAAGAGAGAGCGATATAGGTGTGTGTTTGGTAACGTTAAATTTTTTGACATTTCCTTTCACATCTAGGTTTAGGTGTGTTCATCGAGATATTACAGTTTTAGTGAAGCATGAAAATTTAATTTTGGTATGTTTTTTTTCATGTTTTTCAATATTAATTTCAGAAAAAGGGGGTGGTGGGTCAAATTAAACTTTAGGTGAGCAAATTTGACCTTGACGTTGATAATTGAAAAAAATTACTAAAAGTTCAAAATTTTTTTTTTTCATCGAGATATTACAGTTTTAGTGAAGCATGAAAATTTAATTTTGGTATGCTTTTTTTCATGTTTTTCAATATTTATTTCAGAAAAAGGGGGTGGTGGGAAAAATTAAAGTTTAGGTGAGCAAATTCGACCTTGACGTTGATAATTGAAAAAAATTACTAAAAGTTCAAAATTATTTTTTTTCATCGAGATATTACAGTTTTAGTGAAGCATGAAAATTTAATTGTGGTATGTTTTTTTTCATGTTTTTCAATATTTATTTCAGAAAAAGGGGGTGGTGGGAAAAATTAAAGTTTAGGTGAGCAAATTCGACCTTGACGTTGATAATTGAAAAAAATTACTAAAAGTTAAAAATTATTTTTTTTCATCGAGATATTACAGTTTTAGTGAAGCATGAAAGTTTAATTTTGGTATGTTTTTTTTCATGTTTTTCAATATTAATTTCAGAAAAAGGGGGTGGTGGGAAAAATTAAACTTTAGGTGAGCAAATTTGACCTTGACGTTGATAATTAAAAAAAATTACTAAAAGTTCAAAATTATTTTTTTTCATCGAGATATTACAGTTTTAGTGAAGCATGAAAATTTAATTTTGGTATGTTTTTTTTCATGTTTTTCAATATTTATTTCAGAAAAAGGGGGCGGTGGGTAAAATTAAACTTTAGGTGAGCAAATTTGACCTTGACGTTGATAATTGAAAAAAATTACTAAAAGTTCAAAATTATTTTTTTTCATCGAGATATTACAGTTTTAGTGAAGCATGAAAATTTAATTTTGGTATGTTTTTTTTCATGTTTTTCAATATTAATTTCAGAAAAAGGGGGTGGTGGGAAAAATTAAACTTTAGGTGAGCAAATTTGACCTTGACGTTGATAATTAAAAAAAATTACTAAAAGTTCAAAATTATTTTTTTTCATCGAGATATTACAGTTTTAGTGAAGCATGAAAATTTAATTTTGGTATGTTTTTTTTCATGTTTTTCAATATTTATTTCAGAAAAAGGGGGTGGTGGGAAAAATTAAAGTTTAGGTGAGCAAATTCGACCTTGACGTTGATAATTGAAAAAAATTACTTAAAGTTAAAAATTATTTTTTTTCATCGAGATATTACAGTTTTAGTGAAGCATGAAAATTTAATTTTGGTATGTTTTTTTTCATGTTTTTCAATATTTATTTCAGAAAAAGGAGGTGGTGGGAAAAATTAAACTTTAGGTGAGCAAATTCGACCTTGACGTTGATAATTGAAAAAAATTACTAAAAGTTAAAAATTATTTTTTTTCATTGAGATATAACAGTTTTAGTGAGGCAGGAAAACTTCACTTTGGTATATTTTTTCATGTTTTTGAATATCAATTTTACAAAAAGTGGGTGGTGGAGCAAAAAAATTGGTTGGTGTGCAATTTCGACCACGAAGTCAATAATTTTAAAAACATATTTAAGGTTCAAAATTATTTATTTCTATCGAGAAATATCACTTTTATTCAGAGACACGAAAATTTCTTTTTTTGAGGTTTTAATAATGCATACATTTCACATTTGCTTTTGTCTATACTGTAATTAAAAATCATCCATCTTGCTTTCTCTATTAAAAAGTACAACATAACAATGATTAGATTGCAAAAAAAAAAAAAAAGTACATGACCCACACAGGACTCGAACCTGTGACTCCCGGTTATCAGCCGGCAACTCTTCCATTGCGCTATTGATAGTTATAAATTCTGATGGTTAGTTTCTAATAAGACTTACTTGTATTATTAAACAATTAACTTGGTCGAAATTTTGATTATTGATTTATTAATTGACGGAACATGTTACAAAAAAAATTTTTAGTGAGCAAATTAAATTTAAAGATGAGCAATTATTTAAGCCCCTGTGCATTTAGATATTCGATTTGGTTACAAGGATATTGGCATTTGAAAGTTCCATACAAAGTGGAATTTGTTTATATTTTTATAAAAAAAACAGGAGGTGTGCAATTAAAATTTTTTTGATTTTTGAAATGTGCAATTAGGAATACATCCCCTGACATTTTTTTTTTTGCGAAAATCGAAAGTGCGCCGGCTGACTTCGACGTGGTGAGAATAACAAATAAAGAACCCAATCCTCGGCTGTCAATTTGATTTGCCTACAAGCTAAAACGAATAGATGGATGGCTTAGATATGCAAAGTATTAGTGAAGAACAATGAAAAAAGCACACATATATTCAACTCGTCATCAAGTACAGGTCATGTTGTTGTTGCAATTCACCTCTATTCTTTTGACACGAAATGAAATTACAAACACAACAAACGGAAGGAACACATCATAGAAGGCGATGACGGTATTTTTATTCTCTAAAAACCATTGACATATTATATATGGACTGCTAGTTGTATGTCATTTCCATACAAAACGTGCTAAGAAAATGACACCACTTATTACAGTCGAGACTAGCGGCAAACTCAGGCCTAGCCGTGAAAATATAAAACATATTAACACAGTGCTAGGGGATCAGGCAAAAAAATCCCTTATTTTGTTTTATACGAAATTAATTTGCTTTTAGGTTAAAGGCTCCCCCAAACCAACGCGAAACATTCCCCGACGACGCGAAATCATTCACAATAATACAAAATATGAAAGATACACAATGCTAAACAACAACAAAAAATTGTCTTTGCGAATGATTCGCTACGAATTCGCGTTGGTTTGGGAGAGCCTTAATATTTAATTAAAATGAATGTTCTATTAGCCGCGTTTTATTATCCTCATGATCTGATCCGAATCAGATCATGTTAAATAAAACAGACAGGATCGTAGTTATATACGCGTCTCTTTTCACCATATGTTTGTTTATTTTTCACGTGTCTGTTGCCACTTTTCTTGGCACTATTGAAACACATTCACAATAGTAATTTTTGGATCATTGAAATAGATACAGATAAAAAGCAGGATCCCATTTGTTTTTGTAATCACGTGTTAGAAATTGATAAAATGCGGCTATTAGAACCAATTTTTCAATCAAGCAGTTCGAGTAGTAATGACGTACATTATACACACAATAGCCACGTTTTTTTATCACTCATAACCCATATGGTTCATGAAAATAAAACGATGCGGATAAGTGCCTATATTGACCTATATACCCATCTCTTTTTTTCCTTATGTTCACTTATTTTCATGTGAGGTCTGTCTCTTTTCCAAATACTGCTGACAAATCGCTTACATGATTAACAATGGTAATCAGCTAATCTTAGCTAACAATAAAGAACTGTCATTACTGTACACGTGAAATCTTAGCGAAACATTCCCAACGATAAAAAATGACAACACAATGATAAATAACAATAAAAATTCTCGTCAGCGAATATTTTGCGTCGGTTTGGGAGAGCCTTTAAAGTTTTAATACCTTCCGCTACTTTTTGCAAAAGTGAGAAATAAACATTTATTATAAAAGCTTGCAAAAAAACAAAGGATCTTTGTACTGACAGACAATTTTCAATGAGAGCGCGTCTTTTGTATTGATTTTTACATCTCACTCTCGTATTTTTTATTCTGTGCAAAAAGTAAAAAGAGTTTACATAAAAAAGGAAATTTTCAGATACTTTTATGGGTTTTCCTTAAAAAAAAAATACCCTTCCAGCACTGGTTTGACGTTTGTGTGTTTTTTCTGCTTTTCTCATTTAAAAATAACTAATTCGGAATTTGAAAACTTTTCATATGTTTCTTCTCTTAAAACAACTTTATAAAAAAGAAGTTATTTCCAAAAAGCATGATATGCGTCCTTGTTTTTTTGCTTCATAAAAACAAACAAGATAGGCCACAGAAGTCAGCGGGAAAAAATCCCTCAAAAAATACCCAGTTCCAATGTCAAACATTATTTCCGTATTTCACCTATAGGACGGAGATTGGCGCTTGTTCCACTGTTACAAGTGGAATCATCGTAAATTTGTTGCTAGCAGTCCATATATGTATAATATGTCAATGCTAAAAACTATTATAGGTACCTACATACATTTAAGTTTAAGTGTGGATCTATCACATGTAGATGGCTCCAATTTCTCTTAAAAGAAAGGTTTTGCGATAAATATTTAAGTACCTTTTTACATTCACACAAATGAACTGAGAAAATAGTGTGATTGCATTTTCAAGTAAGGCTATGGGGAATTTATAAAAGAATTTCTATAATTAAAGTACCTAGGTACCTAGTATACGCATAGTAGGTATCTTGATTTGGCGGTAATTTATAGGTTCATTTTAATACACTGCAATGTATCTATTAGCTGCTAGCTAGATATGTAAGTACTTATGTATGGCAATTTATAGAAAAAATAGCCTAGGGACTTTCAAATGGATCGTTTTGGCCTTGTGGATGAAAATTGATAAAACAAAGGTAGGTAATAGGACTTAATAGACCAAGAACCGATTTTGGGAGTGGATGTATATGTTCCTATAACCATAATATGAGTAAGTAGTTGTTGAAGGTGTATACATTTTGATATAAAATACAAAAGTCTGGCAGGTTTTTTTTTCACAACCTATGGTGTGGGTGGTGATGGGCTTAAATTAGCTCAATTTCTTTTTTATGCACTAGGGTCAGTAACACTGCAGTTCAATTTTTAAAAAGAAGAAGTGATTTTCTGTCATTTTCATTTTCTGACAGAGCATTAAAATCGGTTTTTTTTTAAATAAATTAACGTGGTTACGATTGCATGAACACCCTTATTAATAATAACAATAATACTAATAACGGGGAATGTACCTATTGGACATTATAACTGATCGACAGAAATCAATTTTTCGTATAATAAATAGACTGGTAATTACAAATGATAGTGTGGGCTAAGCTTAAAATGAGAATCCTACCCAAAAATTCAAAAAATTACCCGGAAGATGTTTTTAGATAACGTTTGGCTTATGTACTGACTATACAACATTTTCAATAAAATTTTAATTATAAAAGTATATGTATGTTTATACTATTTGACTCCCAGATGACGTGCAAGCGGACTTAAATAGATCAATGCAGGGTGTTATGAAATTTTGTATATTCTTTCGGATTATTTATGATGAAATATCGGTTAGATAAGTACCTATATGTATGAAATTTATCAGTGATGGTCTAGTAGGAATGACGCAGTTAACAACTTTACTACGTTAATGATGCCCGTGGCATGAATACCCTTAGGTTTTTCCATGGACCCTTGAAATATATAGGAAATAATTAGGTATAAAGATTGTTTATTTTGGATTTTTTAATATCCCTTTAAACATCTAAAGATGTACCTATCTATCATTATTTTTATTTCTGTTCGTATTTAATTGGAAATAATTAAAAAAAAATTTGTTGTTTATGCCTATCTGCCTAGTTGAATACTGAAACGTTGAACCAAAATAATTATGTATACCTATGAACAATAAATAATAATTGCAATGATTGGGATATGAGTAACATAACACTAGGTGGGTGATACATACCTACATTTTGGTGTCCGTTTTTTCCCAAAAACGTTTTTTAATGGCAGACTAAATCAATAGTTTATGCCCAAAACAAAATACTTGGGCAGACAAAATGTATCCAAGGTCATTTACCCATGCCTTTAAGCACCAGGCTCTTCCCATACAAATCAGGCTGTGATTGCAAAAGTGGAGTAATATACTTTTTTATCATATTTTTCATCTTTTACATAGCTTATAATTACCTGCTATCTAATTTGAGATTCAAGGAAAATAAGTCAAATTTTTAGAAAGCTTAAACTTTTCAGAAATTAGAATTTTGGCTGAGATGACTTTTCTGAAGCATTCTTATATATAGAAATACGAAACAAAGTATCAATTTTACCAAAATATGGGTAACATCTCTTTTGCACTCGCGGCCTGGGGTAATGGGGTTTTCGCACTTTTATCGGTTTATTGTTCTTAACTTCCCATTTGAAGTTATTGTAATTGGTCCGATTTGTCGAATCGAAAATTTTACCATATCTTCACGTTTCGAGCTCCTTAGAATCGGAATCCATCATTTTTAGAGAGATGTCTGTGTTTGTGCGTACGTTCGTACGTTCGCTCGCTTTTTTTCGTTCACCATATCTCGAGAACGAATAAAGATATCGACTTCGAATGAATTTTATTTTATAGATAGTAGTTTCGTAATGTGCAGAAACGACTTTTAAAAAAAATGAATGAACGGTTTCTTTAGTCCTGAATATCTCGATAAAAATCATGCTATCGACTTCGGGTTAATTTTATTTTACGCGTAATGACGAAATAAGGAATTGGTAACAATATAGAAACATATCAACCTATATAGTTTTTTTAAATAAAAAAAAAGTTGCTAAAAATTTTCGAGAACAAACAATGATATTGGCTATGAGGTAATTTTAATTTATACACTAGCTTATATATAAAAATCGATAAAATTTTTAAAATATTGAATTAACAATTTTTTTAAAAGCAAAAAAACTGAAAGCAATTTTACTAATAATTGTTGAAAATTTGTTTTTTGCCTCAAATATCCTGAGAACAGACGATGATATTGGCTTCCGGTAAATTTAATTCAAAATACTAGATTATAATAAATTGATAATTGATAGCGTTTGCAAAAAAAATCAACAAAAAGTTTTCTAAAACCGAAAAAAATACAAGAAACCTTACCTACCAAAAATTGTTGAACATTTTCTTAGTCTCAAATATCTTAAGAACAAACATTGATACGGGCATTGGGAAAGTTTTGCTCTGCATACTAGTTCAAATGTTCAAAAGTCCACAAGTGTATGAGGAAAACCTGGACGCATGTTTGAACTAGAAGAGCTGTATGAGGCTCTAAGAAAAGCAAAACTGAACAAAGCCCCAGGTGAAGATAGGATTCCCTATGAATTTTTCAAAAACGCACCGACCAACTTTCTGGAAAACCTCTTGAACGCTTTCAACTACATTTACAGCCAATCAAAGGTACCGGCAGAGTTTCAAAAGTCCATAATTTTTCCTATTTTTAAAAAAGGTGATCCGAATAACGCAGAAAATTATAGAGGCATATCCTTTATGAACACAATTACAAAAATTTTCACCGGCATGATGAATGCAAGGCTAACTAAGTGGGTAAAAGAAAACAAGAAGCTGAGTCAGTTCCAAGCAGGATTTAGAGAAAGATATTCCACAGTGGATCAAATTTTCAACCTAAAAAGCATCGCTGAAATCTACCTTAATAAAGGAAAAAAACTTTACGCGTTCTTTATAGACTTTCGAGCTGCATTCGATAAAGTAAATAGAAATTGCCTTTTCTATAAGTTATCTCAAATAGGAGTTTCTACAAAGTTTTTAAGGACTCTTCAAAGTCTCTATGAAAAAAATGAATCGATGGTTTGGACTGGAAATGAACTCTCAGAATCTTTCGAGATTACAATTGGTGTAAGACAGGGATGTCTACTCAGCCCGTTAATATTTTCGTTGTTTTTGAATGATATCTCAGAGTTTCTACCCGCGGGAATTGTAGTTGATGGAATCAATATAAAAACTTTGCTCTATGCAGATGACATTGTAATCCTAGCAGAATCGCCGAACTCATTACAGTTAATGATTAACAAGCTAGAGAGCTATTGTCGCCTTAATAGTTTGCAAATAAACACAGACAAATCTAAAGTTTTAATATTCAGGAAAGGAACAGGTCGCTTTGCAAGGGACGAAAAATGGAAGTACGATGGAGAAGATTTAGAAGTTGTTAAGTCATATAAATATCTGGGAATGACGTTAAACCACGACCTTTCTATGAGAAAACACCTATCTTTAAAACTTGCCGAAACAAAAAAAGCCTTAAATTGCACCTGGAAAAATCTCATGATGAACTCGAGGGTTGAAATATCAGCGAAAGTTAAGGTGTTTGAAGCTGTTATGCGATCAATGATGTGCTACGGAGCTCAGGTTTGGGGTGGAAAATATTATGATGAAGTTGAGAAACAGTTGCGTTTCTTTCTAAAGAAACTATTCCAGCTCCCATCAAATACACCAAACTATGTGCTGCAAATCGAGAGCGGAATATCACCACTATTTATTTTCACCCTCAAACTTTGCATGAACTTCATTATAAAA
Organism: Dasysyrphus tricinctus; assembly: GCA_963921185.1. NCBI lineage: Eukaryota > Metazoa > Arthropoda > Insecta > Diptera > Syrphidae > Dasysyrphus > Dasysyrphus tricinctus. The sequence continues at coordinate 156,524,922 of OY992531.1, read as the reverse complement.
GTGATAAATGCAGAAGATGACACACGACTGACTAAAGTCCTTGCTAAAAGAGCAATAAGGACAAAAACACTTTTCTTCAAGGACTGGGAAAATATAGCCACTAGATTCAATATAAGGCTGGAGTTAGATGAGACTAATATTCCTAACTGGCAAAGGCTCACACAATCGTTTATATTAGATGTTGAACGAGCAATACGGCTAGAAAGTATTAACCAAGCTGAGAGTTCAAGTTCACGCTCCTTGTATAGGAACCTAAATCACAGTAAAGTTGGCCTCATACATTCTAACCTGAGTATTGCACAAATATCAATCGTAATACGAGCCCGAGCAGAACTATTCCGATTAAATTGTATGCCACATCGCGAGGATCTCGCAACCCGTTGCAGCTTGTGCAATACAGGAAATGATGAAAATATGATTCATTTTCTTGGATCATGAAGAAATTAGGAGAAATCACTTTGGTGTTAATTTACTGGTCTTCGATGAACTAAAAAATTTATTAAACGATAATCAAAATTGGAGTACCCTTGCGTCATACTGCCACACCGCACTAAAATATAGAAATAGAATTATAGATGAAAATTTTTAAAATATAAACCAGCTACATTTTTTCTTTTTGACATGTATAAAAATTATTGTTTAGATTTGTTGTCAATTCTCGGCAGACGGCTTTGCCATGCTTAAATGTACAAGTTCTATAAATAATTATTTATATTTTTAATTTGTTTAATAAAGTACGATTAACTAACTAACTACTAGTTCAAATTTGTAAAGAAGTAATAAGCAGTTTATAGAAAAAGGCTACAAACATTATTCAACAATATTTTTCTCTGATATTTCGAAGGCAAACCAATCTTTAGTCTTCGCTTGCTTGCATATTGAACACCTGAAAAAGTTTTCGAAGATCGAGAATCGGCGATTTTTTAATAAAAAACTAATATTGGGCCTCTAGCTTCTGAGGGCACCAATGGAAAGTTACTAGTGTGGGTCCTACCCACCTTCTTTTTTCTCTCAAAAATTAATTTAAAAATAAAAAAGAACGAAATTTTTAGCTCGAGATATTAGCAAGAGAATTCCCATATAAAAACATAAAATTAAATGTCTTAATATTTAATATAAAATTTTTAATAAGTAATACATTTTTTGAATTAAGTCTTTTAAAAAGATGATTAAAGAACAAAAATCAACAAAAACATTAATAAAATCTGCAGTAATTCAAGAGAACAAAAACTAAAACGTGGAAAGAATCCTAAACAAATTTGAACGGGAAAAAAGGGCATAAAGAGAAGCTCGGGTCGGGTGAATGACCTCGGAAAACATTTATTTTGATCAACATAAGGACATAAACCTTTGACTATGGTATCTAGGTACCATTAAAAAAATTGTTTGAGAAATAACGAATACTTATATTAATAAACATATTTACATAGATAGTTAAATGCCTGCATATTTTATTTTTGGAATAACTTTGAGGTTATTATGGTGGGATAGATTTTAATTCACATAGTAAGATAGGTAAATATAAAATTGAAATTGAAAATCTGCTTATAGAGTGTATTTGTGAGTTTCTATAGTAAACTTATTAGGTACATAATGTTTCCATATACACTACTCAACAATATTAAAGGAACAAATTTTTTTTCAATTTTTGTTAGCGTTTTTTGAAGAGCTTATCTTTGTGACGAGTGGTCGTATTGAGTTGAAATAAAAAGCATTTTACAGCTTTATGTTTTTTGTTTCGAGATTTGTTTGCAAACAAATTTTTTTGAAGTACCGTTATTGCGTTATTGCAAAAAATGAGACGAGACAACTAAATTATTTTTTTTTATTTTTTTTGAAGGTCCTCATTTCTATGGATAATTTTTTTTGAGTCAATTAAATGTCATGATCAGATACCTTGTTTATTCAGCTTCAATTTAGTTTTTTTTGTTGTTGTCGTACGATTTTTTTTGACATGGTTTATCTGACTTTGAATGAAAAAAGATACTTTTAGCCTTGATTACCAATATCTCAGCAAATAATGACGTTATAAAAATTTCAAAGACAGTTTTGGAAATTTGAAAAAGCGTTTTACAAGATTTTTTATGATTTTGTAGAAATTATTTTTTTTTACCGTTCACCGTTAGTTTAAAAAAGTACTAAGAACCGACGTTTTGTGGTCTTTTCGTAAATCTGTTTTTTTCTTTGCAAATATTGATTGCATGGCTTGCGTTGGTATGCAAATTTATAGACTTTTCAAATTGATTCATCGAACCGTTTTTCCTCACCAAAACTTCAAAGTCTTACAAACCAGGTAAAGGAATAAATTGTGTTATTCCTAAACAGTGCGTAGTCGTCGTCAGAATGACAAGAAAACTGTAATTCCAGTGGATTTTTTTCACAGTTTTGCATTAGTTAGATATTTTTTTGAATTGAAATGAAATAAAAAGTACATTTTTCCAAAAAAAAAAAATTAAAAAAAAAATCAAGTTTTTTTGTTTGAAAAATTTTTGAAATTTTTTTTTTTTTTTTTTTGGAAAAATGTACTTTTTATTTCATTTCAATTCAAAAAAATATCTAACTAATGCAAAACTGTGAAAAAAATCCACTGGAATTACAGTTTTCTTGTCATTTTGACGACGACTACGCACTGTTTAGGAATAACACAATTTGTTCCTTTACCTGGTTTGTAAGACTTTGAAGTTTTGGTGAGGAAAAACGGTTCGATGAATCAATTTGAAAAGTCTATAAATTTGCATACCAACGCAAGCCATGCAATCAATATTTACAAAGAAAAAAAAAGATTTACGAAAAGACCACAAAACGTCGGTTTTTAGTACTTTTTTTAAACTAACGGTGAACGGTAAAAAAAAATAATTTCTACAAAATCATAAAAAAATCTTGTAAAACGCTTTTTCAAATTTCCAAAACTGTCTTTGAAATTTTTATAACGTCATTATTTGCTGAGATATTGGTAATCAAGGCTAAAAGTATCTTTTTTCATTCAAAGTCAGATAAACCATGTCAAAAAAAATCGTACGACAACAACAAAAAAACTAAATTGAAGCTGAATAAACAGGTATCTGATCATGACATTTAATTGACTCAAAAAAAATTATCCATAGAAATGAGGACCTTCAAAAAAAATAAAAAAAAGTAATTTAGTTGTCTCGTATCATTTTTTGCAATAACGCAATAACGGTACTTCAAAAAAATTTGTTTGCAAACAAATCTCGAAACAAAAAACATAAAGCTGTAAAATGCTTTTTATTTCAACTCAATACAACAGCTCGTCACAAAGATACAGCTCTTCAAAAAACGCTAACAAAAATTGAAAAAAAATTTGTTCCTTTAATATTGTTGAGTAGTGTAGATATTTTATTATATTTTTCCAAATTTACAACTACGTAGGTAGGTAGGTATGTATCTTTTTTGATGAAAGAAGTTAATCTGTTACTTTAAAATACAAATTTCATTAAATAATTTTTGAATGCACTTTATGTACATGTGTAGGAAAACACAATGCTATCCATTAAAAAAATAATTATTGTTTTCAATTCATTTCAAATTCAATTTTTAAAATAAATTCCTGCAGCACCCTGTGAGTATATTTGTTTCAAAACCCTTTTTTCGTGTTCAAAAACAAATTGAATTTGGATAAAAATCAAAAGTCAACTTCACTCTCAATTTGTATTCCGTGATTGAAAGTTGTCAATGTGATTTGTGATTTGAACTTCCATTTTTTATAATTTTGATTCTTGCTTGATACAGTTAATTGATAATAGTTTTTGTCTTTGCTTTGAGTTTTTCTACTTGATTTGTGATTTTTGTTTAAATTTTTAAAATGTTTCGAAGATGCTGTTAAAACAGTACTGAAATACTTCTGTCACTTCAATAAAGGTGAATTACCGGAGCGATCCAATTCGGTCTGGAAAGAAATGTCCAAAAGCTGCGACTCAAAATGGACAGCATTGAGCTGGTACGTCAACGTACTTGAAGACCGACGAGGTATTCTAAGTGAAGCGATGTCTCGCATGGGAATTAAGATGCCTAATAATTCTTATTTAAGTCCTGAGCCGGTAAGAATCAACCCCTGCACCCACATACTACATAGGCAATTCGTTTTTTTTTTTCACAAAAATGCATTATATTTTGTTAAAGTTTGTAGAATAAATAAGTTGTGTGTAAAATATTTATTTTTATTGATATCACAGTCATTAATAGTATGTCCGTCAAATAAGCTTTCACGGAGCGAAAATAGTACTAATTAGATTGCCTGCACAATATCCCAAACCAAAAGTATAAACCAGTTAATTTTCATTGTCATCTCGAAGTAGTGAGAGTTAGCCTGTTGGTAGAGTATTCGGCTGGTGTGCGAGAGATCCTGGTTCAACTCTCAGGAAAATCAAATATTCATTCATGTTTTTATGAAACTCTGAATTTTACCCCTTTCCCTATTTAAAATTTTAGCACGAGTCTAAATTTAGTCTTCCTTAAAGAAAATGCTGAAAACGTCAAAACAAAGCACTCCACTAAAATTCAGCTTTGTCCGAATTTTTCTTAATTTGGCCATTTTTTCTTCTAATTTTCCTATAGGCTATTAAGTTACACAGGTCAATTATAAAAACAAATAATTAGAGTAAGAAATTGACTTTTAGTTTTGCATAGTTAAAAATTAAGTTTTAAAAATATGCATAAATTACAGATATTACATTTTTGGTTGCTTAAAATGACAAATAAATTTGGTTACAGGAATATAAGGATGAAGATGGGTTTGGGTCTCCTAACTCTGATGACTCCATCGAAGATTCGTCCTCGGATTTGGAAGAAGATGAAAACCTTTATGATTTCATTTTATCTTCAGAAAAGTGGCTTCAAATCAAACCTGAAGATCTTGGAGACTCGAAGAAAATAATTAATCTTCGGGCAAAAGTTTGGGCTAATATAATAAGCGAAGAATTTTGGCGCCAGAGTGGTTTCCCTTGCGCGTATGTGTTCAAAAGGGGTATAATGTATACATCAAGTAACGCAAAGTATTTTTTTAAAATACAAGGGTATTGCCGAAGTGTGGATTGTGGCAATAGATTTGTTGGTACGGCAGCAACCGGTCCCATGGAAAATGGGGATATACTAATAACGGTGAAGACAAAGGACCAAACTGGCACCAAACACCCTCCCACCGTTCGTCCACTCAATGGATTGAAGCGGAAGCTTATTGTAGAGGATGCAATAAGCTACGGTTCAAACGAACTGCACCGGAAAATTTGCAGGGAGACCTTACGTCGGGGCTACGAACGCAAGCCGCCAGTTATACCTAAAGTGGACATTATAAGGCATGCCAAAAAAGAAGCCATACAGCTCAGATTGGGCTCCAAACGGGAAAAAGGAGAGGATATATTCCAAGGAATAGTTCGTACGAAGTTCGAATGTCCATATTATGGGTCCATACATGACATTGGAGATTTCCCGTTTTTTGTTTTTTATGGAACTCCTGAGCAAAACAGCGTATACAGAACATTTTTGAACATTTTCAAGGATGTATCATCAGTGAGCATTGATGCCACTGGCAGTGTAGTGCGGAGGATCCAAAGACCACTTGGACCATTTTGAAAAAACGTCAATCCCCATTTACCAAATGCTAAGCGAATCGCAAGAAACAGAAAAAATTGTTCATTGGCTAAGTGTCTGGTTGAGAACAATTAAATTTAAGCATCCAACCGAAGTGGTGGTAGACTACTCCCGGGCACTCCTCTCAGCTTGTTCGCTTGCATTCAATAACATTAATTTAAAAATGTACTGCGCAGAATGTATTGCGGCTGCAATAAAGGGAGATGCTGTATCGCGGGACAAAATTAAAACTTTTATAAGAGTAGATGTCTCCCATATGATCAAATTAGTTTGCCGGTGGGAAATTTTAAAGAATCATTCTCTTAAAATTATAAAAGAATTTTATGTAAGGTGCATCGCACTAATGATCGACTGCCAAAACTTTTACGATTTCCAAAAAATCTACCAGTGGACCTGCATTGTAGCAATGCAAAATTATGAAGATTCTGTCCTTCAAAATGTTTCATTTGAAGGAATCCAAACTGCAAGCGAGGCTAAAGAAAAGCTTAAGTCTCTAATGATTCAAAAACCAACTGACCTTAAGGATACATTTATAGAGGATGACTGTTATCAAAGCTCCCCTTTTTTTAAGGAAATAAAATTCAAAGCCACAGAAATCGGAAGTCAAGGATCCTCCGATAATTATTACTTTCTGCCAGAGTTTGTGGATAACCTTGAAAGGAAAGCTGCGGAATTTCCACTATGGACGGCAGTCTGTGTGCCATATTTTAAGAGCCACCCTACGTCCAGCTACGTGGAAAGAGTGTTCAGAGATATTAAACAACAAATTTTCAAAAATATGCAACTACCCCAGGCAGCCGACAATTTTGTAAAGCAGCACTTAAACAGCTTATTCAATGGAGTCCAGAGCTTTTTATCTGACCTAAGCCAATTCAAAGCTGAGGGAAGCGAAATTTGTGAAGTACAAAAGAAAAAAAATTGAAAATTGGAAGACCAGCTGATAAATGATTCTCAGGACGATTCAGGGGTACAGTCCTTTGAAAATTGGAAAAATAAAGCGACACCAGTAACGAGAGGCTCAATATTTCTGAGTCGGATGGGGAAACTTCCGAAAAGGACAGATTAAAATTGAAATCAAAATATTTCAAAGATTGCCCCGAGTTACAATATAATATGCCACAAGAAATCAAACAAAAAAAAAAGAAAATTGATATTTTATTAAATGGTTCCATGAGCGGAACGATTAAAATTCAAAATATTCTATATCATACCCTAAATACTTGTGCGTTTGATGCCCTAGCGCATATTTTTGCAAATATTGCCGTTGATGACAACGAATATTTTGAGTTCTTAAATTTAAGCAAGTTTGAGAAAAATGAATTTTGTAAATTCATTTTCAAATTTATGGTAGAAGGCGTGACTCACTCCATATATAAGTCCCGTTTTATCATCTTAAAGCCATTGTTTAAAGATAGAAACAATCACCGGTATTCATAAACGCAAATGAAACACAAATTATCTTTGATCAGTGAATTAAGTGTCAAATCATATCAATAAATCAAAATTCATGGCATTAAACTAACTCACCAAGGTAGGTACATTAAACGAGTAATTAAGTTAAAAATACTTCTGTCATTGTTGCCAAAAACTATAGCTAAAAGGAAACAGATGCTTGTGACACACATGCTATCTACAGCCTCAAATGAGAGAGTGTATGTGCGAAAGTTCACAGTTAGTGAGAAAGTGTATGTGCAGTTCCATAAATAGTCTCTGGAAAGAGCAGAGTGCTTGTTGATTGTAGTAGATTTTCGTTAAGTTTTTGAACTTAACGTGGACTAGCAGTTTATATTTTTATTGATATGAAATTTGATTTCGTGAACTAACTTCTGATTGACGCTTTAGTTAATTTGTGAATTAGAAGATATCTGAGCAATTTTTATTGATAGGGCTGAATGAGTTTAAAGTGAACAATGAAACAAAAATTGTAACTTATGATTTCACATCAAGTCCAGTGGATCTTTTCATTCAGCTAATGTGGACCACAGCATCTATGGAGAGCTTAGAATTTAAGTATGAATGCAAAATTTGCAACAGATCACAAAATTTTTCGAACAACACAGTGCTTGTAAACTTTTCGAAAATAATTCAAAATGGATTTGGTTCCTTACAATCGGCATGCAACCAGAAGATTAAATTTGTGAGTGTGGTGCTGTTTTTGCAAAAAAAGCTCAGGGAAATAAGCATATTATTATTGAACTGGATGTAAGGCGAAATCTTGATGCAAGTACTGAATCTTGCAAGCTGAACGAAATGCCAGTTTCACCTAATTTTGGAGCAAATTTTCGGTTCGTTTGCAGACATATATTTGTTTTTTTGTTACTAATTCTATCATATTTCCATTAAATTTCCTAATCTCTTCATTCAGATTATCAGCTATTATTCATTTTGAAGGAAACCACTTCATAAGCTATTGCAGAAGACTGACGGGTGGCTGGCAAAAGTTTGATGACTTAAGCAAAAAAGTTATGACAGTTCCAGCAAGTAAGCTTGTAAAACCAGTGTTAGCCCTCTACATACGGACCGATAACTAAGTCTTAGGTAAGGATGAGTAATCGTCAGTGTTATTTGCTAATCATCTTTATGGTGGTTATTTTAGATGCAAAAATGTTGAAGAAAATGGTATTGAAAATATGCATTTTAAATCAAAAAAGTCATATTCTCTTATATTATATTCCAAATGATTATGTTTCAATACTTGCAAAAGCCGAACGAAAAAAATAGCACAAATCGTATATAGACAAAGAGCCGACAGCAAATTTTGGGAGTGGAGGTATAACCAAAATCGGAGTATGAGGGATTAAAGGTACATGTATCGTGATATGGAATATGAAAGTCTGGCAGATTTTTTTCTCAGTTTTTGGTTGGGGTGGGGGCTTAAAACCCGCTTGGTTTCCTCTTTATATGGTAGGGTCATTAACACTTCAATTCACTTTTAAAAGATAGGATATGATGCTCTGTCATTTTCCCTAAGCCTGAAGACTTATATCTTGGTGATCCGATAAATAGGACCCATGATTTAACCTTTTTAAGCAAACCCTATTGGCGTTTTTTGTGGAGACTTTATTTGTTGATTTTCTGTTTTGCTGAAAATCTCCAAAAAAGGGATGATAAGGTTCACGTAAAATGGTTATATCTTGAGTTCTGTTCTGTATTTCCTAGGGTATCACAACGGATTACATAGATCTAAGTGTGACGGTAACGAGATCAACTGTCAGCCCTTCCACCTAACCTGAGTTTTGTTAATCGGACCGACAAGATTGTGGTGTTTATGCTTAGAACAAATGACTGGGAATCATATCCGATTTTTTTAAATGAATTAAATGATTTATAGCCCTGAAAATAAATCAGGGGATCTAGCTCTTTTTAACCCCCACCCCTCCCAAAGGCTGAAAACAAAACCTGCCAGACTTTGGTATTTGATATCACGATACATGTACCTACAATCCCTCATACTCTGATTTTGGTTATACCTCCACTCCCAAAATTTGAAACCAAATCCAAAATGATTAAAAAAAATATACTCCCTTTGATATAATGATAACTTTTTTCTAAATATAAGTAAAATATAACCGAATACTCCTTGAAAATAAAGGATTGTAAGTGGAATAAATATTTAATTTGTCATACGAACAAAGAGTTAAGAGGCCTTAAAAATACTGTGGTGTTTTTTTGAGGGAAGGGCCAAGAGTAGAATCATTACCATAACTCTTTTAATTCTTGGGTTTATTAAAAAATAAAACATTTTTGCTAAGTTTCATTGAAATACCATTATTTTCAAAGGGTTGTCGGTAGTATTTTACTTGTTGTACTTAAAAAAAGTCATCTTTACAAAAAGAGGACATTTACTTTTTGTCGTTTCGTTTTGGTTCTACTGTAATTAGATTCAGCATTAAAAAGTACCCTGAAATCATCTGTCATGGCCCTATATTATGCCATAGCAAAATATTAGTTTGATAAGCTTCTACCTTCCCCTCCTCTCACCTTCTTAAGATGAGTCTATACTAGAACTCAGTTCGGGGATTTTGGAAGACTTGAGATATAATGTTAGAAGGTGCAATATTATCAATCTTAATTTTTTATGAATTATTTTTTTCAACCTCTGAACATTATTTTTCTCGGTCTAGCATTTTGTATATTCAAAAAGTATCTTTCTATCTCCTTTTTTTCGTAAAAGCTTATTTTGTTTGTAGTTGAGCTTAATTTTTAAACCGACGCTATGGTAGGTATATAATATATAGGATACATATTACATAAAGTATATTTTTTGTTGTAAAATGAGAAATTAAATACAAAAAGAAGATTTTAGTTTTCCACAAAAAGTTATCAAAATGAATTCCCGAAATTGGCTCAGTTTTCGATATATAATTATGTGGTTGAAATATATTAAAATTCGCCATAGTATGCTTAAAATATGTATTGAATAGCCTAGAAGAAAATGCGTTAAGCGTTTGAAAAGTCAGAATTTATTGATTAAATAATAATAATAAAAACGACCTGTAGCTCACAAAAAAGATTTTGTTTCTCAAATTTCAATTTTAATAAAATAAAACTGCAAATAATTTTTTAAAGAGAATAAACAAAATTGTAATCTACAAGAATTAAATGATTTATTTATTTAAACCTTCTAGGATTGACCCTGATGACGTTAACAACAGAATCGCAGAGAAAAGCAGTATTTTTGATAGTTAAAAGGTTTACCATTCCTGATAAATATTCAAATTTTTCATCTTTTATGTTTCGAATAGTTGATTCATTGATTTTCTATATAAAAAAATTTTAAACGTGGTAAAGCTTTCTCTTTGTGATATTACAATTATTTTAAAATAATTTATTCCTTCTCTTTGAATCAAAGTAAAAGACTATTTTTTTTTTTTAATTTGGAAAAATTATAGTATTAATTTTATTCCTTAATTACTTCATTTTTATTAATTTTCTTAATTTTAATAAAACCTTCAAATTTGTTTGTTTTACTTCCTTAAATAAAAATAAGGAACTCCTTCAATGTTCAATTTTTTTTTCAGTATGTATTTAAAATTGTATTTTAAATATGTAATTAAATATAATTATTAATCAGTATTCATATCTCATTATTAGTGTTAAAGTTTTTGGCTTTCTAAATTTTCGATTTGTTATTTTATAATATTAAGATGTTTAAATAATAATTAATTGATCACCTCAGTATCAGTTATTATTTAAACGTGTTATAGTTTTTTCTTTTGTTTTTCCTTTTTAAAAGTTTAAGTTTTAATATTAATCAATATTCACACATAATTTTTAATCGAGTTTAAGTTTTGCGCAGAATTAATACAATGTTTTGGAAAATGTTGAAGGAAGAACATAATTAAATTTTCTAATTGTGTTCGTTTACTTATTTTGAAGGCTCTATTTATTTAATGATCATCTCAATATCGGTTATTAATAAAATGTGTTTTAGTAGTTTGTAGTAGATTTATTTAATTTTTTTTTTAAGAATTTGACTTTGTCTTTGAATCAAAAGAAAAAACTATCTCAATCTTTTTGTTATCAAATAAAATCTTTTTAATTAATATCCATGATCTTCCATTTTTAAGTATTAACATATCTTTTTATTTTTTGTCTTTCTCTTTGAATCAAAGGAAGAAATAATTTGAACAACAGATTTACTGTCTAAATACCTCTATTTGCTGAAAAATGTATTAACATTTTTTTAATATTACAATACGTTTAAAATTATTTTCATATTTATTTGTTGAGTAATATGATAAACAACCAAAGTACATGTTCTAATTAAGTTTAAAACGTTCATTTTGTAATCACTGAATTTTGGATTATTTTCAATCTACATAACAAACATACATACATATTTTAATAATTTTGATATAAATTTTACTGTTAAATAATTTATTCGATATAACCCTTATCAATTTGATAAATAATAATCAAGAATATTTAATTGAAAAAAGCTAACTTTGGTTCTATATATATTTGTATGCATATATAATTGGTTTTATAAAATAATTGTCAAATATTTTTTGTAAAATTCTTTTTAAACAAAAAAATAAGGCTGTGACTAGAGAAATGCTAACAGTGTGACAGTGTGAAAGTGTGATAGTGTGTCGAGTATCTTTGGTTTTAGGGACGACAGAGTGACAGTGTCGATATACTGATTTAAGGCCAGGAGCATTATAGTGTGACAGCATAAAATGTTACAGTGTGATAGTGTCACAGTTACACATCTAAACATTGTCATAATTTTACTCTTTCACACATATACACTGTCACATGTTCACCAAATCACACTTTCAAACTTTCACAATTTTTACTTTGACAATTTTACAACTGTCATTGTCAAGCTCTTACATGTACACACAGTCAAACTTTTACCTTTATACACTGTCACTTCTTTACACTTCAAGGATTTTATCCCGTCAGACTGTCACAATTTCAAAACTCTTACACCGCAAACTTTTACCCTATCAAGTTTTCACACTATCACACTTTAAAACTGTCATACTTTCACAATGTTATACTCAAAAAAATTCATAACTGTCAATGTCAAACTCTCATATCTACACACAGTCATAGACTTTAAGACCTGCAAGCCTTCAAACTGTCATACTTTCATGTTGTTATACTTTTACAATTTCACTACTACCATTTTCAAACTCTTAGATTTACACACAGTCGCACTTTTACATTTTAATACTGTCAGATTTTTACACTTCAAGGATTTCATCCCATCATACTGTCACAATTTTACAACTCTTCACATATACACTTTCACCCTGTCACACTTTTACAATTACACAATAATCATCACACAATCAAACTCTAACAGCCTTATTCATAAACGCATTATAGCCAGTATATAGCGCTATGCACTCGCTATAATGCCACCGAACGCGAAAACCTTATTCATAAAACTTATACAACGTAGAATAGGCTCATTATAAGCTAAACGCGTTTGGAGGTTGAATAGTGGCAATATAAGGATATATTCGTATCGGAATGTCACTAATATACTCACAGAAGTGAAATATTCAGATATGTATGCCTGCACACACATACATAACCTATTCTTCCCAATAAAAACTGAGCAAAAGTCATAATGAAATAAAACAACAAAACATTTTTTATCTCAAATATTTTTATTTAATTTATGCACATAATGCGTACCTATGTACTATTAACAATAACAACGAGAACTGTATTATAAAAAAAAAAACTTAAAATAATCCAAACGGAACGGAGCTGTGGCGGCCGCCGGCGGGCGCAGCAGGAAAAATGGGGGTTGATTTGTTCTTTTTCTTTTAATAAAAATGCACTGAGTAAACGGAATATTGAATAGCTTAGTTTTATTGAAATATTTTTTTAATATTACTAAAAACGACACAAGGAAACTTCAAAATTATAATTATTAATAGAAATTGAAAAGACCCGAACAGACAGCATTATTTTTTTATTGATTTTTCACGAACAGCTGATGTTTTCTTAGATATGTTCAAGTAAAATGTAATAGATTTTCCCTTTTTGGTACTTTATCTGACACAAGCGTTGTATAACTATAATGGGTAGGAAAATGTTTTATGAATAAGAATTTGTGTAACATTGAATAGTAGCCTTATACCACAGTACACATATTAAAGGTAATATATTGCGCATGTTTGCAAAAATCGGTTGTCAGATACTGAACATAAAAAACAAATCAATTCTCAGAGACCTTGTCAAATTGACAATGGGTACATTCAATGCCTCAATTTCAGTGCTGAATCTTCAGATTTCTGAATTCTGGCCAATCAGAGGCTTGGAAAATTGAGAAAACTGAAAATCTAAATGTTAAATTTGGAAAGTGTTGAAAATGTCACAGTACACACACAATGAACTGACAGGGGTCTCTGAGATTTTGACACATGCGCGAACTTGAACGAAAATGAAAACTCGGAAGATATTACCTTTAATATGTGTACTGTGGCCTTATACAGTGTATAACTATTCATCTGTTTAGTGGAATCTAATGAATAAGGCTGTAAAGCTATAACATTTTCACTACGGATACATTGTTTTGCTTTCATAACCACACTTAAACATTTTACACCATCCCAGATTTACTTTACCACATACCACATTATTAAACTGGCACCTTGTGACATATACCAGTCAAAAAAATTGACGGAACAAGATTTTTGAATTTTGTTTTGTTTTTCTTTTTTTTGTGTCTTTGTGATGAGTGGTCATATTGAGTTAAGACAAATGGAATTATACAGCTTCCTTTTTTTTGTTTTGATATTTGTTTACTGTAAAAATGTTTTTTACAGTGTCGTTATTGCGCAAAGATAAGAAATGGCAGGAGACACAAAATATTTTTAATTTTTTTCATTTTTTTTGAAGGTCGTCATTTTGTTGCATAATTTTGTTTGAGTCATTCAAATTTAATGGTCAGGTAACTTGTTTAGGTATTCAACTTTAATTAATTTCTTTTGTTGTTGTTTTTGTTTTTGTCGTTGTTGTAAAATTTTGTTTTGTATGATACTTATTACTTTTGTCTTTGGTTTACCAGTATCTCAGCAAATAATGACATCATATAAATTCGAATATAGTTTTGGAAATTTGAATAAGTTTTCTACAAGATTCTTTAAGGACTTTGTAAGAATTTTTTTCATCCTTCACCATAAGTTTAAAAAACAACTGTTTGTGGTTTTTCAGTAAATCTTTTTTTTCTTGAAAAGTTTAAATTGAATGACTTTTGTAAGTATGCTAGTTAGTATCTGTAGACTTTTTTAGCATCAATATTCTTGTTAATTTTCAAATTGATTCACAGAACCGTTTTTCCACACCAAATTATCTGTCTCACAAACCTACCAAAGTGACAAATTGTGTGGTTCCTTAAGCCTAGTACGCTGCTGATGCGAAACGAAATTTTTAGTTGGTCTCCAACAAGACAACGAAATGCTTACGAAAACGAAGCGGAAAAATATTCATTGACAGTTGCACGAATTCAAAAAATTAAAACAAATGCAAATGCAAACAAATCACAAGCAGCCATGCTGTAATGAAAGAAACAACAAAAATAAACACGAAAAAACACAAATGTCATTTTTTCGTACACAATAAATGGTCTGGGTAATTAATTGTGTGCGAAAAAAGAGTGTAGACTTCTCCAAATAATCTGCTACAATTTTCAATTTCGCTCATCGAACAGCGCACTGCAGAACGAAAAGTAGAAATAAATTTTTAGTTTATGATTTCGTTGTGTCATTTTTGTATGGGATTTTTCGTTTCGCAACAGCAGCGTACTAGGCTTTAGCATTGCGATGAATGAAAATAAAAACAACTGCACTGGTTACATATACTTTCTTGACTTAAAATGAAGTAAAAAGCACCTACATTTTTCAAAAAAAAAAAACAAACATTTTGAAGTTTTTTTTGTTTTTGACTTTTTTTTGAAAATGTATTTATTATTTCACTATATGTATGTCGAGAAAGTATAATATGTAACCAATGCAAATTGTGGTTTTTATTTTGATGACACACAATGCTATAGGAACTGCACACTTTGTTTGGTGAATCAATTTAAAAATTTACAGGAGTAATGATGCTATAAAAGTCTACCAATCTGCACACTATTAAAAGTCATTCAATTAATACTATAACTATTTAAAATTGAATTTTTATTAGCAAGCTTAGTAAAAAAATGACTTTCTCTTATTTGAGAACCACTATGAATAAATTAATTGTATTGAAGTGAATTGCATCAAAAAGTCGTTTTTTAGTACTTTTTGTGTACTAACCATGAAGGGTAACAACAATAATCTTTACAAAGCCTTAAAAGAATCTTGTAGAAAATGTATTAAAATTTCCAAAACTGTCTTTAAACTTTGTAAGACGTAATTAAAGATAAAGATAAAGAACCAAAAACAAAATTGCATAACAGCAACAACAAATTTAATGAAAGCTGAATAGACAATAAGTTACCTGACCATTACACTTCAATGATTCAACACAAATATCTCTTTTTCATTTTTTGAAATAAAACTTCAAAAAGTGAAAAAGAGAATTTAATTTTTTCTCGTGTCATTTCTTATGGATGCGCCATAACGGTATTGTAAACAAATTGTTTGCAAACAAATCTCAAAACAAGAAATATAAAGCTATAGAATCATTTTTGTATGAACTCAATATAGCCTATTGAATAGACCTTTTAAAAAGGAACAATTACGTGCAAACGTTTTCATTATTGAATGTTTGTTTATCCCATAAGCAGGCTTAAAACCAAAATTGCTACTAAATTCACCAATGCGTTTCTGATAGAATGGTCACACTGACCACTTTTCAATATATTTGGTATAACTCGGAAACTAAGCCGAATTTGACAATTTTAAACTTAAAACTTTTTGTTCAAAATTAAATTTTTTATCGAAATGGATAGTTTAAACATTTTATTAAAAATTAAGCCGGAAAAGTTAACAAAAACAACAAAAAAAAAAGAAAAATCAAAGATCTTTAAATATTTTTCTTAATAGCGCATAACTTTTTTTGGAACAAAGATACGCTCAAGACATTATATGTATATGGACGAAGTAAAGTACAGTTTTAAGGCCTTAATATGACATGTTAAAAAAAAGTATTTGAAAACTGACAGAGATATAGCCATTCAAACTTTACCATTTCTTATCATTTTTCACAGTTTTTGCCCGAGAGCCTATTTTTTAGTACTTTATGACAAATTTAACATTAGTACCAAATCTTATATTAATCGAACCAGCCCATAGTGAATCGAGTAGATTATGTTGGGTGGACAAAATTATTTTTTCTTTCAATATGACTTAAATTAATATTCTTATAAAGGGGAACAAGTTTTTTTGTATGGCAAATGCATTACTTTCAATTTAAATAAAAATAAAAAGGAAGAGGAAATTTTGGGTAAATTCTATTAATTTTTTCAATTTAATTTTGTGTACCGCATGAATTATGCTTTAATTTAAAAATTTTCGTTAGCTTGTGTGGTCAAATATTATTCCCTTTCTCAGCGGTCCTATTTATTTCACTTTTGCTCCTCAAATCCGGGAATGATTGAAAAATTCGAGGGACCTTGATTCCAACAGCTTTGAAAATTGAATAAAAATATTATTGCAAATTTGTGCAAATTGATGTTGTCATCAAAAAAAGGATAAGATTGCATTTTTTCAAAAATGTAAAATTCATGTCGTGGAGGGCATAGTTTTTCATTAAGTATGAACAAAATTACGTAGTTTCCTTCTCAAATTTAAGGACTCTAGAATCTAAGCAAATCAAAAATATTATTTATGAATTCCTCTTTCAAAAAAATTACAATAGATGCCTTCTACGTTGTCTTCCATAATAAATCAAAAGATTTATGATTCACAAAATGTTTGAAAAAATTTCACCAAAAGAGCTAAACCACAAATGAATTATTGCTTATCTAATTGACTGACTTTGGCCAGGTATAACGGTTCAAAAAAGAAATTAGAGCTTAAAACTGATGAGACTTTTAATGCGTGACTATTGTTTAATAAAAATATACCAATTAAGAAGGTTGACTAAGAAATGAATTTTGTCCACCTGGCTTGCTCTAATCGGTTCACTGTGCAGCCGTTCAATCTGAAGGTCTCTATTAACGTAATGTCATATCTATTATATCAAAATCTTAATTTCGAATATTTTGACGAATGCGAAACTTGCCATATTGTACCAAAAAAGATGCTTTCGGACCAAAGTTGTGAAAAATTATAGGAAATGGTTAAGTTTGAAGGGACATATCTCTGTCAATTTTGATGAAAATTGCTTTCTGAACATGCTCTATTAAAGTCCTTAGTCTCTACTTTAATTATTAGTCTACGCATGGCTTGACCCTACTTTTGCTTCATAAAAATGTATACACAATTTTTAAAAAAAAATTGAAATTTTTTGATTTTTTGATTTTTTTAGGTTGGTTTTTGTTTACTTTTCCTGTTTATATTATTTTATAATTTTTTTTTTAAACTATTCATTTCAATAGAAAATCAAATCTTGAACAAAATTGTTTCAAGTGTAAAATTGTCAAATTGGGCTTAGTTTGCGAGTCTTACCAACAATAATGAAAAGTGGCCAGTGCCCATTCTCACAGAAACGCATGGGTGAATTTAGTAGCATTTTCGGTTTTTAACATGCTTATGAGCCAAACAAACTTATTCAATAAAAAAAAACTGTAGCACATAATTGTTCCTGTATACCCCTTATTTTCCTGTCTATTCAATAGACAAATACGACGACTCATCACGAAGACACAGCTCTTAAAAAAACTCTAAAAAAATTTAAAAAATCTTTTTCCGTTAAGTTTTTTGATTAGGCTAGTTATATTGTCACACTGCAATGCTCCGAAACTTAAAATAGTATATAACCGACACTGTTGCACTGCCGCACCTTAAACTAAGGAGACCCGACACACTATCGCAATTTCAGACTGCCACACTGTTGGCATATCTCGAACCACAGCCAAGAAATAAATACCGTAACATGAAACAAAGAGTTCTTTATTTTATTAAAAAAGGAATATATATTATGGCAACTTAACACTATGGAGGGTGATTTGCATAAGATACAGCGTGTAGATTAGGCTGAATCCCACAAAAATCAGATCAGAAAGGGGTTTGCTTCCCGTGACTGAGGCAACAGGAGCAATACTTTAATAAATTGACATAAAATAGAAAAAAGTAAACATTATTTAATAATGGCAACACTAATATTCTCTATCAAATGAAAGGTAAGACTATCCTATACGATACCAATGGTCGGACAGACTATTTTTGGCTGTTGCGACAAGTCAGACCATTTTTTAAATTTCATTTCAAAAATTGCTCTCAACATATCGCAATTTTATCAATCGAACTGCATTTCCAGATTTTTCGAGCGTTATAGTTGGTGGGCCAACTTCCGTTTTTTTTATTTGAAGTGTCTCTATAAAAAAAAACGGTGAGTGTACAAATTATTCTAAAAGTTGTACAAACGTGTACAAACGATTGTCATTTCCAGTTTTGCTCAACTCCATAATTGGTGGGCCAACTACATGAAAGCTGTAATAAAATATTTATTTTATTTTATTTGAAATAAAAATTAAGTTTGACTCTACTTGGATTTGAACTCGCATGCATCCAGTTGCGGGGCGAGCACGCAACTACTAGGCCAATTTGCATTACAGATCGTTAGTGTCACACATTAATCATGAGATACATGCCATGTTGTGGTGCTGTATCTCTTTGAGAAGAAATTGCGACAAGACAATCGTGATTTCGGAAATCCCACAATTTGCTCGCTAAGTGCCTTTTTGAGAACAAATTGACTGAATTTTTAGAATCAGGTAGTAAGACGAAAACTAACGATTTCTCGAAGATGAATGGAGGTATTTGAAAGATTCAAAAAGAATTTTTAAGTAAAATGTTCATACTTCAGAATGACCATAAACATTTTTTCGAAAAAATATTACCTCGAGAAAAAATATAACCCCAAATTTGCATAAAAATGCATTATTTTTAAATCTTTATATTCGAATATCTCTTTCGAGTGAATTTTCGAAAACAGTAATAATACCTACCTACGTCAATTTGCGACTAGCGCTTGAGTTCAAATGGATTGTCGCAGAAAAAAATCTTGAATAGTGATTTATTGGAAATTGTGTATACTTTCAATTATAAACGTTGATGTAATTTTCGAATAATTGGTAGTTTTCGAGCCATTAGTGAAAAATTCCCAAAAAATGCATTTTTGCATCATTTTTTGCATTTTTTTTTTCATGTTGCGTCACGAAATTTTGTTGGCAAACCCCAGATTCGCATTCAGCACTCCCGAAAACATAAAGGAGCGAGCAAATCAAAACTACCCCACAATTTGCTCGCAAAGAGTCTTTTTGAGCACAAATTAACTGGTTAAACTTTACTGGTTAGGTACATACAAAAAAAATGGATGGAGATGTAAATTTTTAACATTGATAAAAACAGAATTACATACAAACATTTCTTTTATGTACATATATGTATTTGAGGAATTTCCGATTTACTGGTGCAATAAATAAATTACGTACCTAATCAAATTTAAAATGATACCATCATGCACTCCACAAATTGTAAAACATAAAGATGCTGAAATGAAAATGCTATGCGTTGCATGATGTAAATCCTTGTCAAGGCAGGAAAATCGTATTGACATATTATTACTAACACTATGTACCTACAAACATTTTAAATGTGTCGAACAAACGATAAGTACTGCTAAAGTGCGACCGCTTTTTTCATATTGTTTCTGATTTCCTCTTTCTTTCAAATAGGTATGTATGCTTAAAACCAATGTAAATATTATGTATATTGTTATGTATCAAACAGGATAGTTTCAAAATTTGTTTGATATAAAGGTAAGGTAATAACGGCATCGCTTTATTCGTTTCAATTAATTCACTAAAGTAATAATGAAAAGATAAACTATTTTCGGCGATTTCAGAGTAACATATGTGTATGGTAACACAAAACTTGAAAAAATATTTTTTCCTGAATGAATGAGAAATCTGAAAAATGTTAGTAAAAAATGCAAGGCCCCTCAGCAATCCATAGCGACCCCCTGACAGCGACGATTTTCTTTAAGTCAGAAGTAAAATTATTTTAATAAATATTTGGAGTAGGTAGGTACCTGGTATAATTAGAATATGTAATTGCATATTATTGTAAAGTACGTATAGGTATATATATAGGTACAGAGCTTCCTTACTGTGTAATCTTATTAACGCGCAAAAACAATAGGTATGGTATTCCCTTGGTGATTTCAAAGAGAAATTGGCTTTATTTAATGAAGAAAAATTTTCCGAAGTTTTTAAAGTTTACTTGTTGTTTTTCTTATGGTTAGATTTTATCTAATCATAATAATAGATGAACTCATTGTTTCTTATTTCAAGAAGTCAGCTCAACAACTCTAAAATATAAATTAAATTAACTTTGAACCCCGTTATGTTGTAAATGTAGTTAGCCTAGTGCAAGCGTATTCGGTTGATGCGTGGGAGGTACTTGGTTCAAATCTCAGAAGAGCCTTAAATTTTTTTAATTAAAATAAAAGTCTATAATACAATTCAGAATAACAAAAATCAGCTCCAAAACCCCAAAATGTGGAAAATATTTTAACTAAATAAAAATGTAAAATAATAAAAATGTACAAAATAATAGTCCATTGACGCCATTTTTTGTTTTGTTTTTTATCTAGGTAGGTACCTAGGTACAAGTTCAAAAAGATGGTTGTCCTAAAGGTCTCGAAGAAAGGAAGTATTTGTAAATTTCTTAAACAAAGGCGATCTATACCCACGCCTTTTTGACTTTTTATCGTGTTTTGAAGATGCTGAAGTGCTTTGTTTACATTTTAAATCAGAATGATAATATAATACCTACAATAGTTATCAGTCAAGATACCTACATTTTTGGATTAATTATACTTTAGGTACCTACCTACTTTATTCTAAAATCTAAGTGCTTTATAATTATATGATGTAGGTACATAGGAAGAACTCACAGTACACATATTAAAGGTAATATCATTAGAGTTTTGATTTTTGTTTCTTCTGCGCATATATCAAAATTTGTGTCAAATGTCAGTATTTGTTGTTGTTTTTACGTGTATTTAAGTCCTCACACTCCCAGCCATTTTTATTTCTGACAATTTCAATTTTAATTTGTTGTTGTTCTTACGTGTGTTTTCTTCCTCACTCGCACAGCCATTTTTTATTTTCGACTGACAACCTGCGCAGTATAATACCTTAGATTTGTGTACTGTGGGAAGAACTCATCATTTTACCTATCAAAAATATTCAAATAAAGAAAATTATTGGAAACTCATTTCATTTGCTCTTATGGATTGAAATGAAATAGAAGCAAAATGCAGGTATGTGTGTTTATTATACATACATATATAATATTTCAAATATCTATGACTATGATTCAAACGCTGAAATATAAAAACCGTGCATAGCAAAACAGTTTCTGGAGGACAAAAATCATGCATAGCAACTATGTAATCGTTGACGTACACGACATCTATTAGTCACAAGGTGTATGAACTTTTAAATGTAACTAACTTTCAGTACACTACCTTACTTAGCAGTCAGCGCGTATTATGTTTTTGTGATTTTTTGTTTCAATTCCACTTTCAATGAACCCATGTGTGTCCATTTGGGCCTGCACTCACGGGATTATTTTTTTTTCGGATAGAAATCTGCTTCAATACTTCACTTCAAGCACACGCGGGTTGAATTATTTTGGTCGAAAAAAAGTATACATGTACCTCTTTTGATTGTGTTGCAGACCTCAAAGTGTAGATAGTTGTGTGTGTATTAGTTTTCTACTTCGTTCTTCCACTCCAAACAGGGTAGAAGATTTTATGCCACTTCATACCGCACATTTCACTTCTCTCTCCTATAAACTCTGTCTTCTGCCGGCAGAAATCATCCCGTGTGTGCAGGCATATTGGTTTGTTTTTGTTCTAAGCATGTAGGTAGACCTGTTCATAGCTAGGTCATCGTTCATGACGATTTTAACGAACAACAATAGATTAATGCACAGGTTTCTACTCGAATAATAACGAAAGTACAAATAACAAAGAGTGACTAAATTTCATCGTATAAAAGCCTTGATCCTAAGTTCTTAAAACGCCATTATTAAACTGAAAAATGTCTGAATTTTAAATGTGTTTTAGAAAATGTAGTAAGGGCAGAAAAATTAAAGCGCCCAACTAAACATGCGCTTAGCATTGTGGCAACTTTTGAAGTTTTGTGTAGGTTAGGTATACAGTGCAAACTTACTTTTTCTGCAATACTTGGACAATTTTTAACATATCAAATTTACAATCAATAGTACTTGCATAGTGACAGCTTTTAATATTTAGAAGAATGCGGATGAAAACTTCCTTTAAACGTGTTAAGGAACAATTTCCTCCAAAATTTTAAAGGTCCAAATATAACCTTGACTACAAGGCTTCTGCATCGTATATCTATTGGATAAAAACTCGGATTAAATTGAATTTTAATACTAAATATTATAGCTGTATTTTATTTTCCCCAAATTCGATCTGGATTGGATTTGCATACGAAAATACAAGTATTACAAAAACATCCAACCTTGATTTTGGATTTCGATTTACAAATCCATTCTGACCACACACCCTTAGCATTTTCTTGCAAATATAAGTTTTTTTTCTGACGTGTAGATGGCTTTTTTGTTTTAAAAATAGGAAGAAAATAGAGAATAGAGTAGAAAAAAAGTACTGAAGCAAAAGGCTCGACATAGATATGTATATAACACTCATGTCACACTGGGATTTTGTTTGTTTTATTATGATAATCTAATCCGGATCAGATTTGGGGGATAAAATGCAGCTATTGATATTTCCACATTTGGCACACGGCCTTAAGATAAATCCTAGTGAAAAGTCTAAACTAAAAATTTTGTTTCGCATCAACAGCATATGTACATAGATTGTATAAGTAATAAGGGCACGGTGCCACTTCAAAATAAAATTCGTGTCCAAAATTAAAAATAAAAATGACAAATTGTAGCGAAAATTACCAAAATAATTTAAGTCTAATACAATACATCACATTTTTATAATCACATAAATAACAAAACATTTAAAAACATGTATAAAAAACTCACAAAGTACCTATAATAAACTTAATTGATAGTGTTTTACACTATATTATTCACATTAAACAAATCAATAAAAATGACGATTACCACTGGTCGACAAAATTGACCCCTTTTTTTTTGTCATAGAATTCAAGTTATACTTTTCCCTAAGTTTGATATTTCATTGTGAGAAATAACCTCAAATATAGTGAAAATAAATTTTGTCAGCAGTTTTGAGTTGGAATACCTCGAAAACTGGATGTGATGGAGCATTTACGAGGTAAGATTTGAATTTAAGGCACCAAAAACCATTGAAAAACCACACTTTCAATTCCGTAAAAACACATCTGACCACAGAGGATTACTTAAATTTAAATCACAAAAGTAACTTTTACAAAGCCCTTTTGGTAGATATGTAATTTTTTTTGAGGAAATACAGAGTAAAGTCGAGTTCTGCTTTTTTATTTCTTAAACAAATTACCTAATGGAGCAAAAAATGACTATGCGACTAATGAAAAAATAATGACCAAATTTGGTCACAACCAAATTTGGTGGCAACCGTGAAAAAAGGCCTGGTCAAACAAATCGTCGTTTGGCGGGAAGGTCCATACTTTACTGAGAATGTATTTTGTTTGTAATTTATTACAATGACCACAGGACCGCGCTCTGTTTGATCAGGTCTTAAGTATCTAGATAACCAAGACCCTGCTTAGATTGGGAAAATTGAGTCCAGCCTCGTAAGCTTCATCGTGTCTACGTGAGAAAATTTGAGGTGCCTCAAAACACATACCTACAAACAACAACAACTTGTATGTTCTGCACATTGAAATAACATTAAATGAATCCCATATATGTTTTCTTCATGCCCAACAACATCCCTGCTCCCCCCCCCACTTATCTTGTCCAGAACTGCCTTGAGACTGATCTCAATCTTCCCAATATAAACAGCGTCCAACATCACCTTTAAAAGTGAAGCTTGACCGCTATTTTGGTGAAGTAAAAAAAAAACAACAATTCAATTGTGTTTTGAGTGATGCTCCTTTTTTTCGGAGGTGTTTTCTTTGAATAAGATATTATTTGTATTTGTTTAATTACATATTTCGATTCTGAAAAAATGTGTTCTTTGGCAGTGGGTTGAACACCCTATACGTATTGCCAATAACATCATCCGAAAGCTTCATTTTAACTACAAATTATTTTACGTGCATTATCTAAAAAGACAAAGGATAGCGATCACAGGAAATGTCATACCACCACCACACCACACATGGCTCAAAGGTGAGCTTTTACCAACTATAACATAAAGATGGAACAACTTTCACAGGCCATTAATAGCTTACTTTGGACATTTAGTTGTTAAATTAAATGTGAAGGAGTTGGTAAATAAAAGCCAAATCAATCCCTTTTTCAAGCTGGTGGTTCTTCCTTAACCCCAGACGTTTCTAAACATTTCCATAAAAAATGTTGTCCATCAAAAAATGCGATTTAAATTTCTAATTTGACTGGGCCAACTAAGGAACTAAAAAAAAAAACTTAGCACCAAAACTTAAATCAAATCGCTACAGTGGTTTAGGCTGTAGGTCAAGGAACAGACAGACAGAATTGTACCACCCATTTTATTGGTGTATCTTGAAATTTTTTTGTTTGCATGAATCCAAAACATGCCCATAGTACCAATGTCGCAAGTAAAAAGTACAAGCTATCACAGTACTTTAAGAAACAATTTCTCTCAAGGAGTTAAATCTTAATATCTCAAAATATATTAAACGAAGTATTATAAATTTTCTCATGTTTTAAAGATGGTAAAAATACCTTGCATTTTATACTAAAATCATTTTCTTACCTTTTTTACATTCCAGATATACCTAAGCAGTTATTTGAAGAAAACACTGAAACATTTAATATTCTATTATTGACATTTTTTTGCCTCCAACAAAATGGTGGCAAAGCTTCACTTTTTCTCTGTACAAAAGGTCCTTGTTAGTCATCTTGATACGTATGACGTTTTCGGTTGTATTTTGGAATTGTTCCATTCATATGGAATATGGAAAATTTGGAGTAGAAGGTTTTCTATATTCGATAGGAATGCAACAATAATTGCAAAATAGAATCGAAAACTACATATATTAGGCGTGTTTTATTGGAAAATATTATAGCTAGCACAGTAAAATTTCCCTCAGCAATCAACAACAAATCTTGGAAAGTGTCGATAAATAAGTCAGTAAAAATGTTTATTTGTTGTTGTTTGCCAAGCGAAATTTTACTGTTGCTAGCTATGCAATAAAACACGACTATTATTAATATCTATGGCCGCGTACTAAAGGCTTAAGGCCGAGATTGCACATGTTAATTTTACTTACCACTTACGTAAGTCTTACAGAAGCATATTACAAGAAGGTTGACATTATATATAGATGTACTTACAGCCAGAATAAACATAGAATTATAATGGTCAGAAGAGCACTAAAGCTAACATCAAAAACAAATGAAAAGTAGCTTTCCGTACTGTCAAAAGAGGAACACACCCATATTGTACCTATCATCTATCTATTTATAGCACTCCTATTTCACCAAATGTCAGTTTGGTGAAAAATCTGTAAGGAAAGTTGAACGAAACTTGACGAAACATTCCACTCGAAAATTACAGCCGCATCATAATTATGCTTTCCATCTATTCGCGTGATTTCTTCCGACCACTTAAGTGCCCCTTCGAGTATTATAGTCCTAGCTTAAAAATGCTTTCGTTAATTAAGTAATAGCCCTTCCACACTATCCCATTGAGTATTAAAAGTAAGACATAGCTTTTCTCTCAGCTTACGACTTACCCTGAGGCCACACGAATCTGTACTGACGTTCGGATGTTACTCCAAATGGAGTAAATCTACTTCGATTTTAAGGAAAGAAATATAACTACTACGATATTCCGCTATTCAAGACAAAAGCCTCTAACGCAGATGGAGCTAAATTTTCACTCTAACATTTCTCTTCAAACAACTACCAGCTAAAACCCTAGCTAAATTATGACATAAGATTTCGACGGATAATTTACCACTGAAAACAGTTGTTCTCTGAAAAGAAATTTGGCTCAAACATCAAAGAATTTTGTTTCAAAAAAATAGATTTTTCTCTTTGACATTGATAAATGCTTTGTTCTCGAATATTTTTCTTCTTTGATTTTCATTTCCATAAAATATATCATAAATCAAAAATAAAATACCCCACTGTCAAAATTTAGCTCGAGAATTAATGTGCTGGCTTTTATTTCACGTGCTACATTTTGACATTTTAGCTTGACTAAATTTTAGAGAACTAGAGTTTAGCTCGATATGCGTACTAGCTTAAAGCTGGCTACTGGTGTGTCGTCAGTAGCCGTGTTTTTAATGCATTTTTATCATCGCTTAAAAAAAAGTAGCATATTAAATACAAAAACAATTTGGTATAGGTCCATATATATATATATATTTTTGGTTCGTGAACGGTTCCCTGTTGGCTAAAAATTTCGATTTTGTCCTGTTCGTTGGCCTCGATGTTCGCCATGTAGGGCCATGTTCGCGAGCTAACCTCATTTTTGCTATGAACTTGAACCACTTGCGCTTCCTTATCGCACATGCTTACGCTTTGAAGAATCAACACGAAATGAATGTTCGTCAAATGTGTTCGTCGTGTAGAGGATAAAGGTAGAACTAGAATAGGTGGAAGCTGTCGGAAGCTAATGTCAAAACCGACCGTAAAGTAGCTTTCCGAAACGTCAATTTCATAAGTCACCCATAATACACTAAAGTGGTTGAATGTGAAAAAAAATTAAAATTTTTTTCATTGATGTTTACACATTTTTACTTCGCATTTGATTTTCTCTATGGTTATCTGTCAAAACCAAAATAAAAAAAAAGATGAGCAAATACATTTTTGTAGAGAAAAATTACTTTTTTGGAATTATCTATTGTTGTTTTCATTCAAAATTCTATTTTTTTTGTAAGAATATTCTTATTTTCAATACTCTGAGTTCACTATTTTCCATGAAAACAATAAATCCCGTTTGACTTCTCAAATGGACTTATCTGCAGTTCTAATGTCAAAAAGTCATATGCTTTTTGCTTTTGAGAAGTCATATGAGATCTTTTTGTGCGCTCAGACGATTTGGTATGATTTTTTTGACAGGTCATATGAGAAGTCATATGACTTCTATAATCGTGTAAAGTGGCCTTTACCAAGAAAAAGAAGTGAGAAAAAAAAGTAAACGTCGAAATGAGTCGCCTTAACGTGAAGCTTGTTTGAACACCGTCTTGAATTTATTTTTTTCTTTTTGAAGCAACCAGAGACATCTACATTCTCAGGACACTTATATTCGTTTTTTAGTTTTCATTTGCAACATGTTGCGGGGGAACGGTGGGTTTGAATAATTTAAGTATTCTAATTTCAATTGAACTGCAGATCCAAACTATCGAAAGGTCTGCAAACTACTACAAATAAAAACAATTTTTAAAAATTCCAAATAAGAACAACAAGATTTAGACGGGAGCAATGGAATTGGTGCATTATAAATGAAGAACACGAAAACACGATACAAGAGGAAATAAATGCCTACATTTGAAACCTCCATATGTGTGCGCCTGCGCATGTACATACAGTTGATAATGATTTGCAAATCGAAATATGTACCTATGCATATAGATTATAATGCTATTGAAACTTAGTTATTATATAATAAGGTACATTAATCTAATAGAGACGAGTTAAACGATAAATTTTTTTGATTGCTTGTTAAGGTGGTTGCACCTTAACACAGGGTTTGATTAGGGCGGCATTACATCTATCCATTATATCTATGGAACATTATAATTGCTACTGGTCTGAGTCTGATAAAGTAGTAGGTACCTATAAATACTCTAGGTATAAAAACAAATAGGTATTCCTTAATACTGTCGAAGACGAATGTTGAGTAGGTATGTATCTAGATCTTTAATATGTAGGTAGGTATATGTATGTTAAACTAATGTAGGTACCTACTAACTTAAACAACGTTGCATGTTGATGTTGGTTGCTTTTGCATCGTAGGCTGAGTATAGTTGGTTTATACTTAAGTTTAGAGTATAGTGTTAATTTGGGTAGGTATTTTCAATATACCTACGGTCTAAGTAGGTAGGTATTTATCTACGAGTTCTCAATTGTATTGTAGCATAAAGATAGCTAGGTATACCGTATACCTATACCTACTACTTCCAAAACAAGCTTTTTGGGTTAAAATAGGTCAAAAAGTTGTTTTCAGAAAGAGCGATATGATAACAAAATTTCGCTGAATAGGTAGGTATATTGACCATAAATTAAGGAATTTACCTACCTACTCTTAAAGAGTGCCAAAGCTTTTTTGACTTAAATATACCTAAGTCACAAAAGTGGTTTCAATGCCCGTTGGTACAAAAATGCTTTTTTATGGCACGATATTCTGTTAAGATAAACGAAGCTTAACGAAAGAGTTCAAAATTCACCTAAACATTAAAAGGTCGTATTTGGTCAACTGCTTACGAAGCCCGACAAAACTCAACATACCTATTTAAAGAAAGAAATTATCTAAATGAATATTTAAATTTCTTTTTTACCAATAAAATATCAAAACTACAGCAGAGTTATGTTGTGGAGTCCAGTATATTTTTAGACAAATGTGTATTGTTTTCCTATCGCAATTGAACTCAAAAGCCTCAATTTTAATTGTTTGTATTTTGGCCAATGAGCAAACAGCATACTTTTTTTGTTATGCGAATTTTAATTAGGACCCTTCACAAATTATATGTACATATTATCTCTCTTTCCCTCTTGTTGAATTCTTCATACATTATTTATGTATTTGACCAATCAGAAATCACTATTCAACGTTTAGATATAGATAGCCCTTATTTCACACTGTTCCTCTTATTTGAATTTTGTATAGGTACTGCATACATAAGCAAATTGTAATTGGGTGACTCTGATCAAAATAAAAACAAACAATATGAAAGCTCCCCACCCAAATTAAATATTTGAAATTAAAACATTTTATTAGTAGATCATAGTTCTTCAAACGGGAGAGATGTACCTATTAACAAGGTTAATTTAAGTTTGTAGCTTTTAATTATGTATAAGGGGATGAGTGCCCATTCACATACATATATGCATATAGGTATAAGAAATTCAAATTTAATTTAATTTAATACTATTTCTACAACATACCTACCTATTATGAATAGTTTGGTGCTCAATAGACTATTTATAATAATGAAGTTTTAAGAGTTGGGCTCTACTACCTACCTATTTAAGATTAGTTAAACTTTATTTATAAGAATTTTTGCAAGAACTGGTTGCATGAATTATAGTATAGTTATAATTATATTGATTATTTTATCCAAATGATCACAAAACAAGTCAGTACCTACCTAGGTTAAAAAATCTAAAATTATTAATAAATAATAAGCTCGTATGTGTGTACAATACCTACATACATACATAGGTAGAATAAATGCATTTTTTCTTCGTTTAAAGAGTCCTTGTCCTTTGATATCTAACCTTATAAAGGTCAATAAAGAACCATATGATCTCAGATCACACCGACACTTCAATGATTTTTCTGCATAAATAGATTGGAAACTAATAAAATTGATTTATTGTAGGTACCTATACACTATGTAGGTAGGTAGGTAGTTCAATAATGAAAATCGTTTTGCCGACTGCAAAACAAAAATAGAAGAATTAATAAATACCTAGGTACTTACTTACTATTTTTTGGATAAAGACACATTTTATTACTTAACTGACTTTAAAAGTTATTTTATTCTTAGCTGGATGAGTCTTTTGTCCAAAAGAAATCGAATTGTTCTATTTTAACTATACATACTTTACTATGTAGGTACCTACCTATTAATATAGGTATAGGGAGAAGTGACTATCTAGTATGATCATTTTTGGGAAAAGACTTGATATGAACGGTGGTGGATAATTAATACAAACAATATAAAAAAAAAAACAGACAAACGTGCACAAACGATTATATATTGAACTGCATTTCCAGGTTTTTCGGGCGTTATAGTGGGCCAAATAAATGTTTTTTTCGCCGCAAAATTTTGAATAATTATTTAAAAATAGAAATAAAGCAAAATTAAAAAATTAACACGGTGGAAAATTATTATAAAAAATGTACAAACGATTGCATACTTATCGAAAATTTTATAAAAAATTTTTCAAAAAAAAATTTTGGTAAAAAATTTTTGGAAAGTGTAAAAAAAAAAAAAAAAAAAGACAAACGTGTACAAACGATTATTGATCGAACTGCATTTCCAGATTTTTCGAGCGTTATAGTTGGTGGGCCAACTACATGTTTTTTTTTGCCGCAAAATTTTGAATAATTATTTAAAAATAGAAATAAAGCAAGATTTAAAAAATTAACACGGTGGAAAATTATTATAAAAAATGTACAAACGATTGCATACTTTTCGAAAATTTTATAAAAAATTTTTCAAAAAAAAATGTTGGTAAAAATTTTTTGGAAAGTGTAAGAACTAAAAAAAAAAAAGACAAACGTGTACAAACGATTATTAATCGAACTGCATTTCCAGATTTCTCGAGCGTTATAGTTGGTGGGCCAACTACATGTTTTTTTTCGCCGCAAAATTTTGAATAATTATTTAAAAATAGAAATAAAGCAAAATTTAAAAAATCAACACGGTGGAAAATTATTATAAAAAATGTACAAACGATTGCATACTTTTCGAAAATTTTATAAAAAATTTTTCAAAAAAAAATGTTGGTAAAAAATTTTTGCGAAGTGTAAAAACTAAAAAAAAAAAGACAAACGTGTACAAACGATTATCAATCGAACTGCATTTCCAGATTTTTCGAGCGTTATAGTTGGTGGGCCAACTTCCGTTTTTTTTTTGAAGTGTCTCTATAAAAAAAACGGTGAGTGTAAAAATTATTCTAAAAGTTGTACAAACGTGTACAAACGATTGTCATTTCCAGTTTTGCTCAACTCCATAGTTGGTGGGCCAACTACATGCAAGCACCTTCACCTTTTTCCAAAAAACTGATAGTTTTTAGCTTTCGAGAAATTTAGAAAAAACTGAATAACTTAAGGAAACGATTTTAGCACCATTCACGTGGGTATTTTTTTTAGGGAGAAAAAATCTAATAAAAAAGGCTGAATGTATGTACATTAGGCTTGTCGGAATTTTTTTTATTTTTTTTTTGTTCAAAATGGGTATGGTGGACCTTGTAAAGGGTTTAGAAAGATGAAATTTTTCTTCTGGGACATTTTGAGACCCTGTTTTTTTTTTATATTTTGCACGCACTAAAGGGGTTATGACTACCCTTAAGCTGATTATAGTACACAGTACGAGCGTTAGAAAAATGAGGAAGGATTTAAAAGGAGATACCGATGCACATTGGTTTTGAAGTTTTGAATATTAAAATGGGGGGGGGGGGGGGGGGGGGAATGGAGCCTGGTAAAGCATTCCACATTCTTGTTGTGCGGCTGAAGAAAGAATCTCTGAACTTTACAGTACGTCCGAAGTTGGGCTCAAGGGTAAACTGATGAGCATTCCCAAAAGCGCGAGTATTACGGTTGAATTGTTTTAGGGGAGGAATGCAACTGGCTATTTCACTAGAACATTGTTTATAAAAATAGCGTTAGAATAATGAGAGACATGAAACACTGCAACGGTGTTTCAGAGATGTTATTGATTGCGTTATTGATGAATCACCTATCATTTTTAAGGCTCTATTTTGGATTCTATCCAAGAGATTCAAGTGAGTTATAGGAGCACCTGCCCAGATGTGGGAGTTGTACCCAAGCTTAGGTCGGATGAAGGCTTTATAGATTGTAGCCAGACCAGAAGGAGAGAAAATTTCTTGCATCGTCGAAGGAAACCCAAACACGACGCGTCGATCGCGATGCGACGTCGAATATGTGGTCACTCCACAGAAGGTGATCTGTGATGCACATACCGAGGACTGAAAGCTGTTCGGTTTCTTCGATGCAAGTGCCACTCATGGATAGCGGCATAGGGGGTGGGTTTCGCTTTAACGACAAGAGACAGCATTGAGTTTTTGAAGCATTAAATTCTACGCGATTTTTGATTCCCCATTGAACAATGCTGTCGAGATCAGAATTTAATGAGCTAATCATACGCTGCCGTTGAAGTTCCACATCCGAAGGACAAGGATGTGAATCTGAAAACGAATATGAAAAGCTGAGGGTACTGTCGTCAGCAAAACAGTTTAATGGATTAGAAGCTTCAGACAAGAGATCGTTGATGAAGATAAGAAAGAGAGTAGGAGACAAAACGGAGCCCTGGGGCACACCAGCATTTATTTTATGAATATCAGACTTGAAACCATCCAATACAACTTGTATTGAGCGGTCCGAAATGTAGTTTCTAATCCAGCGAAGAAGAGATTCATCGATACCAAATGCACGCATTTTCGATAAGAGAGCTTGATGCCAAACCCTATCAAATGCTTTTGAAATATCAAGTGCAACAATCTTACTTTCTCCAAAACGATGTAAAGACTGGCCGTTTTTAGGTTAAACACAGCACAAAATTACTTATTTTCATTTTATTTTGGTCTTCTTTTCTCATGTTGTATAGTATAGTGTTAAGAAAGAAAGTTTCAACCAATTCGAGCAATTCACTTAAAAAAAATATACGAAAGCATCTAGAAAATCGATCTATATTTCAGGGGGATTTAATGTAAAAATTTATGTCGTGATATTTTGACAAGCAGTTTTTAATGCTATTTTCTTAGCAACAGGTTACAAAAGCAACAAAAAATCATCATAAGAAACTACATATGAACTCATATAATATTGGGTTTTTCAGACCGCTTTTTCAGGTCTCAAAATTCAATTTTGCCAAATGTCCCAGAACAAAAATTACTTCTTTGTAAACCCTTTACAAGATCCACAACATCCATTTTGAATATAAAAAATAAAAAAAAATTCCGGCACCCCTAATGCACATAGGTACTTCTTCCGCTATGTGTGAATTTTATATCAAAAACCCTAAACTATTTAAGACATAATACTAATTTTAAACGAAATCCTGGAATATTTCTTTAAGAAAATTTGAAAAAAAAAAAAATAAGTTGTTGTGTATGGCAGCTTATCATTCGAGATGAGCTAAAACAAAGATTTGAATTTCTCCTCTAGAAAACCTCATAAAAATGCTTTGTACCAAGTTTGAAAAAAAATGATCCATGGATTAAGATCTAGCTGGATGTACAGTGGACGCATAGACTCAAAAACTAGCTTACGCAAAGACCGACAGACGTCTTGACAAATAACTTTTTTTTGTTAATCTACCATCGCCATCGTAATGTAAGATTTGAATGAAACATAAAGATTTTTGTTTGATATGAAATCAATATTATGAGCCATATCCTTCAAATCCGTTTTTGTCTGTGTTTTGAAAACTAAAGAAAATTGTCCTGTTCGTTGATGGTATCTTTAAGGTAGGGCTTTGGTATTTAAAGGTAGGGCATTGCCCCATAATGCCCTACCGTAGCTACGGCCTTTGATCACTGGAGTATCACAACAGCATGAGATTCTATTCAAAAAATGTGGAAGAAGCAGTGCTACTGATAACATATTTTCTAGCATCTCCTCTTCAAAATATATTTTTTAAAACCGGAACTTATCCTTTTTATCCATGCCTTCAGTGGTTGCGACTCAACATCCGCATTCTTTGGCCAAGGGAAGATGAAAATGTTATCATTAGTAATAGTAAATAAAAACCCGTTCCTCGAAAAAGAAGCTGCGATTTTTATTGACAAAACTTCAACAGCTGAAGAGATAGCAGCAGCAGGGGAGCGTATGGTAGTTGCCTTGTATGGTGGCACTGGCAATCCTTACACTCAGAACCTTGATGAGCTGCGGTATCAGTTATTTGCGAAGGCAGCAGTAAAAACCAGCTTCAATCTAGCCAGATTACCTCCTACTCAAGACGCAGCTCGATTGCATTCTTTGCGCTCTTACCATCAGGTAATTCGCCCTTAAACAATTTATTTCTCATTATTTTCTTCATCTATACAATATATGTATCTTTGTACATAAATATATATGTACAATCCTATTACAGGTGCAGAAGTGGTTGGGAGTCGAACTGAACCCTCTTACCTGGGGTTGGATATCCACCACACAAAACCTCAGGCCCAAGATGATGACCAGAGACGCAGCTCCACAAAACCTCTTGCAGATGATTTCGTGTGGGTGCAAGAAAGGTTACGGAAATGCATGCAGCTGCAGAAAGACAGGGCTTAAGTGTTCCTTAGTCTGCAGTCACTGTAGTGGGGTCTCTTGGAAAATGTGCCAGACATCGCACCTGAGATAAAATCGCATTCCCTTGAAACCGATGATCTATCCGATATCGAAACGCTCGAGGATCTCATCAATGACCCCGCTGCAGATATTTGTGCAGAAATATACGATGCCCAACCGGGCCCTTCCAAGAGGGCAAAATCTACTTACATTTTTTAACTTAAAATATGTACATATATACATAAATAATTTATTGTTTCTTAAATTTGCTTACACATTTCTTAAAACTGTTTGTAGTACAGGTAAAATAGGATTAATAAAACAAAAAAATTGGTACCACCATGAAACTTGGTGAAAACGTTTCATGTACTATGAGAATGAAGAATCAAAAGAGTCTATAAAAATATTTCATATGGAAGGGTGTTTTTTTGAGGGGGAAAGGGGCGTAAGCTGTGGTGTATCAAACGGAAAAATAAACTTTGGTGCAACCTAAGCATATGCCACATGTTTTCAAGGTAGTTCTAAATGTTGAATCAAATGACACCAAAGCCAAATCGATACGACCTCCGTGAAAAAAGTTATTGTCATTTTTTGTTTTAGGATTACTATATTTTCAGTATAAAAGTCAAATATTACCGGAAACTAGTTGCAAATGGTGGTCCGTCGATGAAACTTGGTATAAATGGTTCATTTGTCGTGTAAAGCAATAATCAGAGGAATCTATAAAAATATCTGTGGTTAAAGGGTGTTTTTTTTAGAGGGTTGTGGTTATCGTAGGATTATTACCATAAAACCTGTTACAAAAATGGTACCCTAATGAAACTTTATAAAAATGTGTTATGAACTACCAGAATTAAGAATCAAAAGAGTCTATAAAATTATCTTTAGGTAGTATGATGTTTTTTATGGGTGAAGAAAAGCACACTACTTTTTCCAAAAACTAAATATGATCCAAAAAACAAATAACACCCTATACCCAAACCTACAAAAACAACTTTTCTCCCTTGATATTTTTGTTAATTCCTCTGATTCTTCATTCTAGTAGTAAATGAAACACTTTTACCAATTTTCTTGAGGGTACCATCTTTTTCAATTTTTCTTTTCAAATAACCACACACTTCCTCCTATCTCCAAAAGTGAACCCTCCCATGTGAAATAATTCTATAGACTCTTTTGATTCTTCATTCTGTTAGTTCATAGCACATTTTTACAAAGTCTCATGGGGGTACCATTTTTGTCACAGGTTGTATGGTAGTAATCCCACCAGTCCCGCTACTCCCCAAAAAAACACCCTTTAACCACAGATATTTGTATAGACTCTTCTTATTATTGCTTTACATGACAAATGAACCATTTATACCAAGTTTCATCGACGGACCACCAGTTGCATCTAGTTTTCGGTAATATTTGACTTTTATACTGAAAATATAGTAATCCTAACACAAAAATGACAATAACTTTTTTCACGGAGGTCGAATCGACATGATTTTGGTGTCATTTGATTTAAAATTTAAAATCACATTGAAAACATGTGTCATAAGCTTAGGTTGCCCCGAAGTTTATTTTTCCGTTTGATACACCACAACATACGCCCCTTCCCCCCTCAAAAAAACACCCTTCCATATGAAATATTTGTATAGACTCTTTTGATTCTTCATTCTCATAGTACATGAGACGTTTTCACCAAGTTTCATGGTGGTACCAATTTTTTTTTTATTCGAAGGCCTTTTTGTACTATTTTACCTGTACCATTGTTATTACATACACCTACTACTTGTTATTATAAATTTTTCATTGCTCACATTGAAAGGCTGTATTTTTGAAAGTATTGTGTTTACAGAGACGATTTTTAGCTCAAATTGAAGCCCATTTAATTATTTTGAAATGGTAGAGCAAAGTTATAATCGAAAACCAGGCCTTCAAGGTTAAAATAGCCAATAACTGAAAAAACCGCGAAAATTTCTCGGTTTTTTGCGTATTTCACAAAGTTGCGTTCGGTGCTCGAGGTCGAAAACTTGGATTATTGCTAAGGCCAACATCATAAACAACTCATCTAAAAATCAGAACTACCGCATCTGAGGCAGAGCCCTCCCACCCCGAAGAAAAAGGATACTAGACTGAAAACAGTGATGTTGATCATGTTAATTTCAGTTTTCTAAAAAACTAGAAGTCATTTTAGCATTTGGTTTTCAGTTATTAACTAAGAATTAATAAGGGCATTGAAAATCAAAATCAAAAATAGTACTTAATACCATAAAAAAAAAAATAGATTAACAAAAAAAAATCGTCTTTTTCTCAAAATTTTGAGCTTGAAAGTAAATTTTTCAAAAACTATCAGCTAAAAAAACTTTATTTAAAAAAAAATTAAAGAATGGATTTCTGGCTTTGAGATGATGAATGGATTTTCGTCCAGATGTTACCATTGTATTTTTATGGTTATTTTTCTATTTGAAGTCAACTTTTCTTAAAATTGCCCCTCCCGCCTAAACGGGAGGATATATACCCCCCATCCGGTACTATTGTTTTCTTCTTTTGGCCCAATCTACACGCTCTATTACTTTGATGCAGCATATGTCAAAGACCATGTTTTTGTTATTATACTGATTTATATACTACTTGTTGTTTTAAATTTTTTATTGCTATATTTTGAAATGCCGTCCCTTGGAAACTGTTATGCCTACAGAACTGGCTTTGGACTCAAATTGAAGCAAATTTTGTAAGGTTGAAATCGTAGAGCAATGTTTTATTCGGAAGTTAAGGCGTAATGGTTAAAATAGCCAATAAGTGAAAAAACCGCGAAAAATTCGCGTTTTTTTGGATTATTACCAATGTTGCGTTCGGCGCTCGAGGTCGAAAAATCAGATTTAATACTAGGCCAACATCATAAACAACTCAGCAAAAAATCAGAACTACCGGACCTGACGCAAGGTCTAATGTATATAGTTACTGGACTAGGAACTATTACTAAAAAAAACTTCAAATGTAAAATGGCAGTCAGAAAAAAAAGTAAAACTAAATCTTGATCTGTCAACAATTGAACAGTCGAATCCAGCGACGGAAAAACTGATTATTTTTGTTAAATTTTCGAGTTTTCTGGTGTCCCATTTTCTTAAACTGCATACCTAATTAAATTTATTTTGTAAATATGTGTTTTTTGCTATTTTGCTTTTTATAGAACGTTTCTACCTATTTATCGCCGTTATATATTACGCTACTGTATTAAAATCTACAGGCGTCCCGCTTTGAAGATACAAAATTTACCCGATATGCCATTTATGTATTTTAAATCTTTGACTAAAGCCAATTTTATTGTTTGGTTAGGTATGTGACATTTTTCGAATTTTTGCTTTTTTTTACCAATTTTGGTTTCAAGCGACAACTTAAATTTTATAGCCCTATTCTCCCCATCGTCACTGATACCTCACAAGTCACAAGAAGTGGTGAAACTGATTTTGTGACTTTTTCGTATTCTCCCCCTAAAGCATAGTTTACAGTTCCCATGCGAAAAAAATATTAAAATTTTCAAAACGATTTTCCATCTATTCTGTGCCCCAAATTGAATAATATTCAAGGCAAAAAACGTTTGCCTTGGCCTAAGCCACCCATTGAGTCATTAATTTACCTTTAATTAATAAACTATAGGCCTAAAAATGGAAAATAATTATTTTTGGATGCAAACACTATTTGCATGCTAATAAAGCCTTGAGGTGAAAAAAAAATTTTTTTTTGGAAGTGTAAACCGACCATCCAAAAAAAAAATATTTTATTCACCACACTTTTTTCGCATGCAAAACAATTGCCGGGCCATTGTTTTGCATGACATTCCATGACAGCAATGTTTTATTTTTTTGCATGAAACTGTAAACTAGTCATGCAAAAATTAATTTTGCCTTTCACCTCAATTATTTTTGACATGCGAGAATATTTGCGTAGGTTTCTTTTTGCACACGGGAACTGTAAACTAGGCTTAAAGTCACAACTGGTGAGAGGCATAAAAACAAGCGAAATTGTGATCTCCTCCAAAGCAGGTCACAACTCAAAATTTACTTGAGTTTCTACAAATCATTGAATTATATTCTTGTATTTGTTCTTTGTGCGAAAGAGAGTAAAATGTATGTATTCTTTCATTTTTTTAACAAAGAATAGGACAAAGGTGCGATATTATTTTGCTTTGTATTAATGAGACAGAGAAACATGAATACATATTGTGGGTGTGTTGGTTTAGTTCGCTGCGATTACTTGCACGGTTGCCGTTTTGGTAGGATCCTACCAAACTTGGTAGGATTTTTCAGCTTTGGTAGGTTGGTAGGCTAAGATCCGATTTGGTAGGTTTTTTCAGTTCTGACTCTTGAGCATATATAAGACATTGTACAAAAATAAAAATTGAGATGATTTTCGATCAACTCAAAAAATGTCAAATACACTCAATAAAACAGAGACTTGAATCAATTGGCGTTCATCTGCCTATGTTTTTAAGAACAAATGTGATCTAATTTCGTTGAAAAATCTTAATTTCGTTTCCAAATGATAAAATTTTTGAAATTCATTTTTCAAAATAAAATGATTTTAGCCAAATTCATACAAAATTATGTTGAAAAATATATTATGTCATACCTCAAGTGAAAACATTTGAAGATTATGTCAAAATTGCATGCATAGAAAATTCCAAGGAAGGAGAAATCATTAAATGCTAGCATGAAACTACCTAAATAAAAAATTCGGAAATATAACTAGCATCCATGTGCCCAAAAGAACCTCCTTAACATAAACCTTGATTCGCCCTTAATTTACTGCACATCTTTGGGTTGGGACTCGAATTTTTGTTTTAGCTCATCATAATACATTTTCTTTTTTTTTTCAAATCTTCTGGAAAATGGATTTCACGATTGTGAATAAACCTCGTACCTCTAATGTGTTTGAGGTTTCTACCATTGCTTTGGTAGAAACCTCAAACACATTTTTTTGCAGAACGGAAATATAGTTTTTTATTTGGTAGGTTTTGGTAGGCTTTTTTGGGAAATTTGGTAGGAATTTTCTTTTGCAGGTGGCAACCGTGATTACTTGTAGAGTTGTTTATGTATGCGCTCATCGGTCAAAAAGCTACCAACAAAATGCTGTGGTGAGTTTCGTTGTGAGTTTTCTTGTGACTATTAGGGGGAGTATACCAAAATGTAATC
This sequence comes from Dasysyrphus tricinctus, assembly GCA_963921185.1. Lineage (NCBI taxonomy): Eukaryota > Metazoa > Arthropoda > Insecta > Diptera > Syrphidae > Dasysyrphus > Dasysyrphus tricinctus. The sequence goes on along the minus strand of OY992531.1, from coordinate 156,485,230 downwards.
GAATCACAACAATCCTCACAAGGAGTAGTCACAAGAGCTTGTGACTTGTGATTCCTCACAAGGGGGAGAATCGGGCTATTTTAGTCTTATTCTTTTGTCTCTGTTGTTATTACTTTCAAAAGTAAGCTACAGATAAAGGGGTTAACTACACGTTTGCTTTGAAGTTGAACAAAATTTAGTTTAAATTGTTAAATTTAGCGTTTTTATATATTCTACGCGATCACCGATATATTTTCTGCAAACTGCCAAACACTTATTCGCAATCCACAACATTAGGACGCATTCCACAAATCTGCGAATGAAAAATTCGCTCGAATTTAACCTCAAATTTTTTAGCACCCATTTTACTGATTTATTTTGTATGACTATTCGCGTCTGTCGGCGACCACTCATGTGAAAGAAATGTCAAAACTCACGACCATTCGCAATTCGCAGTTCGCTATTCGCAGCTCATATGAAAGGCACTTAACACCTCTATGAGTTGAGAACGCATTTTTAATTAAAATTTGTTTTAGCATGAAGGTGTTAAGTGCACACTTGACCCCTTTATGCAATAAAAGCCGAAAGATAAAATACCAAGCAATATATTGTTTTTTGCAAAAAGGTGGTAAGTGCACACTTGTTTACTTTATGCAATACAAGAATAATACCAAACATTGTATTTTAGTTTATCGTTTCGTTGTGGTTTTCAGAAAATTTGCTTGCTACTTACATATGCATACATACCTTAATAGTACAAGAGCCGACAGCAAATTTTGGTAGTGGATGCGTAACCAAAATATGAGTAGGTACATGGTTGTATAGATTTAAGCATCGTTATATTGAAAAAAAAAGTCTGGCAGGGTTTATTCTCAGCTTTTGGCGGTGGTGGGCGGTTAAAAGCTGCAATTTTTCCGATTTTTGTGTGAGGTATATAACCACTTCAATTCATATATAAAATAATGGAAATTACCTTCTGATCTCAAATAATTAATTCCCAGACGTTTCCCTCCCCGCTTGAAGCGCATTAAAGTGGGCTGAAAACCAGCTTTTGATTCAGGGGTATAACCAAATGTGCGACACATCAAAAAATCAGGAAAAATCTCCTGATTACAAATATATAGGTGCCAGACATTTTACTTTCAGCTTTCACCCTGCCAGACGCCTCCAAAAGTGGTGGAAAACCCCCATTCTGATGCCAGAAGTATAACCAAAATTGTGGTACACCAAAATATCATAAAAATCCCCTGATTAAAAGATGTCAGTCCCAGATTTTTACCTCTCAGCTTTCACCCTGCCAGACGCCCCCAAAGTGGTGGAAAAACTCCATTTTGATGCCAGAAGTATAACCAAAATTGTGGTACACCAAAATATCATAAAAATCCCATGATTAAAAGATGTCAGTCCCAGATTTTTACCTCTCAGCTTTCACCCTGCCAGACGCCCCCAAAGTGGTGGAAAAACTCCATTTTGATGCCAGAAGTATAACCAAAATTGTGGTACACCAAAATATCATAAAAATCCCCTGATTAAAAATATGTTAGTCCCATACTTTTACCTCTCAGCTTTCACCCTGCCAGACGCCGCCAAAGTGGTGGAAACCCCCTTTTTTATTCAAGCAATGTAAACAAAAGTGTGGTATACCAAAAAATCATAATAAATCCCCTGATTACAAATATGTTAGTCCCAAAGTTTTACCTCTCAGCTTTCACCCTGCCAGACGCCCCCAAAGTGGTGGAAAAACCCTTTTTGATTCCAGCGCTGTAAACAAAAGTGTGGTATACCAAATAATCATAAAAAATCCACTGATTAAAAATATGTTAGTCCCAAAGTTCTACCTCTCAGCTTTCACCCTGCCAGACGCCCCAAAGTGGTGGAAAAACTCCATTTTGATGCCAAAAGTATAACCAAAATTGTGGTACACCAAAATATCATAAAAATCCCCTGATTAAAAATATGTTAGTCCCATACTTCTACCTCTCAGCTTTCACCCTGTCAGACGCCCCCAAAGTGGTGGAAACCCCCTTTTTTATTCAAGCGCTGTAAACAAAAGTGTGGTATACCAAAAAATCATAAAAAATCCCCTGATTACAAATATGTTAGTCCCAAAGTTTTACCTCTCAGCTTTCACCCTGCCAGACGCCCCCAAAGTGGTGGAAAAACCCTTTTTGATTCCAGCGCTGTAAACAAAAGTGTGGTATACCAAATAATCATAAAAAATCCACTGATTAAAAATATGTTAGTCCCAAAGTTCTACCTCTCAGCTTTCACCCTGCCAGACGCCCCCAAAGTGGTGGAAAAACCCCATTTTGATGCCAGAAGTATAACCAAAATTGTGGTACACCAAAATATCATAAAAATTCCCTGATTAAAAAATGTCAGTCCCATACTTCTACCTCTCAGCTTTCACCCTGCCAGACGCCCCCAAAGTGGTGGAAACCCCCTTTTTTTTACTTTGCGCGCACTAAAGGGATTTTGACTACCCTTAAGATGCTGAGACACAGTGCGAGAGATCAGGAAAATAGGGAAGGATTCAAGAGGAGATACTGATGTACATTAGTTTTGAAGTTCTGAATATCAAAATGGGAGGGAAAAACAGAGCCTGGCAAAGTATTCCACATTCGTGTTGTACGGCTAAAAAAAGAATCTATAGGTACTTGACAGTACGTCCGAAGTTGGGCTCAAGGGTAAACTGATGAGCATTCCTAAAAGCGCGAGTATTACGGTTGAATTGTTTAAGGGGAGGAATGCAACTGGCTATTTCACTAGAACATTGCTTGTAAAAATAGCGATAAAATAATGAGAGGCATGAAACATCGCGGCGATGTATCAGAGTTGTAATTGTTTGAGTAATAGATATATCAGCTATCATTTTCAAGGCTCCATTTTGTATTCCATCAAAGAGATTCAAGTGAGTTATAGGAGCACCAGCCCAAATGTGGGAGTTATACTCAAGCTTGGGTCGGATGAAGGCTTTATAGATTACAGCCAGATCAGAAGGGGAAAAGAATTTCTTACATCTTCGAAGAAAACCTAAGCACTTTGCAGCATTTTTGGCGACGTTGAATATGTGATCATTCCACAGAAGGTGATCTGTGATGCACATACCCAGAACTGAGAGCTGTTCAGTTTCCTCGATGCAAGTCCCGCTCATTGATAGCGGCATTGGGGGAGGGTTCTGCTTCAGCGATAGCAGACAGAATTGGGTTTTTGAAGCATTAAATTCTACATGTATATAAAGTTAGCAGGACACTTTTGGAAATTCATGTTAAAAACTATCCTATCATTAGTTGCTAATTAATTGCGAATTAGTTACGCAAAAAAAAAATTATTTGCTTTTTTGGTTTAGGAAAAAATGGGTGTCCTGCTAACTTCATATGAACTTAGCAGGACAACTTTCTCAAAAATAAAGATAATCGAGCCAAAAAAAAGTTTTTCATTGAGAACTAATTAATTGCGAATTAGTTACGCAAAAAAAAATTTTATTGCATTTTTGGTTTGCGAAAAAATGGATGTCCTGCTAACTTCATATGAACTTAGCAGGACAACTTTCTCAAAAATAAAGATAATCGAGCTAAAAAAATTAGATTATTGAGAGCTAATTAATTGCGAATTAGTTACGCAAAAAAAAAAAAATTATTGCATTTTTGGTTTGCGAAAAAATGGGTGTCCTGTTAACTTCAAATGAACTTAGCAGGACCCCCATTTTTTCGCAAACCAAAAATGCAATAAAATTTTTGTTTGCGTATCTAATTCGCAATTAATAAGTTCTCAATAATAAACTTTTTTCGGCTCTATTATCTTTATTTTTGAGAAAATTGTCCTGCTAAGTTCATATGAAGTTAGCAGGACACCCATTTTTTCGCAAACCAAAAATGCAATTAAATTTGTTTTTGCGTAACTAATTCGCAATTAATTAGTTCTCAATGATAAACTTTTTTTTGGCTCGATTATCTTTATTTTTGAGAAAGTTGTCCTGCTAAGTTCATATGAAGTTAGCAGGACACCCATTTTTTCGCAAACCAAAAATGCAATAAAATTTTTTTTTGCGTAACTAATTCGCAATTAATTAGTTCTTAATAATAAACTTTTTTTCAGCTCGATTATCTTTATTTTTGAGAAAGTTGTCCTGCTAAGTTCATATGAAGTTAGCAGGACACCCATTTTTGCAATTAAATTTTTTTTTGCGTAACTAATTCGCAATTAATTAGTCCTCAATAATAAACTTTTTTCACCTCGATTATCTCTATTTTTGAGAAAGTTGTCCTGCTAAGTTCATATGAAGTTAGCAGGACACCCATTTTTTCCTAAACCAAAAAAGCAAATAATTTTTTTTTTGCGTAACTAATTCGCAATTAATTAGCAACTAATGATAGGATAGTTTTTAACATGAATTTCCAAAAGTGTCCTGCTAACTTTATATACATAAATTCTACACGGTTTTTGATTTCCCACTGCACAATGCTATCAAGATCAGAATTAAATGAGCTAATCATACGGTGCCGTTGAAGTTTCACATCCGAAGGACAGGGATGTGAATCTAAAAACGCATATGAAAAGCTGAGGGTGCTATCGTCAGCAAAACAATTTAATGGATTAGAAGTTTCAGACAGGAGATCATTAATGAAAATGAGAAAGAGAGTCGGAGACAAAACGGAGCCCTGGGGCACACCAGCATTTATTTTATGAATATCAGACTTGTAACCATCCAAGACCACTTGTATTGGACGGTCTGAAAGGTAATTTCTAATCCAAAGAAGAAGAGATTCATCGATACCAAACGCACGCATTTTCGATAAGAGAGCTTGATGCCAAGCTCTATCAAATGCCTTTGAAATATCAAGCGCAATAATCCTACTTTCTCCAAAACGATGTAAAGATTTGTTCCACTGCTCGGTCAAATATACCATCAGATCACCAGTAGACCTATTGCTACGAAAGCCATACTGCCGGTCATTAAGAAGCTTTCGTTTTTCGAGATATTTCTTAAGCTGATAATTTATCAGCGTTTCCATGACTTTGGAAAGAAGGGACTTAAGTGCTATTGGGCGATAGTTAGAGGGAGAAGAAGATTCGCATTTTTTAGAGACAGGCTGGACAAATGCTGTTTTCCATCCACTCGTGTGATTTTGCCAGCGTTGAAGAACACCTCTTCAGAACAATGTAAGGGATACAATCCGGGCCAGCGGATTTGTGAACGTCGAGGTCTTTTAAAACTCTTGCTACTGCACGAGTGCGAAAGAAGATTTGTCCCATAAAAACTTTTGCGCTCTTAAGTACTGGTGGAGACAAGACACTCTCTGGCAGCGTCGAATTAAGAGCAAACTGTGCTGCAAGCAAATTGGCTTTTTCAAGTGAGCTAACATAGGGAGTGTCATTAAATACAAGCGTTGGAACCGCGGACGAAGTAGAACTACGGATGCTTTTTACAAATGACCAAACATTCTTACTAACATTGGGACATTGTAGTATTTTTTGCCGTAATTTTTGTTCATTCAAAAATTTGGTTCTTTGAATGTGTCCGTTGCAGGTCTTTCTAGCTTGTTTGAACTTCTTCCGGTTTTCCTCAGTAGGGTTGGCCTTATAACATCGGAAACTTACTTCTCTGGCCTTAATAAACTCTTTACAGCTCGAATCAAACCAAGAGTTTTCTTTCGGTTTGATAGATTTTATCCTATTCGGAATAAAATTTCTCATCCCGTAAAGAATTAAGTTTGTTATCATATCTGCGCTGGAGTCTAAGTCACTATCGAGGAAGCATAGTGACCAGTTAAAGCTCCTGAAGAAATCATTGAGACCGTCCCAGTTGGCTTTCTTGTACTGCCAAACGGTTCTCCTAGGGGTTTTCTGTTCTCTTTAACTGAGGTTTTTTGGCACGAGAAATTTGCAGATATGACACAATGGTCTGATGTGCCCAGAGGTGATAATACACTAATAGTGTATATGGTCAGAGGTAAGAAACAAGTCTAGAGTGTTCCCGGATTGACCTGCAACGGCAGGGATTCGAGTTGGCTCAACAACAAGCTGAGTCAGTTGGTTTAACTCAGCGAAGACCTCAACATACCTTCCTTCGGGTGTTATCTGACCCGAAAAGCGAAGCCACGAAGAATTGTGTACATTGAAATCGCCCGCAATGACGATTTCACTGTGAGGATAATGGACAACTATTCTTTGATTGGAGTCCGACAGAGCATCAAATTCGTTAAAAGTTGAGTTTCTGTCCAAGTTTGGGCTTCTATAAATAAAACAAGTATGTATGATGTGCTTATTAACCGAAAATTTAAGCCACATGAAGCTAAAGTTTGTGTTTGAGCACAAACCATGCTGTAGCTGAAGTTGGTACGCAACATCATTTCTTATATAAACGGTGATACCGTGATGGGGAAAGAATAATGGCAATAAGTTACACCCATGGAGATTAAATTCCGTATAATCGGTATTGTCACCCACCTGGGTTTCCCTTAATGCCAAAACAGCTGGCCTGTTTAACGCAGTGTAGACATACGCAGAGTAGACATTTTTTCTTAGCCCACGAATGTTGCTAAAATCGACCCTAAAATTACCCACCATTCTAAAATATTCAAAAACTTAACAAAACCAACCCAGACTAGTATCTAAGATGAGTGTCTACTCTAAGCTCCAATTTGACTTCACAAATCAATGTATTACCAGTTTCTATATAACTTCCAGCTTAATGATTAGGAATTCTAATCTTGTTGGATATATATAGTTTACAGTGGATTTTCGTTGAAAAATTCATGTAAGTTGAACTGAACTTTAAACAAATTGCGTCTGACAAAGCCCTCACTATGTCACTGATGAGTTCAAGTGAGTAAGCCAAACGAAACGCCAATTTGTAGTACTAAAGGCCATAAAAAGCTATTTTGAATCAATTTATTACTATTGTTATGCCTAAGTAATAAATTGTTCTGATCCGCCCCTGGTTACATATTAGACAAACAGCTATCCGCCCGAGAATCAAATTGGCTTAATCATCAATACAACAATGATCAAACCAAATCGACTGTGAAAGATGAGAGGAAAAAGGAAAAGGCCCCCAAAGTGGTGGAAAACCCCCATTTTGATGCCAGAAGTATAACCAAAATTGTGGTACACCAGAAAATCATACAAAATCCCCTGATTTTAAATATGTTAGTCCCAGACTTCTACCTCTCAGCTTTCACCCTGCCAGACGCCCCCAAAGTTTTTTTTAACGTTGGAACAAACTATCAACGCAGATGCTGCAAATATCCTGACAGGGGTATCTTCATTTGCCACTTCCATATCCGCTAGATAAAAATAGGCAAAAGCTCATGCCGGTATAGAACTGAAAACATTTCATCACTCTACAAAATGTTAGGTCTAGTTCAAAAAGACGATGTAACTCTTGATCTGAAGTGCGGAGCGATCTGAAGATTTTCTGATAACCTGGAAAGTTTGACATCTGAAATAAGAAATATTAGAAACCCATTTTCAGAAATCACGCGCTCGGAGCATGATAGTTTGTACAATATTTGTAGTGGAAAATGTGTTTCCAAATCAACTGAATATTTTTTGTTATTGAATTCGAGGGATTTGGGGGCACAAAAAAGAGACAAATTTGTAAAAGAATGTGAAAGCGATGCCAAACGGTTTGAGAGTACGATTTCGAAAACAAATATTCAAAATTTTGCATCTGAATACAAAGTTTCAAAAAATGTGCCAAATGGAAAAGTTCAAGAACTGAAAATGGAGAGAAATCTAATTGGAAGGATGCTTTTCATAGCTTCCCAAAACCTAGAATCCATTGATATGAAAGAACTTTTTAAGTATCCGTTAACTCCTGTTCCCCAAGCCTTTGGACATTTAGATGGTTCAATTATCAAAACGGAGAAGTCAGCTTTATTAAGACACCCTGAGAAAACTACAATTAGTAATCCTCCCTTGCATGTTGATGCGATAGTTGTAGATGGATTTTTTCTTCTGCATACATTGGGAGACGTCATTGAATTATGCTGGCATTGCAGTGCAAATTCTAGAAAAAAATATGCCTTATGCATGCAAAGGAGATACATATCAATTGTATTTGATCGATTTATTACACCGTCTATAAAAGACATTGAACGTGAAAGACGTAACAATAAAGATGATCAAATAGTGTAGGTACTCAGAATTCAATAAAAATGGTAGGCGACCGGCAAACTTTATAAAAAGCCTAAGAAACAGTTCCTTCAAAAAAAGACATAATGAATTTTTGGTTCAGGAATGGAATGAAAATGAGTATCACCATATTATAGGAAATAGAAAGCTTTATGTTTCGTTTGAAGCACACTGCTTCTCCTACGAAGCTGAAAATGAAGAAATTGTGCGAAAAGAAGTCAAGGAACTGGAAAGTTTACAGGAAAAGGCTGATACTCGGATGATGCTTCATTTAGCGTTTCTTCCACCAAATTGTTCAGCTGTGGTTAAAACATCGGTCACAGTCCCTTCCTTACTTTGAAAATAATATAAAGGTCTGGCTTAAAGTTGGAAATTTATCTAAAAATATACTAAGGCTTACCTACTTTAAAATTGAAAAATTGACAGATCAAAGGGCACGGTAGTGCCCAGCCAAGTTCGCGGCACTACACCCTTTTTACAGGAACAAACTCAGGCGATTTTCAACCCCCCTCTGACTTCAGTGCCAATAAAGTCAGAAACTTCGAACTCGGAGTATTAGCTGAACTGATCAAACACAGGTGGCTCACCGAATTTCAACTCTTTAGCATTAGTAATTCCCGAGATATAAGACTTCAAAAATCGCAAAAACCGTAACTGACTGACTCACTGACTCACTGACTGACTGACTCACTGACAGATCATCAAAATTATGGAGCACTTCCCGACATCGTAGAAACTTGAAATCCATCCACCCACTTTATCAGAATTGCTATTATTTGTATGAAGCACTTTCGGTTGTCGTAGAATTATGAAACTTTGTAGAGCGGTAGGGCTTGAATTTCACCTGGCAAAATAAATCTTTGCAAAAAGGAGTGAAATCACAACAAAAACATGAATGTTAAAAAAGGAGCCAAGTTCTTATGTGTACAAGAAACCTGTGCGTAAAAAGTCTGCCAAAAAAAGTAATGAGATCTAAAATATATGCCAAGTTTTAAGTTCATGAAGTTTAATATCAAATATCTTAAGTAGAGTAATATCGAAACAATTCCAAATCATGACAGAAATTTGGTAATTAATGATTACTGATTAAAATTTGGTGGGTTCACTGGTCAAGTTTTCATACATTTTAAATTTGTGATTAAGTATTTAAGAGAAAACTTGCCAAGTAAATCCACCAAACTTTAATCAGTAATCATTAATTACCAAATTTCTGTCATGATTTGGAATTGTTTCGATATTACTCTACTTAAGATATTTGATATTAAACTTCATGAACTTAAAACTTGGCATATATTTTAGATCTCATTACTTTTTTTGGCAGACTTTTTACGCACAGGTTTCTTGTACACATAAGAACTTGGCTCCTTTTTTAACATTCATGTTTTTGTTGTGATTACCATATCTGTACTGTACATGTTAATTTATATAAAGGTTCATAAACATTAATGAAATGTTTAATGGGTTGGGAGCCAGGCTTTGTGCTGCACTACCTGCGTTTCATTGGCTTACTGGTTGTGACTACACTCTGTCCTTTTTCAAAAGAGAGGTAGAAGTCTGGGGCTAACATATTATTAATCAGGGGAGTTTTTATGATTTTTTGGTGTACAACAATTTTGGTAATACTTCTGGCATCAAAATGGGGGTCGTCTGGAAGGGTGAAGGCTGAGAGGTAGAAGTCTGGGACTGGCATATTTTTAATCAAGAGATTTTTAATGATTTTTGGCATACCACATTTTTGTTTATAGCGCTGGAATAAGGAAGGGGGTTTCCACCACTTTGGTGGCGTCTGGCAGGGTGAAAGCTGAAAGTAAAATGTCTGGCACCTATATATTTGTAATCAGGAGAATTTTCCTGATTTGTTGATGTGTCGCACATTTGGTAATACTCCTGACATCAAAAGCTGGTTTTAAGCCTACTTTAATGCGCTTCTGGCGGGGAGAGAAACGTCTGGGAATTAATTATTTGAGATCAGAAGGTCATTTCCTATATTTTATATATGAATTGATGTGGTTATACCCCTCACACAAAAATCGGAAAAATTGCAGTTTTTAACCACCCACCACCGCCAAAAGCTGAGAATAAACCCTGCCAGACATTTGTTTTTCATATTACGATGTTTAAATCTATATAACCATGTACTCATATTTTGGTTATACATCCACTCTCAAAATGTCGGCTCTTAGAAATGAAAATGTTTCATTATGTTTAGGTTAAAGGAATACAAAAAGAGAGATATCAAGTTCAACGCTCGATTTAGTGAATCTCAAAATAGTGAACTATCCACAATAGTGAACACATACAAATTTTATATAAAAACGTATGTTGTATAAAAATTTCGCGCAAGCATTTCACATAGTTTGAGAGCTCTGAGGAATTGTTTCTGTTTTTTGCTTGAACCTAAGTGAAAGCCTTGTTTAATGCTTAATTAAAATCAAAAACATTCACATATCGAACGAATTGTGCATTTTGGATCAAATTCGCCTTTAGAAAACCTTAGACAACTCCCGCTCGAAAAAGTGAAGAATCTCGAAACAGTAAACAGGGCAGGTGTTTATTACTTCACTATATCGAGCGTCTACTGTAATTTGAAATTTTGCAAGAAAACTAGATTTAAAATACGTTTAAGAAACCTTTTGTTTTGTCTTTAAGTGTTTGGTGAACATTCGGCAGTTTGCATTGGATTGTCGTTTAAGAAGGCTTTTTTTTAAGAAAATTTTGTTTATTTGTTTAAAATTTTCTTATTGAGTGCGAATAAAGCAGTGTTACGGAAGGTAGGTCTGACTTGAGCTTTGATTTGTGCTCAAAGATCATGTTCCTTAATAATGAAATGTAAGCATTGTTTTCTTGTGAGCATAAACTTTTTATTCATTCAAAATATACTTTGTATTTTAAATTAAATGCAAAAATAACAACAAAAATAATCAAAATTCGCGCGAATTTTTTATTTTCACACCCCAAATTTGTTCTCTCTTGTGCAAAATATTTTTTCCGCTCCCTACGCTTTGCGCGGATGCCGATAAAATATTTTTTTTATTTTAAATTTTAACTGATTGTAGATATGTATGTGATTGAAAATCTATTCTTGCAAATAAGTTTAGTTTAAATTTCTTATCAAGAAAACTAATCTACATATAAATTCAGCATAATATGTTTCATTAATAATTAAATTAAATCTTTAATTCATTTTATAAGCTATAATAATAAGTTCATGTTTCTTTCATCATGAGAAAAAAAATAAATAAAACAAAAAGCAGGTACAGCATATTCTTTACTTCAAAGCATATGGCCTTATGACACTTTAAGAAAGTGTCAAAGGGCCATATACAAGAGGCATATGGCCTTATGACGCTTTGTAAAAGTGTCAAAGACCATAAGATAATATGGCCTAAAGCCACAAAAAAATATGGTCTTATGACATTTTGGCACAGCGTCAAAAGGCCATATGTTAAAATATGGCCATATGACACTGTACGAAAGTGAGGTAAAAAATAATGTTACACTTACTAAGGAACAAAAACGCCAATAGAAAAAAAACTAAGAACCCCCCATAAATGGAAGCAGCGCAAGGCTGCGCTTCTAAGGGAGTAAGGAGTATTTTACAAGGCGTAATATATTATCAAAAAACGCCTTGCTTTTTAAAAGTATTTTAAGAAAATATGCTAACCGAAAAAAAGCAATAGCACCAGACCAACAAATTTTACATACCAGTATTCGGTCGTAAACGGAAAATCTGAAATTATTTGCAAAGGTGCTTTTTGTTCCCTTTATCAGATTGGGAAAAAGAAAATAGAGATTATCCAAAATAAAAGCAAAGATTGTGAGTCTGTCCCTTTGAATAAAAGCGGAGAACATGAAAGCTGATCGAACAGAATTTCAGAAGACGTAATAAAATTCATCGCTTACCACCAGTGTTGCCTTTTGGCCCCTTTTTTGAGCTTGACAAACTTTTTTAAAAATAATCAAAATGGCCCGTTTTTATTCAAAGCTACAATTTTTAATCTTTATAATTTTAAAAGATGAAAAATTATGGAGGAAATTTTTCATCGTGTTAATATTCACAAAACACTAAATCTAAACCTTGTGTACTTCGCTTAGTAAAATAATTTGCTGCTGAACGTTGCCGTTTTGCTTTCATCGAGGAATGCACTCATACGTCAGTTACAAAACTCAACAATTTGACAGAAAAAAGGGACAACGCTATTTGTTTCCATTTGCATTGGGGGCATTCAAAGTTTCAGATATCTGGCTTCCGATTGGTCAGCTGTCAAAAAATATTTGAAAATTCATATGACTTTTGGTTACGTTTGGTTACGTTTTATTCTGAATTTTCAGATGAGAATTTTTCATCTGAAAATTCAGATGAAAGAGATGGAAGATGCGTTATGCCAAAAAAAAAAGCGCAATAAATTTTAGTCAATAGAACTTTACTGTTGTGTTTGATGTGAATGTGAAACAAACGTGGACGCATCTTAATTTTGTCTGTGAAATTTCATACAAAATAAGTTATTAGTGTTTTATAATAAATTAAAATTAAACTTTCTAATTGTTGTATGTACATTTTTCCACATTTCATAAAATGCGAATATTCACACTTCTTATAGACGACCAAGTGGTTAAAGTGGAGGAGCCAGACGAGGAGGTTTATCTGCGCATACTAAAAGGTATTTTTTTTAGCTGTTTTGTGAAAGAATAGATTAATATTTTTGTCCATAAATTTCAACTTATAGATCCAGAATACCGCCAGTAATATCTTAAGAACCTACAGAAAAAAATGAATGGAAATAATGATCCAAGTGCAGTTGTAGATTCAGTTCATCAATCTGAAGGACAAAACATTTTGTCTTCTGATGAAAATAGTAAGTCGATTTAATTTTTGAAATTGAGTCCATGAAAGTGCACTACACTACTATATAGAGCTCTACTGGGCACGCTCGAGGCCTCGAGGTAGAGCATCAACGACGCGATGGCATTAAATTTAATTTTGTATGAACTCTGCTTCGTGTTCTGAAGCCCAACTATGTAATTCGATTCTACAATTAAAGCGATCGAACTCGTAAAATCCCAATTCGCTAATTCTATTACAAGCTGTAATACGCTTAAATAGTGTACCATTAAACAGATATTTTGTGCCAAAAAGCAAGAAGCACGAATAGATACGAAAGTAAATTAAGTTACATGTACTCTGTACTTGCGTATGCGTCCTTAAACTGAGCTATAACCTAGTGCTTTCTGTACCGTGCATTCTTTTTTTTACGTTTGGGGTCATCCAATCGTTCCAGGTGCTACATTCGTATGCATATATAGATATGCAGCACCTTTCCTTTTTACTTGCGATTATAGGTACTATAAGGCAAGTTTTGGATTCGTGCAAAAAAAATTGTTTGAGATAACAATCAAACATGATATTACGATGATAGAGAACACCAAAAAAGTGGGTGGCAAAATTCTGTCTGTCTGTCTGTCTGTCTGTCTGTCTGTCTGTCTGTTCGTCTACAGCCTAAACGGCTCGATCGATTTTCTTCAAACTTGGTACTTAATGGTTTTTGGTGATTCTGCCGACACGTTTTTTTCATTTTTTTTTTAGAACCAAAAATAACGGTACCTGTCAAACATTTTTTCTTGGCAAATTTACATAATCGTATTTTTCTCAAAAACGGCTCGACAACTTTTCTTAAAAAAAATTCAATAAATTTATTTTAGTAAGGGGTTTCTTTGGGTGGAAAACCATTTTTCAAAAATGGTTATTAATGGTACCTCCCAAGGAACCATTTTTTTATTTTTTGATTTTCTTCAAAATGGTATGACCGATTTCAATTATTTTTTTTATACAGAAGCTTCCAAAAAATGTTAATAGTTTTGTGTACCAACATTTTTGAAAAAATATTTTTTGGATTTTTAAAAAATATTTCAAAATTTTTTTTGGAAAATCAAATATTTCGAAAACGGCATCATAGATTTTTTTGAAACTCGATATTTAAGACTTTTTTAGTACTTCCTAATATATTTTTAGAAAAAAATTTACATTTATGAAAAAATAACGGTACCTTCCATACAAAAGTGAAAAAACCGCAAAGGAAAATATTTTTTTGCTTGAAAACGACTCCTACGATTTTGATTAAACTTTTTTAATATACTAAAATTAGTACGATCTACCATCAAAAATTATAAAATTTTACTCATAGCAACTATTAGTAGTACCTGTGATAGAACGTATTTTTTTATTTTGAGTTTTCTCGTTATCAGCTTAACGAATTTAAATGAATTTTTTTATATACAAATTTCAGATAAGATTTAATAATATTGCATATCAATATTTTCAAAAAAAAAGTTTTTGGATTTTTAAAAAAAGTTTCAAACTTTTTTTTTGAAAATTCGATATCTCAAAAACGGGTTGACAGTTTTTTTTCAAATTTTGTTATTATATACACATAAAATATATAGTTTAAATCTGCATACCAAAATTTGTTCTTAAAAATGTTTTAAGAATTTTATATATAAAAAATTAATTTAAAAAAAAAACCGCTCCAACGATTCTAAAATTTTTTTTCCCATACAATCATATTCCGTCATGAATTAAGATGGCATACTTTTTTTTCACCTCAATCTGTCAAAAGAGTTGTTTTAGCTAATTTAAATGTCGTATTTCATGCTTCTCTACATTTTTCTCTCATAATTTCCATGTTTGTATATACAATTTTCTTAAACTCGCAGTGTCTTGAACATAAGAGCAAGTACGTACGACCCAGTCGTGCATTTTATTTTTTGACGAAGTCGAAAGTTTTTAATGAAAAACATTAAATAGAATTGATAGAAAATGAATCGTTTTGGGTGCTACACGAAATTCCCTACTTTACTTTGATTTTTGAAGCTGAGATTAACGATTCGAGCAGCGATTTGATTCGAAATCTTTATATTGTTTTTCCTATTAGCAGCAGCCCTTCGACTAATAACAGTCAAAGTTAATAAATCACGAAGTGACTAAAGCTTCGAAATTGTTTACATTGTTTTCCTATTAGTGTTTATGTTGGATCTTCGATAACTGATTCGTGCTGTGATCCTAGCAAAGAAAATCATTGATAATATTTTCGAAGCTTTTATCGAGGATAGATGCTGAATATTGTATGATACAATAAAATAATTTTAAACAATAGAAATAATAATTTGTATTAGGAAGCGTTTATGTTGGAGCTGCGATAAACCGTCGAGCTGCGATGCATCTAAGGCTTCGAAATTGTTTACATTATTTTTCCAATTAGTGTTCATGTTGGACCTTCGATAAACGTTTAAAGTTGTGATCCTAGCAAAGAAAATCATCAATTATCTCTTATCGCGGATAGATGCTGAACATTTTAAGATGAAATAAAATAATTTTAAACAAATTTAATAATTTGTAGTAGAAAACATCGCTTATAGAAGCTCAAATATGAACACTACATAAGAGCTGATAAGAAAATCTGACAGTTTAAAATCCAGGCTATTTAAATGTTGATTGAAAAGTTGTCGGTAAAAAAATGTCGACTTTTATCCAAAATACTGTAAAATAAAACAGGGGATGTAATTTAAATTTAGCCAGTCGTAATTTTCTTTTTCGTACCCCTTTGCTAAATGATAAACAAACCCATCAATTACTATTTTTTTTCTTTATTTATATTCGGCAAACGTAAAGTAACACAGCACTTCATTTTGTTTTTTTTTTTATTGTAAGACCAATATGTACTGAAGGTTGCAGGTTGATATGATTAAAATATTAACCAACCGTATTCTGCTATACGATTCGATCGAAACTTTCCATTCACCCGAATATTTCATTTAATTTTCTTCAAATTATTTTGTCTTTTGAGTTGAAACTTTAACCGATATTTTATTAAGGAATTATCAAGAGAATCTTGATGTTTACATGCATGCCGTGTCGCATGCATGTGAACATCATTCACTTTGCCGCTGTCGACCTTTTACGAATCGATATTTTCAAAATCTTTTTTAAGAGTAGACATTTTGATCAGTCGGTATTTTAACCAATCGGTATTTAAAAAGTCGACATTATGACGGTCGACTATTTAAATCGGCAAATTGAGTTTGTGTATTTGTGCAACTAGCGAAACTCATGGGGTCAATAACACCTTTTCTTGAATAAATAAAAACATTTTGAACAGTATACATTATATTCATGTTTGCAGAATCTTTGAGTATTTTTATGAGCTACTTTTTAAAGGGACAAATTTGGAAAAAAACTGAATATTTTTAATAATAGTAAAATATTTTATCTAAAATTAAATGTTCTGTACAAAATTTAGTTTTAAGGCCCTATACCCAGCTTCTTTAGTTGAAAAAAATATTAAAAGTTAAGAAATAGGTATAGCTACTTAATGAAAAATGTCTCAATGTTTCTTATTTTGGCACTTCTTCTCAATTTTTCAAATAAAAATACATCTTTTCGAAAGCTCGTTTCTTTTATTTTGTGTTTAATTTTTTACGATTCTTTTTCGAAATATGTATCCTCCAAAAGCAGTATACCTACATATATAAAAAAATAAAATTTCGCATTTACACGATTGGAGAACTTTTCAATTAATTGGGTAAATATCTATGCAAGAATTTTATTCCAAACACAAATTTTAACATGTATTTGAAAAACTACGTTCTCAATACAAACATATCAAAAAAAGTTCATGTTTTAAATATTCTTCGTTACGTTCCTGTGTTGGTTTTTTCTCAAACGAGTATTGATGTTGTTGTTTCTCGTTGTAGAGGTAGTTTGTTTACATTTGTCATCTTGAAATTAAAGCATTGAGAAGTTATTAGTAAAAGTAACATGAATGTCACTCTTGTTGCTTTTCTCTTATGGGAAATACATTGAAGGTCAAATTGAAAAAAAAAAATTATCCCCCTGATAGGGTTCATGTGCTGATCCACAGGTGGTGTGGAAAGCAACTTACCAGGTGTAAATACGATTAGATCGAAACTTTCGATTTGCGCGAATGTTTCATTCATTTTTCTTCAAATTATTTTTTGAAATGTTTTGTCTTTTGAGTTGAAACCTTCGTCGACATTTCATTTGGAAATTCTCAAGAGAATCTAGTTCATTAAATTCGATTTTTAACTCAATTTTTTAGTAAAATTTGAATTTTATTTTAATAAAATTTAAAATGTGATGTGAAATAATAAAGACAAAGCAACAAAAAAAAAAATATTTAAGAATTGTTCTTTCGATTTAAAAAAAGGTTGCGTAACAAATTATATCCTTCCCTGGTAATTCAAATCGTTATGGGAATTATTTCGTAACTTCGTATGATTTTCTGTGGAAATGATTGCAACTGTTAGCTTCAGAACGCTGTCATTTCGAATTAGGTACTTGATTTGATTTTTTACATACATATAACTTGTTTTTTGTTTGTTTTTTTTACTTATTTGCATTGCATTGCTCCATAAAAAAGAAAGATAATTAAATTTCCTTTAAAATGAATTATTCTAAAAACGGTTTGAATAAATATCGACTGAGAAATAGTCGTTCAAACTAGGCTGATTTTAAGTTTTTAAAGCTTTAAAAATGGTATTTTTGGCTATTTTGAGGGACTTGTTAGAATAAACGGTGTATTAGTGAGTCATGACCAATTAAAAATAAAAGTCAAATTTCAAATTTTTCACAGTTTTAGGGTTGCCATAAATTTTTTTTCAAAATTTAAAATAATTGCCAAAATCAACACACTTGCTCTCACAAAGCCGGGTTTTGAACACATTTTCTCCAACATGAAAAAAGTAGTATGAAACCAGTTTTACGGTTGAAAGTCAGCTCAACATTTTCAAAGTACCTAGGTATTATAAGAAATTACATTTTTGGAATCTGTTGGAATTCGTGCAACTGGTAGATACAAAATTTGGTCATTCCGAAACTAATAGCTTGATTTGAACTTCCAAAATGGTTCTGAGTTTCAATTTAAGTATTCCAAGTCATTTTTGAAAACTTTAAAACCTTTCCAATTCAAACAAAAATTTCAACTAGAACCTTTTTAGTACTTTTCATGAGATTTCATGAAAAATAAGTTTCAATGACAGCTAAAACTGGCGCCTTACATGTTTTTTGGACTTGAAATGAAAAATGCAAATCTGCATACCAAAATTTGTTATGCAATCAATAACTGCAAAATAGAAAAAGATTCACCAAAACACACCGAAAGTTTTTGTTTAACTTTTAATTCATCTCAAAACCAATTATCACAGAGATACAGCTCTTCAAAAAACATAAAAAAAATTTCCTTGATTTTTTTGACTAATGTATTATCGATCATATTCTTGGGTAATTTTATTCTTTTACCTTTCAATACTTATTAATACTAACTCCTTTTATTTTTATACCTAACTTTTTCTCTTAATTTCTTTAAAAAAAAACACTTTTTTCCATATTCGGCTAATCCTGTATCCTGGACACATAAAATGAAACTTCTTTTCCTAGAAGAATGTTTGAAAAAATAGATGATCTTAGAAATCCAAAGGATTGGGGATGCTCTCAAAATGAAAGGGTATAAAATCCCAGCGTCTGTTCTTGAAAAAAAACTCGCGAATTTGAAGCAATATTTTCACTCTATTGTTGATAATAATAAAAAAAACTTCAACTGGAAGGGGTCGTATTTCGTGGGCTTATTTGGACTTGATGTCAGAAATTTTTGAGAAAGAGGCCCAGATCCACGATTGCCCCACATATGAATCTTCTTTATCTCGGGGAAATAAAAATGAAAAGAGCGCAACAAGAAGCAGCGTCATCAACGTCATCATCAACACGCATCTACGTCATCATGATACACCCAGTTCATAATTCTCCTCAGCACGCCTTAGCAAGGTGGAAACCCAACTAACAATTTAACTTCTGTTAGGGTCTATCGAAGCTTTTTCTTATGCAGCAAAGAAAAGTGGATTTGGCCCACTTGAGAAGCTTAAAAGGCTTTTAAACAGTCACATACAAGTTGGTTGGAGATAACAAATATATTTCTAGAAAGCCCTATGCAAACAAAAATATTCAAACATTACAAATGCGGCAGGCTTTTACTTTCCCAGAAAAGTAATTTACAAGTTTTTAGTACAGGCTGTTATTTGCATCAAGAAGTTTTGTGAAAGCAGATGCAGGCCGCAATTGACACATCTTTAAATACTCACAGAACTTTATAAAAGGTTTGGGAAAGCCTTATGCAAATAAAATCAAAAATTAATTTTTATTTTTTACTTAGCTATCTGTTTTTCTCTTATTTTTTGTCCAAAGCTAGCGTTTTATCTGAAACTTAGTTTACAATTATATTTATGTGATGAAAAAACATTTAGCTTTCTTGATGGATTTTCTGGGATTTGAACCATGGATATGCTGATTGGGAGTCATGTTACTTACGCATCGTGCTATAGTGCTATGTATTAAGTACAGTTGAAACCGAAATAAGCTTCCCAAGAACTTCGTTGTGACTTCCTCATGATTAATAAACAAGATTATATAAGGTGACCATTCTCATTTTTTTTTAAGTGAGTTGTTACTTTTGTTTATGTTTGGAAATTGTCTTAAAATATATTATATAAATTCTTTTCCCTAATTTCTCATTAATGAGAACATGAGAGAATTCATAGAAAATTTAATTTCCTAGACATGAAAGTGAAGGTATAATTTTTGCCTTATCAAATAACATTCATAACAAATGTTTAGATTTGAGAAATAACGAATCGAAATACTCGTATCTGTAAACAAAATTTAACTCTCCATACAATGAGTCCTATCCATTATAATCTTCAAGAACATTATGTAATTGTTATTTTGTATCTTTAAGGGCCATTAAAATGGCCAAAGTCATTTTTCAACTGTTGACATTCACGACATAATATAATTTTGACAATAATTGTTCAACTATTTCGTATAGTGCTTTGATAGCTTAAAGTTTTAAACTTAACAACGTTTACGACGACTTTACGCTGTTGCATGAATACCCATAATATTTAATAAAAAGAGACATTGAGTGTTTGGTTTGGTCAAAATTACAACTACATATATACATATAAAAGCTATAATTTATAATCTGAGCTTTTTTACTTTGTCAATGATCGTAGAATATTGAAAATATTTTCTTCCATTGGACAAAGCTACAAATCTTTCTTTTTTTAAATATAATATTCAGGATAAATTATCGAAATATTCGTAATAAATAATGTGGAAATTCTTAACGGATGAACTATAGAAAAGATATAATGGTAACCTCAGATGTATCTCAGCTTTCATGTTCACTTTGAAATAACTCCGCTAAGACAAACTAATCGAAATCATTGTCTCTTGCGCATGCGTCTCTCAGAACAAACCAATTATGCTTGTATCGGACTTTTGTTCACAGGATTAATAGAAACAAAATAAGTTGACATCATTTCGCTGAAACCATCTCATCGAAATAAATGCTTCTCAAATAAAAATAACAGTTTGTTTCGGGCTATTGTGAGCAGGCTTCAACAAACTCTTTGATGGAGCTTCTTAAAGAAAGCTTTTTCTTTGCTTTTATTTCCCGTGCTTCTACAAATGAGTTTAAAGAAGCCTTATTTAAATATTAAGGAAGCTGCACATATATAAGCTTGTAAATAATTTGGAAGTAAGGCTTTAATAGGTTTCAATGAAGCTGTTGACAAAAATACACCCTCGAAGATTCAAAACTTCCATGTAAAACCTCAATACAGGACTCTTAGAGGTAGTAACTTCATGAAATTCAAAAATTGGACCTTACCGAGGGAAAATTGTTAGTTGGGAATAGCCCTAAAAGAAGCCTTGGAGCTGGGGTGCCAGCACGTAACTTGATACAATCGAGTTTTATCGATACAATCGAGCATTCGCAGCACCTATTTTGGTTCAATAGAGTATCCTCGATTGTATCGTCACAGTTGGCAGCACACAAATTTGAAAATGACGTTTGAAACAAAAGTTTTCACTTGACAGAAAATAGTTGTCGTCGGCAATGATTTTTATAAGAAAAAGCACTGAAAAACAAAATATTATGATAAATAATAATGTAGAGGTAGATTTTAACCACTTCTATGAGTTGTAACCAAGATTTAGCCAGGGAAATACTTAAAACTGCCTAAGGGAGGAAAAATAGCAATTTGCTGTGGGAAAAACTGGCTGACTCCATAAACAAAGAGGGTCCTCCACAAACATCTTAAAGATAGGAAAAAGGAAGTTTGTTGTTAATAACAAGTAAATACACATAAGGGAACGGGCGGACGTACATATGTACTTGCAAAAAACAATCGACAACTTAGAAGAAAAAATTATTCAAGTGCGCTGCGCCGGTTTATAAGCAGTTGACAGCAAAATCCTTTTTATAGTTGGACAAAATAATTTTCCTGGCTATAATAATAACAACGGTGACGATAAAAATAAAATAAAATGCAATTTGAACAAATTTTATTTTTTACAGTAACATTTTTAAGTGGAAGTCACAATGAAACTCGTCTCAAATTACCTGCTGCCGAAAATAATTTGTTTCGAGTTGCCCAACGATCGACAATCCTCGATTGTATCAAGTTACGTGCTGGCACCCCTGGAAAATAAAAAAAATATAATGGGAGGAAAAATTTTGGATGATTTGCAATCAATGCGCGAAATGCGAAAGAGGTCCTTAGAAAAAGCTGAGAGCAAATGGGAGCTCAAACAAAAGCAACTAGAAAAAGATGATTAGATTATTTTTATTGCAATCTCATTACTAAACGAATTTACATAAGACCTGGTTTCTTGTTCATAAGTTACTTAAACAAGTCAAGTCAATTTTATTTGTGGCTTTCAACAAACAAAATTGGGTTGATTTTTGTAAGTCCTTTAAGACATAACAAACGGTGGTCAGATTGGCAGCCTCACTTTGCTACTACACGAAAACTTCTGAGTCATTACTTTTTTCGAAATTAAATTAGTGCGAACGATAAAAAACATCTCATCTCACTTTCGAACCCATTTAATTTCGAAAAAAGTCATAATTCAAGTCTTCGTTTAGTAGCAGACTAAGTGAGGCGGCCAATCTGACCACCGTTAATTAAAACTGAAAAGAAACAAACAAAAACGAACAAGCAAAAACTAATTTTGGTGTTGAAAATCTTAATTATTGTGAACAATTGTTTGTTTTGATTTGTCAACGGAAAATTTTGTTCAAAAAATTCAAATTTTCAACACCGAAATTAATTTTTTCGATGATCGACTTTCGACAGGTCATTATCTCAGTCAAACGACACTGGCAATAAGGGCCTATGAAAATTCGTGCAAAGTAATAGAACTTTAATATCAAAAATGCTTTTTAAGTGTGTTCCGAACTGAACAAAACCAGTCATTTGCTAACTTTTTTTTTGCGTATATAAGACTGGTTTTTTTCATTTTCATCAGATATTTTGGTATATATGACTTTTTATTTTTACTAATTGGTCACTAGTAGGCGTTTTATTGTACTAAAAAAAGCATTTAGTAAAAGTAACGGATTTTAACTTCCAAATTTACATATAAATTTTCTGTCAAAAAGTGGCTTTTAAGAATTAAAAATTTCAATATCAGATGATACAATTATGATTACATAATAAATAAAAATTGTGAAAAATAAATTGAATTTATATCCACTGCAAAAAATATTGTCAAAAATATACCGTTAGGTATAAAAAATTGACTGTCAAAAATGCGTTTTTTTCAAAATATAGATACAAACATTTTTATTTTTTGTTATTAAAATGTTTATGTACAAAATTAAAAATGTTCTCCAATAGTGGCATTATAAAAATATGGCATTTTATGTTCTTAAACATTGTTTTGCAAAAAACGCTATAGTGTAAGCTACATTTGCTTTGAAAAACAGCCATTTTTGCCATTTTTCGTTTTCTTAGAGGCTTTTACCAAGAACAAGAGCACAAAATTAAAAAAATTTCCAATGATGTCCTAGAAAACAAGTTTATCTTAATCGTTTTGATTGGACAAGTACACGCTTCACAATCTTTTTCATGAAATCACCATTTCAGTCCGGAACACTCTTAAAGCACTGTATAATTTGCCTTAAGACTGAAATTGTTGAGTAAAACAATATTTTTTGTGATTTTTTTATTTTATTTTTTAAGTTTGTAATTGAACAAGAAAAAAAATGTGATGCAATCTATATACCTAACTAACTTTAAGCAAGCAAATTAGAAACAGTATTAAACTTAACATTTATCGTCATATTAAAGTTCAATAATGTATTTACTTACATATTAATACAATAATGCAAAGTTTTTATTGTTCAATATATGACATAATTTATGAAAATGTGTTTAAGTTTTTGGTTAATATTACTAAAAGTTTATCTTTACACTTTTCCTTAATTATATCTATACATATAAATAAAATTGGAGTGTCTGTCGTTAATATTGAAATAATTTCAAGTTTTTGAGCTTAGGTGGTTGTTTAATTGCTAAGAAACATAACTGCATCATTTAAAAAAAATTTGCCTGTCTGTCTGTTTGTCCGAGGTAACCTTCAAAACGACAGAACAGGTTATGACGGGACTTTTCATACATGTAGTGGATAACTCAGGGAGTAATCTAGGCTAGGCTCCTTTTAATTGCAAAAATGTTAACGGTTTCTTTGAAATATTAGAAAAACAATGAAATTAAGGGAAAATTGAGTCGAAACAAAAAATTAATTTATAGGAAATGATTATAAACAAGTAGAAATAATCGATTTTAAAAGTGTCAGACAATTAAATTAGAACAATAATTATATAGTCTTAGAAGTGGTGAAAGCTTTGCTCAAAACTTTGTGGACGTACTGTTTGGATCTGTGCAAACTACATGCCACCAACAAGCATCGATGCCACGGCTCTTTGACCACCACAATGTATTTTCAAGAATTGATTGACCTATTTGGATAATTCTTTTCAGGAAATCTTTGGTATTGGGAGTGTTTTGTCAAGTTTTGGTAAATTCGGTCTTTCGTTTTGCCAAAAAGGTACAGAAGCACACTCTGGCTATCTGTTTTATGTAAAAAAAAATCAATAGAGCTTGAAAGGAAATCAATCAATCATGAAATTTGGTTCTGACAAAATAAAAAATAAAATGCACGACTGTATCGCACGTACTTGCTCTTATGTTCAAGTTGTGTGGGACTTAAGAACTTTAAAAAATATTCAAGTTATTATAGAAAAAGTATAAAAAGCATTTAAATCGTTCTTTTAATTGTATAAACAGTCTGATAAATAACTTAGAGCTAAAAACAAAGTATGCCATCTGATTACTTGAAAAAATATGAATATATGCAAAAAAAAATTTAAAATCGTTGGAGCCGTTTTCTTAAAAATTAATTTTGTATATATAAAATTTTTGTAACATTTTTCAAAAAAAAATTTGGTATGCCAATTTTGAGTATATATTAATATACATTTAAAACTGAAATTTCAAAACAATTCATCAACCCGTTTTTGAAATATTGAATTTTTAAAAAAAAAATTTGAATCTTTTTTTAAAAATCCAAAATTAATTTTTTCCAAAATTTTGGTAAACAGTATTATTTATATTTTAACAAAGCTTTTGTACAAAAAAAATTTATTGAAATCGGATGAGCGGTTAATGAGAAAACCGAAAATCAAAAAAACCGTTATATGGCAGGTACCGTTAATAAATGTTTTTGGTGATTTTTTTTCTTACCAGAAAGTACACCATGTCTACAATAATACACTGATTTTTTTTATCAAAATCGTTGGAGCCGTTTTTGAGATAAATAAGCTTTTCCTTAACGGTTGTATGGCAAGTACCGTTATTTTTTGAGCTAAAAAAAAAAAATTCAATTTTCCCTCTGGAGAGTTACAAAAAAACCTTAAGAGGCCTCCGGACGAATTTTTGAGAAATATGGAAAATTGGCCTAATGGATTCCAAAGGATCTCAGCCACGGAACCATGTATTGCCAAAATTTAAATTGCATATGAAAGAATAATGTTTTGGGTTCAAAATGGGTGGACTTAAATTTTTGATTTTGGATTTTGATTTTGTTTTATTTCAAAAATCCAGGGAGAGGTTTTGTAAAAATCACGTAAAACTGCCAAATGGATTCCTAATGATTTTGAAATAGGAGAGGTGTACATATATAATTAGTATATCATTGTAACGTTAATGATTAGGGCTTCAATATGGGTGGAAAAGATTTTTAAGTTTCATCCTTATTTTTTGAATTATTTGCTTTTGGAAATGGACAAATTTTCTACTTTTCAATTGCGTTTTTAAGTAATAAGAAATTAACCAAATATATTGAAACTTTCTCATAATGATGTAAGAGTTCTAATAAACTAAATCAATAAAATAAATTAGCGCAAAAACTTAAATTTTATTAGAAACTACCTTTTTTAAACAGGTCTCTTTTCCAACAAAAAGTCGTTATTTTCAAATATTTCGAATTTTTAGTACATCTATTTGCCACATGATGGCTTTTCTTCGAAAATGAACATCATGTTGGATTTTGAATCAAACACGAACCAGATGCAACATTATACCACTATCGCAAGGGTACCTGTTGTTGTTGTTGGTTTTTGGGTATTTCATCTGTTTTTTTTTTTTGCAATTAATGAAGGTTGCAAAGCAGTGGTGGTAGTTTTTTTGTCTTCATAATTAGCTCTAACTTAAATTTTGCTTGTGTGTGTGTACACTTCAGATATATTTATTTCATTCTTGTCGATCTTGGCAAGAATGTTCGTTTTTAATTTTTGTACCACAAAATATATGTGAAGGTATGTAGGTTTGAAGGAAAAATTTGTTCTTTGGAGGATTTCTCTGTTTTCACGTTTGGAGGTGGATGTGGAGAACAATGAATGTTCTGAAGCAATGGTAGACTTGGTGGCGGTTGTTTTTGTTTGCCATTTTTTGCTCTCATTTATCCTTTTTTGTGTGCTTGCTTGTGTACTCTTGCATATACATTCATAAATATAATCTCGATCTTCTAGTAATGACATAAGAATTTTGGTTTTTGGTGGTTTCGAGGATTTCTATACGCAGCATAAAAATAATATCGATACCTTCCCGTAAGAATGTATTAAGCGACATTTTAAAAATTTTAAATAAATTTTTTAAAATACCTCTTATTCAATTATTTATTTGGGTATTTTGTTTTAGTAAACAGATTTTTCGAAGCATTTTGAGTTGAAAAAAGTTCCAAATCTTTTTATTTTTTAAAATACATAAATAAATAACTGGACCAGAGGTTTTTTTCGGTGCCTTTAAAATTTTTGAAATGTCGCTTAATACATTCTTACGGGAAGGTATCGATATGTAGGTGGTATGAAGGAATATTTTGTTTATTTTGTATTTATTTATTCAGTACCGAAATAAAAAATATTTTAAGAAATACAGATGAATAGAATAACATACCTTATTGGTTTAATTGCAAAAATAAACTTACCTAGTCGAGGAGTATGTTCGCAAATGATGTAGGTATTTAACATTCCTTTAAATCGAGTAAACTTACTGTAAAGTTAAAATGCTATTTGTTTGAGCATAGCATAAATGAGGCTGTGAGTGCAAAAGTGGAGTAACCCACTTTTTTTATCATATTTTTCGTCTTGAATCGATTTTTAATACTAACTGAGGTTCAAGGAGTGTACGTCATATTTTTGGAAGGCTTAGATATTTTAGAAATTAAAATTGTAGCTTTGATGACTTTCGATAATTTTTGATGCATAAATGAAAAAATACGTGACAAAAATATCAAAAATGCCAAAAAATGGGTTACACCACTTTTGTACTCACGGCCTCAAATAAAGATTCATTATTTCCATACATTCATTTTTTTTCTTTAATTTTCTAGGCAAATGCGCCCGAAAATAGCGATATTTTCACTCTAAACGAATTTGCACCTCTTATAGTAATTTATTATTTTCACTTGAATCATTACAGTTTTCTAAAAATATAATCCTTGTTATATAATCATTCATTTCATACCTCAAAAAAGAATTACTGAAGTTATAAACCATTTGCGGAGAGCTTATACGTTATATTCCAAATCCTGTATTTGTACCTAGTTTGCAAAATTTTGGGTTGAGTAATGTTCAAAAATCGATATAAAATCATATGGTTAACCAAGAAATATGTCTGATACACCAAAATAACCTGTTAATAATCAAAATTATTATGAGATACCTGCCTACAAGTTTTTAAAATCGTATTTAAAATGAAAAGATTATTGTAAATGGAGTGAATGGCTTGCTTTTAAACCTTTCGAAAGCTCTCAACTACTAAAACTAAATGCAAATATAATTTTAGCACGCTTTGAAAATTTAAGATTTTTTCAAATTTCTTCAGAAATACTATTTCTGAAAATCGAAGCAGTATTTCTCGACTTATATCCAAATTAATGCAGTTGGATCGAGATTTTTTTGATTTTTTTTGCTTAATCTTGAAAATGATCAAAATACAATTTGGACGTTTTGGTTAAAATGATTTGCTAATACTTTAATTTTATTTGCGTATAGTTTAACTATATTTGGTTAATTCTATTTGCATTTGGGTTAAATCTATTTGTGCTTGGGTGAAACTTATTTGCGTTTTGGTTAAACCTATTTGCGATTTGGTTAATTTAATTTGCGAATGCTACAGGTACTATAAGGCAAGTTTTGGATTCGTGCAAAACAATAATTTTAGATAACAATCAAACATGATATAACGATGATAGAGAACACTAAAAAAGTGGGTGGCACAATTCTGACTGTCTGTCTGTTCGTCTACAGCAGCTATACTCAACCTGCGGCCCGCGGGCCGCATGTGGCCCGTCGAGCTGTTCTAAGTGGCCCACTTGGCATACTTGCATAAATATGCGAATTTATAGAAAAACTGAATACCATAAATCAAAATTTACATTCGTTTGGAAAAAGTGCCTAAATCGATTTGGAAATAACACCTAAAAAAAGACTGAACATTTTGGATAATATTTTCTGATTTCCTCGTTTCTTTTACAAAATTAAACAGTACCCGAAATATAAAATACAGAGTATTGTCAGTGAAAGACAAGTGGAAATAGCTCAATCGACGAACGAAATGTCACTTTGTCTTTTCGTTTTCACGTATGTCTGATAGTGTTTTCGTTTGGTCCTCCTGTAGCGTCCGGAAACATTTCAAATGCTTCTGAAAAAGTTCATTTGGCACTAGATGACAGTTCTTCTTCTGAAGATTCTGGGTCTGAAGAAAGAATCACAACCAGAAGCACGCATACATGCGCACAATTGAAACGTCAAAATTGTCAATGTTATTTGTAATTTAATTTTGGAATTATGTCATTTTCACTTATACTTAAATTTGGAGTCAAAAGGAAACATTCCATCCTCTCTATTATCGCCATCTTCATACCTTGCTGTAGATACGGAGTTAACTCAAAATACAAACCCAAGGTGGAGACATTACACCTGTTACTTAGTTAGTCGCAAACAGTTTCAGACCGCCAGATTTAGTGTGGACCAGTACAATTTTTCACTTGTGCAACGGGTCTGCACTAAATGTGGCGGTCTGAAACTGTTTGAAACTCGGCAAGGAACACAGCAATTCGCTGCTGTTATTGAGGAATATCAATATTCAGAGAACAGTTGTGTGAACGTTTCATAACCCAAATGCAACAACTAAGTGCACAAATGCAACCAAACCCAAACTTCAGAATCAAGAAAAGGGTTGCAACTTATTGGTTTGGCATTCTGGAATCGGGATCGGAGAGCTTCGGAGGGTACTTCCGGATTACCAAACGAAAACGCTATGACAAAAGCAAATATTTTGCTAACGTGTGAAAGACACAGATTTTGCAGTTGAAACTCAAATTGTAAGTACCTAATTTTGAGAAGTTTCACCGGTTTTGCTTTCAAAAGTGAAGACACAAAATAAAAAAAAACAATAAGACTGTGAAATGAGTGCCCACAATATAAATTTTCCTCCTTCTCCTTCAAAAAATAGATAATGTTCCTGACAGAAGAAAAAGTCAGAAAGTCGACGCTGGATTGAAAAATTTACATCTTGGATCTACATACCTTTGGGAGATCTTGAAAAAGTGTTCTAAATTTCAGAAATCAGATAAATTTTTATATTAAAATTAATGAACCATTCAATATAACTACTTAACACCTAAAGTCCAAAAAATAATTTATGTTGTGGCCCGAGGCAACATAGCTAAAACGTTTTTTTGGCCCTTATGAAAAAAAGGTTGAGTATGGCTGGTCTACAGCCTATAGATAGATTTTCTACAAACTTGGTACATAGTGGTTTTTGGTGATTATGCCCACACGTTTTTTTCATTTCTTTTTTAGAATCAAAAATAACGGTACCTGCCATACAATTTTTTTTAACAATTTTACATAATCGTATTTTTCTCAAAAACGGCTCGACAACTTTTCTTAAAAAAAATAAATGCATTTATTTTAGTAAAGGCTTCTTTTCGGTGTAAAACCATTTTCAAATATGGTTATAAATGGTACCTTCCAAGGAACCATTTTTTTTAATTTTTGATTTTCTTTAAAACGGTACGATCGATTTCAATTATTTTTCTTATACAGAAGCTTCCAAAAAATATAAATAGTTTTGTGTACGAAAAATTAAAAAAAAATATTTTTTGGGTTTTTAAAAAATGTTTGAAATTTTTTTTGGATAATCAAATATTTCAAAAACGACATGATCGATTCTTTTGAAACTTGATACTTGAGTTTTTTAGTACTCTCTAAAATATTTTTAGAAAAAAATTTACATTTATGAAAAAATAACGGTACCTTCCATATAAAAGTTTAAAAACCGTAAGGGAAAATATTTTTTTGCTTGAAAACGACTCCTACGATTTTGATTAAACTTGTTTAATATACTAAAATTAGTATGATCTACTACCAAAAATTATATAATTTTACACTAAGCAACTATTACTTAACTTAATAGTAGGTACCTGTCATAGAACGTCTTTTTTTATTTTGAATTTTCTCGTTATTGGCTGAAAGGATTTAGATGAATTTAATTTTATGTACAAATGTCAGATAAGATTTAATAATATTGCATATCAAAATTTTCAAAAAAAAGTTTTTGAATTTTTAAAATAAGTTTCAATTTTTTTTTTTTTGAAAATTCGATGTTTTAAAAACGCGTTGACAATTTTTTTCAATTTTTTTTATATACGCTTAAATATATACTTAAAATTTGCATACCAAAATTTGTTCTTAAAAATGTTTTAATAATTTTATTTTGTATAAAAAATGATTTTTTTTTTTAAATCGCTCCAACGATCTTAAATTTTTTTCCCATACCATATTCAATCAAGAATTAAGATGACATTCTTTTTTTCCACCTTAAACTGTGAAAGGAGTTGTTTTAGCTAATTTAAATGCCGTATTTCATGCTTCTATACATTTTTCTCTCATAATTTTCATGTTTTATACCTATACAATTTTCTTAAGCCCCCAGTGTCTTGAACATAAGAGCAAGTACCTACATATGTACGTGCGACCCAGTCGTGCATTTTATTTTAAATACATACCTACCTATCTAACTAGGAACATTACTATTTTTGTATAGTTATTCATTTCCTCAAGAGACGACATATTTTGGGTTTGAAGGCAGTAGATAGGTAGGTACCTATTTATAATTCATAATTCGGGTATTTTTAACAAATAATAGGTACCTACCTACATTTTCATCATAAAAATAAACACAAATAGCTTATTATTTTGTTAAACAAATCGCTTTTGTTATTTACCTTCCAATATCTAGAAGAAAAAACCATGAAACCACACACAAAACAAAAACACCCATTAATTATAATAATCAATTCCTTCCGGTCTTCCTGCTTGATCCTTTACCTGCCATAACAATATCCTAAAATCTAAAAGCATTCAAGTTCAAGATCAAGTTAAAAAAAACTACCCCCATTCCAATAATTGCATGACCTATAAATACTTTGAAATGTTTGTATCTATCTACCTACCTACCCTCAACAAAAACTACAAAAGAAATGAAGATACAATATACAAATACTATCAACATTTATGATATTTATTATTCCCAAACGAGAAAAAATAAAACAGACAAAACTTCACAAATAGCGCTTCGCGCACCACCACACCAAAGCAAAAAATCACATATAGGTAATATCCCTTTCCAACCAACGAACACATTTACAAACACTTTACTCCCTATCCATACCTACCCAAAATTAAATAATGTACAAAATAAAAATCGTAGTTTGGTTTGTGCACTGTTTTTTCTTGTTCAATGGACAAAGAGTAAGTAGTGGAAGGGAACAAAAACAAAAAAAGGCTGGCTGTGTGCGCTGTGCGCGAATACCTTTTTTTTTGTTTCTTTATGTGTCGTATGCGTACCACTCGAACGATGTTTGTTCGAAGATCAAACATGTTCTTAGGGGTGGGTTTTTTATTTTCGTTTTTTTTATTCGAATATAAAAATCTTCGAATCTGAGTTCGAACTTTTGTCCGGAGGCCTCTTAAGAGGCCTCCGGACAAAAGTTCGAACTCAGATTCGAAGATTTCTATCTTCGAATACAAAAAACGAAAACAAAAAACCCACCCCTAAGAACATGTTTGATCTTCAAACAAACATTGTTCGAGTGGTACGCATACGACACAGAAAAAAGGTATTCGCGCACAGCCAGCTTTTTTGTTTTTGTTTCCTTGTACTACTTACTCTTTGTCTATTGAACAAGAAAAAACAGTGCACAAACCAAACTTTACGATTATTATTTTTTCATTATTTCAGTTTGGGTAGAAGGATAGAAAGTAAAGTGTTTGTAAATGTATTAGTTTGTTGGAAAAGGGATATTACCTACATATATGTGATTTTTTGCTTTGGTGTGGTGGTGCACGAAAAGCGCTATTTGTGAAGTTTTGTCTGTCTTATTTTTTTTTTGTTTGGAAATAAAGTTATGATAAATGTAGATAGTATTTGTATATTGTATCTTCATTTCCTTCGTAGTTTTTTGTTTTCTTCTGAGGGTAGATAGATATAAACATTTCAAAGTATTTGTAGGTCATGCACTTATTGGAATGGGGGTAGTTTTTTTCAAATTGATCTTGAACTTGAATGATTTTAGATTTTAGGATATTGTTATGGTAGATAAAGGATCAAGCAGGAAGACCGGAAGGAATTGATTATTTTAATCAATGGGTGTTTTTGTTTTGTGTGTGGTTTCAAGATTTTTTCTTCTAGATATTGGAAGGTAAATAACAAAAGCGATTAATTTAACAAAATAATTAGCTATTTGTGATTGTATTTATAATGAAAATGTAGGTAGGTACCTACCTATTATTTGTTAAAAATTCCCGAATTATGAATTATAAATATGTACCTATACTACCTTTAAACCCAAAATATGTCGTTTCTTCAGGAAATGAATAACTATACAAAAATAGTAATGTTCCTAGTTAGATAGGTACCTAGGTATGTATTTAAAATAAAATGCACTACTGGGTCGCATGCACTTGCTCTTATGTTCAAGACACTGCGGGTTTAAGAAAATTGTATACCTACCTATAAAAACATGGAAATTATAAGAAAAAATGTAGAGAAGCATGAAATACGACATTTGAATTGGCTTAAACAATTCTTTTGACAGTTTGAGGTGAAAAAAGAATGCCATTTTAATTCTTGATTGAATATATGTAATTGTATGGGAAAAAAAATTAATAACGTTGGAGCGGTTTCTTAAAAAAATAATTTTGTATAGGTATATAAAATTCTAAAAACATTTTTTAGAACAAATTTTGGTATGCAAGTCTAAAATAAATATTTATGTGTAGATAAAAAAAATTTAAAAAAATTGTCAACCCGTTTTTGAGATGTTGAGTTTTCAAAAAAAAAAATTTTAACTTTTTTTTCTAAATCCTTCTTCTTTTTTGAAAATGTTGCTATGCAATATTATTTGATATTATCTGAAATTTGTATATAAAAAATTGATGTAAATCTGTCAAGCCGATAGCGAGAAAATTCCAAATAAGAAAGATAAGAAAGTAGATCGTTCTAATTTTAGTATATGAAAAAAGTTTTATCAAAATCCGTAGGAGTCGTTTTTAAGCAAAAAAATATTTTCCTTTGCGGTTTACTAACTTTTGTATGGAAGGTACCGTTAGTTTTTCATAAATGTAATTTTTTTTCTAAAAATATTTTAGAGAGTACCTACTAAAAACTCTTAAATATCGAGTTTCAAAAAAATCCATCATGTCGTTTTCGAAATATTTGATTTTCCAAGAAAAAAATTGAAACATTTTTTAATTATATATACAGGGTGTCCTGTAAATAATGGATAAACTTGCAACTGCTTGTAGCAAGCCTTATGGCATTTCCAGAAAAAAATATAAAAACAAATATTTTCCAGTGGTTAATATGTTATGATGTTTTTTCCAAAAATTGTTAACAAGTACTACTTTCCTCAAATACGTGAACGCTACGACCATGGATGAACAATTTTTACTATTTTTCTATTTTTGTAATATTCTAGAATAACTGTTGTAATAGATGGGTGGTAAAATTTAATAGTATAGTTATTGCGTTTTTTTTATTATATTTTTTTTAAATATTTTTTTCAGTACAAAAATTTATTTTAACAAAAGTTTGATTACCTCTAATAAATTAAAATTGTATGAGAACATGAATGGCCAATTTCTTAAAAAAGTTTTCTATTTAATGCACTTTCCAAAATGGTATAACACATGCTTGTGTATCAACGAAATAACCAAGAAAATTTGTCAATCATCTAATAAAACAGCTTTTAACATTTTCGCAATGCAAATGCAATAACTACTATTAAATTTTACCACCCATCTGTTACAACAGTTATTCTAGAATATTACAAAAATAGAAAAGTAGTAAAAATTGTTCATCCAAAGTCATAGCGTTCACGTACATATTTGAGGAAAGTAGTACTTCTTAACAACTTTTGGAAAAATCATCATAACATAGTAACCACTGGGAAAATATTTGTTTTTATATTTTTTTTCTGGAAAGGCCATAAGGCTTGCTACAACCAGTTACAAGGTTATCCATTATTTACAGGACACCCTGTATAAATCCTCCTACCTGTGAATTATGTAGTTCATATCTATTGACCACACCCACCAAATGATTTTAGTTTTCCAAAATTCTATTTTGCAAAACCCAACTAAAATTTGAGTGTACATATATGAGAATGCTTATGTGCATTGCTCACAAGCTCCCAAATAAATTTCAATTTTTAATCAATTACAAGCAAAGTTGCATTTTGATCATTTTGAAGACTTAGCAAAAATCTAAATAATGTCGATCCAGTTGTATTAATTTGGATATAAGTCGAGAAAAACTGCTTCGATTTTCACTTTTTTCAGAAATAATGTAGATATCTGAAGAAATTTGAAAAAAATTTAAATTTTCAAAGCGTGCTATAAAATTAAATTTGCATTTCGTTTGAGTAGTTGAGAGGTTTCGAAAGGTTTCAAAGCACGCTTTCACTCCATTTGCAATAATCTTTTCATTTTAAATACGATTTTAAAATTTTGAATTTTGTAATAATTTTGATTAACAACAGGTTATTTTGGTGTATCAGACTTATTGCTAGGTTAACCACAAGATTTTATATCGATTTTTAAACATTACTCAACCCAAAATTTTGCAAACTAGGTACAAGTACAGGATTTGGAATATCACGAATAAGCTCTCCGCAAATGGTTTATAACTTCAGTAATTTTTTTTGGAGGTATGAAATGAATGATAATATAACAAGAATTATAATTTTAGAAAATTGTAATGATTCAAGTGAAAATGATAAATTACTAAATATAAGAGGTGCAAATTCGTTTAGAGTGAAAATATCGCTATTTTCGGGCACATTTGCATAGAAAATTCATAGAAATAAACATGAATGTATAGAAATAATGAATCCTTATTTATGCTTTAAATATGCAAAAAATAGCATTTTAACTTTACAATAAGTTTACTCTATTTTAAAGGAATGTTATGTACATTATTTGCGAACATACTCCTCGATTCGATAAGTTTATTTTACTAATTAAACAAATTAGGTATGTTATTCATCTGTATTTCTTAGCATATTTTTTATTTCGGTACTGAATAAATAAATATACATTAAATAAACAAAATATTCCTCCATACCACCAACATATTACTTTTATGCTGTATAGAAATCCTCGAAACCACCAAAAACCGAAATTCTTATGTAGAAAATTCTTATGTCATTACTAGAAGATTATATTTATGAAATGAATGTATATCCAAGAGCGCAAGCGCACAAAAAAGGATAAATGAAAGCAAAAAATGGCAAACAAAAACAACCGCCACCAAGTCTACCATTGCTTCAGAACATTCATTATCCTCCACATCCACCTCCAAACGTGAAAACAGAGAAATCCTCCAAACAACACTTTTTTCCTTCAAACCTTCTTTTACATATATTTTGTGGTACAAAAATTAAAAACGAAAATTCTTGCCAAGATCGACAAGAATGAAATAAATATATCTGAAGTGTACACACACACAAGCAAAATTTAAGTTACAGCAAACTATGAATACAACAAAACTACCACCACTGCTTTACAACCTTCATTAATTGCAAAAAAAAAACAGACGAAATACCCAAAAACCAACAATAAAAACAGGTAAACTTGCGATAGTGGTATAATGTTGCATCTGGTTCTTGTTTGATTCCAACATGATGTTAATTTTCGAAGAAAAGCCATCATGTGGCAAATAGATGTACTAAAAATTCGAAATATTTGAAAATAACGACTTTTTGTTGGAAAAGAGACCTGTATGAAAAAGGTAATTTCTAATAAAATTTAAGTTTTTGCGCTAGTTTATTTTAGTGATTTAGTTTATTAGAACTATTACATCATTATGAGAAAGTTTCAATATATTTGGTTAATTTCTTATTAATTAAAAAGACAATTGAAACATAGAAAATTTGTCCATTTCCAAAAGCAAATATTTCAAAAATGAGGATGAAACTCAAAAATCTTTTCCACCCATATTGAAGCCCTAATCATTAACGTTACAATGATATATTTATTATATATATGCACCTCTCCTATTTCAAAATCCTTCGGAATCCATTTGGCAGTCTTACGTGATTTTTACAAAACCTCTCCCTGGATTTTTTAAATGAAACAAAATCAAAATCCAAAATCAAAAATTTAAGTCCACCCATTTTGAACCCAAAATATTTTTCTTTCATATGCAATTTAAATTTTGGCAATACATGGTTCCGTGGCTGAGATCCTTTGGAATCCATTAGGCCAATTTTCCATATTTCTCAAAAATTCGTCCGGAGGCCTCTTAAGTTCAAAATTTGAAGAAAATCGCTTCAGTGGTTTAGGCTGTAGGTTGAGGTACAGACAGACAGACAGACAGACAGAATTGTGCCACCCACTTTTTTCGTGTTCTCTATCATCGTAATGTCGTGTTTGATTGTTATCTCGAAATTTTTTTTTTGCACGAATCAAAAACTTGCCCTATAGTACCTATATCGCAAGTAAAAATGCAGTCGAGTCTCGATTATCCGGAACTCGATTATTCGAGGACACATAATCAAAATTTTGTTTTGTTCATTTGTTCTAGAAATTTTTGTCTACCCGGGCGGAGCCAGGGTGGGCGAGCTAGTTTATAATATTTTCGAAGGGCCAGTTAAGCAATCGCGGTTCCAGCAATTTAAGCTTACCAATTTTAGTGTATTTACATAGGTTCAACGATGGTTCATGCATGTAATTTACTATTTTCACGTACTTGAACCATCGTTGAACCTTGGTTAGTTCGCTAAAATCAGCGAGTTAAAATTGCTGAACAACCGATCAAACATTTGATTCACATTTTTGTACAACTAGCCCTTTAAATGAAACGAAGCTGTGAAATACAAAATAAGAGACTAGATTCATTTTGCATTGAGTACAAACCTCTATACATATATTTTTAGTTGCATTCCAAAGTTCTAATCATTTTTTTCTTCAATATAAATTTTTAAATAAAAATCGATATTTTGCAAATACAATTTTTTAATTTTATTTTATTTAATTTTTTAACTTAGGATTGATTACCAAAAAACGAAAGTAAGTGCCTTCGTTTTAATTGCCCGCCACGAAAGTTAAAAGTTTTAGTTGTCGCAGAAGGGACAGGCTGAGACTCGTCATTTTGTGGTTGTGGTAAGCACGGCTCTGTGATCACAAACACCTATGAATTAAAAAAATTATATATTTTTTTAAAGGAGCAGTAAAATAAACTCAAAATAAGAATATATTGAAACTATGCAGAAGATGTCGTTATAAAAAGTTTTGTTCATACAAATAATAGAAATACATACCTTGCAAAATGATGGAAGGCGTGTTCTTTGGTTGCTTAATTTGGATGTGACATCCGTCAATTGCACCTATTTCCCCAGGTATTTTCCACCAGTTTTTTGTTTAAGGCTCTAGGAAACTAAAAACATTAAAAAGAATCTTGGTGTATCAAGTAGGTTTCTATTTACTTCGGAAATACTTTCATATTCCTCTGTTGAGGGCCATTTGATAAAATCTTACCCAAGGCTAATAATAATTGCCAATATTTCGCAAAATGCAACATGCCCTGAACTCCTTGCAAAATTAAGTCTATCACCTGCTGATAAAAAAGATTCTTGTTTTACTTACTTACTTAAGGTGGCACTACAGTCCGCGGTGGACCAGGGTGCAGGGCCTCAACCAACAATCTTCTTCCAGCCGGCTCGGTTTCTAGCTAGCTGTCTCCAGTTTTGCACGCCAAGTTGGTTGAGGTCCTCTTCCACTTGCGTGCGCCACCTTTACGCTGTCCACCTCTACTGCGTTGTCCCACGGGGTTGGATTCTAAGACTTTCCGGGCCGGAGCATTTGTGTCCATTCGCTCAAGGTGACCCAGCCATCTTAGTCGTTGGCTTTTCCCTTTTGTGGCTAGGTCAGTGTCGCTCCATTCCCCATCTATGCAGACGGGACAAAA
Organism: Dasysyrphus tricinctus; assembly: GCA_963921185.1. Taxonomy (NCBI): domain Eukaryota; kingdom Metazoa; phylum Arthropoda; class Insecta; order Diptera; family Syrphidae; genus Dasysyrphus; species Dasysyrphus tricinctus. Next base: position 156,447,160 of record OY992531.1, on the reverse strand, counting down.
GATCACCCGGAGAATTTTCCTCTCAAAACAGCTTAACGCGTTCTCATCTACCGTTATCAGTGTCCATGCCTCTGCACCATACATCAGGACCGGGATGATAAGCGTCACAGTTAAGTTGCGCGGGACAGCTAAGTTGCTCGAGAGAGGGCTTTGCTTCTCAATTACCTTCTTAGCCCGAAGAAACAGCTATTGGAAAGATAATTCTTCGTTTGATCTCAGCACTGGTATTGTTCCAGCTTATAGCGGATCCTAGTTAGAGAAAGTCTCTGACCACCTCGAAATAACGACGTTTTGTCCTAGACGTCGGTGTTGGGTGTCCTTTCTTGTTGACAGCATATATTTCGTTTTGCTTTCATTCACCGTTAAACCCATCTTATTGCTTCCTTCTCAATACTCACAAAAGCACCACTGACATCACGCTTTGTTCGTCCGATTAAGTCAATGTTGTTGCGGCTACCTTAGGTGAGATACGGGAATGAAAGTAGATATGGGTTGGGAAATTTGAATAAACAAACCTGTAATAGTTATCCATGTGGTGGCCTTGAAGTCTTTGGGAGTTTTGCACCCGAGATGACAAGAAACTCGATCTAGTGAATAGGTAGCGGAGACCATACACGGAGTTAGCCAGCTCCCATGGAATTTAGTAGAGTGAAGGATCATAAGCAGTTGAGGTTAGGTATTCGATAGATACACCCTACCCACAGCGTGGTGCCATCTGACCTGGAATCCTCCATGGAACTAATCGTCAGGGTCAAAACTGTGCCTAGGCTGAGAGCGTCCACTCAAAATTAACTTATCCCAGTTCGGATGACCGAGCGAGGGAAAACACTGGCATCAGGATGGCAACCAAATTCGGTCAGGAGCGGCCTAGGAATTGCACTGACTCGGAGTTTGAACGGGTGCTCTTATCAGGTTGAGGTATAAGCTAGGTAGATAGAAATAGTAACTGGAATTGAAAGGTAACTCGTTTCTGGAATACAGAGAACATACTCGGAGGCATCCACTGTTCGTACGAGCCCAGAAGTTCCGTGCCCGACGTTGTTAGGGGGGAAAGTTGAAGGGCAAGAGGTCTGATGCGGGCGTCAAATTATCGTGCGCGAGTTATAAAAGATAGTATCCGAGAATTAACACAATTCAATCGCATGCATGAATAAATAATTAAAATGAAACCCGAGAGAAATTAAACACCGCGCCGCCACAATTGTTTTGAGCAGATATATAGAAACGTCAAACCCTGTCAAGGAATGGCGACATATATGAACAAAGTCGGACATTCTTCGATGAGTGGTTTGGGAATGGACTAAGTGGATTGCGCCCTCACTGATGGCGTATAATGGAGAAAAAGCCTCGCCTAAAAGTAGGATAGGAAATTTTCGCTGACAATAAGCACAAGGGTAGGTTGCAGCGAAAAGTAGGATTTTAGGGTGTTACTTGAAATTTCAAATGTAGGAATGTAGGTTATTGAAGTTCGTTGAACTCATAAAACAGCAAGAAGTGAATTTTGGTAAGCAAGCGGTACTAAGCTAAGCAGAAAGCAAAGTATGAGAATTAGAAAAACGGTGTCAGTATTGCACCGTAGGGTTAGAGGACATTTCAAGTCGAACCATCGTCGGATGAGTACGTATCAATTAGTGTTCTTTGGCAGAATATAGAGCATAAGCGCGCAACTAAGTTTTTGGTATATAACCTTGGCTGTGTCCGATAGTGTTGCGTTTGTATGGTGACTCTGATCTTGCTTGAACTTGAGATTAAATTAACTTGATTTTTTTTTGGCGCAACTAGGGGTGAGAATAAATTAAAAGTTTTTTTGTGTACGGATTTAAAGAAAACATAAAATGTTGTTAGAGGTGAATCGTGGGTGGCAGCAGATATAGTCCCATTCGGGACAACCACGTTATTTCGGAGACTGCAGACATCCTAACGAACTCGGACAAGAAGACTGCGTTGAGAATAGAAGACTCCGGTAGTTGAAACCCAAAATCGGTATTTTGAAGCGGATGTCCCTCGGACAATAAAGAATAGCCCGTGAAAGACCCGGGTACAACAAGTAACAATTATAGTTGGTTATTATAGTTCGCCCCGCTCTAGGGCTAAACAGACAAACTAAGAATTAAGCAACCAAAATATTGAATGTGATACCGTATCGCTAGAATGCTAAAGACATATTTATAAGTATAAGTACATGAACTTAAAATACACGCATTTGCCTACACGCCTACAAGATTCACCCCGCGCTCTTAAATCGAAATTACGTTCTTCATAGCAGCGTAGAAGAAGAAAAAAAAAAACGATATCTATCCCCATTTGAGAACCAGAGGATATCCACCCCGGCATCAGCTGAATTATAAATTTTTTTATTATAAGTTGTTAAGTATTGGCGTGATAAAATTTTTCTTATATATATTTTATGTTGTAAATCATACCTTCAGTCGAAATTTCAATTTATACATATAGAAAAAAAAAACAGATATGATTAACGGTCGGAGTTCGAAAACTGGCATATAGTTGGGTGATAGAATTTTTGATTCGAGAGTGCTATCAATTAGGATACAGTACGTTTTGGTGCTTTCCAGGTTCCTCGCGTGCCCTTCTTCTTTTACTGCAAAATTTTGCCCCCCCCCCCCCGTCTAAGAAACCACCAACAAAGAGCTCTATGTAGGTAGGCTTCCGGGGTTAGATTTTTGAAAACGGCGGGATTTAAACCGCCGATTAAGTGTTACGAGGGAAGTGGGGGGAACCTAGTCTAAAATAGGACAAATTAAACGCGTCACTCTCGCCCAATCGGGTGCAAGTTTTGGTACTCCGTTGATCGGTGTTTGAGCCACCGGAGTTTATTTGATTTTTGTGAGTAGATTGTCGAAAATTTTACGTTAATAATCATATTTAAGGGATTCAGATCCCAACGATTCGTTCTCCTGTGATCATTTCAACGTTCGTATATTCGTAAGATTTGTAGGTTTATTAATGATTGAACTCATAATTTGCATGTTCTCTTGATCTTATTTATTTTGTCCTCATTTATGAACACATATATATATCAACTTATTCCTTGCAATTTTTTTTATATATAAGTAGTTGTTAAGGAAAATTAGTGCATAAGTACCTGTAATAGTCAGGAGGTAGGTTAGGTATTATAGATAGATTAATAACACGTTGGTCAAATTTAGTAAATAATAATTTAAGTACAAATATGTGTGCAAAAAAGGTAGCTATTAGGAATTGATATATTAATTAAAATTGATGTTAATCACGCCAAGTTTGATGAAACTAAAGTGTTTTTCTGAGCTTACCACAAGCTCAATGGCTCAGTAAGAAGATTTTCAGGGGGAGCGGCAGGGCAGGCTCAGGCTCGGCGGTAAAGTATGACTTGACGGAGGATGTAAGATAACTTTTCCAATCCCGGGGAATCCAAAACCAACGGCCGACCGGATTCTAGGCAGGGAGGGTACAGAGGCGAGCTGTGGCGTCATCTACGGCGCCCCGAGGTGTGGTAAACGAAGTGGTGGTAGCGGATTGTTGTTCTTTGGCATGTTTATTTTTTTTTGTTTTTGAAAGAGGTGAGATCCTTCTGCGTGAGCAAGACCCCCCCCTATTCCGACGAGCTAAGTCGCGCAACGCAAGCATGCCACGGCTCACGCAGCGGATATTCCGTCCCTTCCTAACTCCACTTCCAGACAGTACCTGTCGATCCCCCAGCATCCTATTTTTTTTTATTGGTTTTTAGTTTCAGTCGCCAGTCCCTTGCATGGATCCCAAACACTTCCCCATTCGAATCCTCAGTCCCCCAAATCCTGTCCAGCTCAATCGAGGTTCCTCGTCCCATCCTACATACCTACACCCACTCCTTTTGCCTCATTTCAATGTCGTCAGCGTAAGCGAGTAATTGGACAGACTTTTGAAATATTAAGCCTCTAGTGTTGACGTGAGAGTTTTGCACTATTGATGATGAATGATGTTGAAGAAGTCGCAAGACAGCGCGTCGCCTTGCCTAAAACATTTTTTGACATCAAAGATGGCGGCGAAGTCTTTGTCGACCTTGATGGAGCAGCGTGCATTCTTCACTGTCATCCTGCACAAACGGACGAGTTTTGCAGGGATGCCAAAACTAGACATTGCTCTATATAGCTCGTCTCTACAGATGCTGCCGCGGCCTTGAAATCGATGAAAAGGTGGTGGGTATCGATTTGAAACTCCTGGGTTTTCTCCAAGATCTGCCGTAGTGCGAATATTTGGTCGATAGTGGACTTCCCTGGCCTAAGGCCACACTGATGTGGACCCACAGGTTGTTGACGAATAGCTTCAGGCGTTCACAAAGTAAGGCAAAGAAGATCTTGTAGGCGATATTAAGAAGACTGATGCCTCTGTAGTTGGTGCAGTCCAGAGGATCGCCTTTCTTGAGGATCGGACAAACAATGCTGAGGTTCCATTCATCGGGCATGCTTTCCTCCAACGATATTTTACAGATGAGCTGGTGCATACTCCTAACCAATTCATCGACAGCCGCTTTGAAAAGCTCAGCCGCAAGGCCATCAGCTCCAGCAGCTTTATTGGACTTAAGTTTAGATATAGCTATCTTTACTTTGTCGAGATCGGGTGGACGGAATTGTTGGCCTACGTCGTCCAGGTTGAATGGTGCAATCTGCATGGTAGCGAAATTCGGTTCGTCATCGCCGTTATAGAATTTGCAGAAATGATTTTTCCATATCCTCGGCACCGACTGCGATTTCACTACGATGTTCCCCTGAACATCCCTGCAGGCTTCGGTCCGGGCCTTGTAACCCTGGGAGAGGTTCTCTTTACCTTTTTGTAAAACTTCCGAAGTTCATTCCTGTGATGGCATCCCTCTATTTCCTCGATCGCACGCTTCTCATGCTCTTTCTTTTTCCTTCTTAGAAGCTTGTATTCCTCTCTCCTCTTCTGCTCGTAGAGCTCGCGAGCAGCTCTAGTCCTTCTATGCAGTGCCGCTTTGTATGCCTGTTGTTTGGCTGCAAGTACTTGTCGGCATTCTTCGTCGAACCAGGGGTTTCGCTGTGGTGGTCGTGCAAAGCCCAGCGCGTCAGAGGCGGCATCTCTGATGGCTTCCTGGCAATTCTTCCACTGATTGTCGATACTTGCAGTTGGTGGCATAGGACTATTTAAGAGGGTGCGAGAGACTCGATTGGAAAAGGAGCTGGCGATTTCTCGCGACTGTAGCCATCCAACGTTAAACTTCCTCACAGTATTTCCCTGCTTTGGCTTTAGTGTGGATATCCGTAGCATCACCTTGGCTACAACGAGCTAGTGGTCCGAGTCAACGCTGGCTCCTCGGAACGTTCGGACATCCTTGATATTGGAGGAGTGCCTTGCGTCGATTATGTGGTCAATCTGGTTAGCGGTTGATTGACCAGGAATTCGCCATGTTCCCTTGTGTATATCGAGATGCGAAAACTGCGTACTAACTACCACAACGTTTCGCCCCGCAGCAAAGTCGATTAGCCTGAGTCCGTTATCGGAGGTGTTGTCGGGCAGGCTATATCTTCCGATTGTGCCACCAAAGACGTCTTCTTTTCCTAGCTTGGCATTAAATCATCCAAGACAATTTTAATGTCATAGTAAGGGCATTGCTCATATGTTTTGTCCAGGAGCTCGTAGAACTCGTTCTTGGTGTCGTTATCTTTCTCCTCTGTGGGGGCATGCGCGCATATCAGGCTGATGTTGGCGAACTTAGCCTTGATGCGAATTGTCGTGAGGCGTTCACATAGTTGAAACTCAAGACTTCTTGCCTAAGTCTACCTCTAACAACAAATCCACATCCAAAAAGACGCTGCCCCTGTAGGGCTGCCAGATAAATTTTTCGCAATATCGGGACATCAGTGACAAAAAATCGGGACAAATCGGGACTAAGGAAAGACAATGAACTGTTAAATAAATAACAAATAGAAACATGTTTATTAGCTAACACTTATGACAAAAAAGAAATAAAAAGATTATATCGGGAGCATTGAAAATTCAGTTTTGTAACTAAAATATCTTCGGGTTCTTTGCTACTTTCTGTCATTTCGAAAGATTTGCAACTCTGGTAAAATGTTTAAGCATTGACCTAGCTGTTGTGTAATGATCACTTGAAAATAGAAATGTCTCGATTTCTTATTTCCACTTGATGTCTTTGCAAATAATTGTAAGATTTCGCCGTGGTCAACATATGAAAGCAATTATTGTTTGAAGGATTAATTAATAAAACTTTATAACTAATCGCAATTATCATGTCCGGTGCCTCTTAGGCAATATGCCTAAGGCCGCACATTGACTAAGGCTGCAAAGTCTATGAAAATTCATGTTTTAAGGCAACACATTAAGATTTGACAAAATGAAATCATGCAGAGCAGCATTATAATTTTCAAATTGTATAAAATTGTATTTTGTTGAAAACCTTGAAGCAATATTAAATAAAACCGTAAATATTAATTTGTATGGTTTTCTTTTTTAAAACTTTCGAGCGGCAAAATAACAATTTTCCGAAGGTGGCAGAAACTGCAGGTTCGGCAACGATCATGTGCATGTCTTGTTACCTTACAAGAAATTTGCAAGAAATACCGTCGAAATAAACTAAACTAAATACGTACTACATCACATATTTCTTCTTAATTCGGGAAATCATTTTACTAATATTCTTTGATACAAGAAAGTTATTCTTATGAGTAAAAAAGAAAAGTCAGGACAAAATCGGGACAGTTTGTATATCGGGACATATATCGGGACAGGGTTCAAATATCGGGATTGTCCCGCCAAAATCGGGACGTCTGGCAGGCCTATGCCCTTGTGGTCGGTAACAGTCACCGTAGTAGATATCGTAGTCTTTCAGTTTTCTTTTGCCCGGCCCATCCCATCGCACTAGTTGTATGGCGGTGATGTCTGCTTAGTAGCAGTCTAGGGCCTTAGTACGGGGTAATTAGATTTCATTATATGGAGCCCTGAGAAATAATTCAAACATGCAGTTTGACTTTGATATTCGAAAGGGTATTAGTTAACGAGCCGAAAACCACATTTTTCACAATTGCACCTAGAGTCATTTGGCCGCCATTTTGTTTTTAACGGCTTTTTTTGTTATCAGACGTAACTCACGTATTTTTGACGCTACGAAAAAAAAAATTGTGAGACAAACTTGTAGAAAATTTAATTGTCTACAAAATATGTTAAGTAACTTTTTTCGATAAGTGCTTTTTTTAAAAAGTTATACTGCATTTTCTTAAAAACAGTAAGGGTTGATTTTGGTAAATTTATCATATCTTATTTTTTTGTTCTAAAAAAAAAAAAAATCGAAATAAAAGTTATAGTCCCTTCAATTATCTACATTTTTTACCTTTACAGTTTTGTTATACGGCTTACGGTTCTCGCCCTGTAGCGCATATTAATAGTAGAGAACTGTATAGAATCGTATATTTTTAACTACTTGACTTCTGCTGGTAAATAGAAACCACGTCGAAAGCAAATTAGTACTCGAGCCGAAATCATAATTCTTCACAACTGCCCGTAGAGTCATTTAGCCACCATTTTGTTTTTAAGGTTTTTTATATCTTCGCAAGTAACTCACTTTTTATTTATCCCAGACAAAAAAGTTGTAGAACAAACTTGTAGAACATTTAATTTCCAACAAAATATTTCTTGTAACTTTTTTCGATAAGTACTTTTTTAAAATTGTACTGCATTTTGTTAAAAAAAGGGTTTCCTTTCAATTTATGGTAGAAGTTATAAATGAACCCCTAGAAATAAATGGATTACAACCTTTCTCGATGACTTCATTTTATTAAAAAAAGATAGAAGTTCAGTATGTTACATTTCAGGTTAGATATGACATAAAAATATGACAATGATAACAAAAGCTTAGTTTTAAATGGTATACATTATTTTGAACAGGGATGTTGTGTTTTATTCAACAATTTATCATAAAAAAATAAATGTCAAAATAAAAGTTGTAGGTAGACCTTTCAATTATCTATATTTTTTGCCTCAATATTTTGTTCTTATGCGGCATACTTCTGTAGCGAATATATGTATATTCAAGAAATCCGTACAGCATTGGATGTTTTATTTTTGTTATAATTTTGTTTTGTTATATCCGTATCATAATTGGTTATACTCAAACTAATAATTGACGACATAACTATCTTCCACCCCACCCTCAACATGGAGTTTTTCACTACAAAAACGAGCGAACAACAAAGAAATAGAATCTGTTTTCTTCCTAACAGGCTCAAACAGTTAAGCGTAAAAAGATATCTGTGAAAATTTGGACTCTTAAAAATCATGTCATGCCTCGTCGCAGATTTCGGTTTTCCATACGATTTGAGAAAACTCCTGTTTGTATTTGGAATTTTATAACTATATGCATAATAACAAATATTTAAACTAACTACTTACGTTTTTCTTATAGAAAATTGAACTTTCTACACAAAAGGTCTTAATATGTTTTATCGTAAATACAGCCGTTTTGAAGTTACATCCATTTAAACTCAGTCGATAAAATTATCTAACATTTATTTAACATTAAATTAGCATTATTTTAGAAATTTAAGATATTAATTTGGGAATTTATATGTAATTTCCCACAAAAGTTCTGAAGTCATTTCTCGATTAGAGTGCGATATTAGTTAATTTTACAATTCGGAAATATAGTTAAACTATACGCAAATAATTTAAACTATTAACAAATCATATCATAAGGTATACCGCATAAGAAATAAAATGCACGACTGGATCGCACGTACTTGCTCTTATGTTCAAGTTGTGTGGGGCTTAAGAACTTTAAAAAATATTCAAGTAACTATAAAAAATGTATAAAAAGCATTTAAATCGTTCTTTTAATTGTATAAACAGCCTGATAAATAACTTAGAGCTAAAAAAAAAGTATGCCATCTGATTACTTGAAAAAATATGAATATATGCAAAAAAAAATTTAAAATCGTTGGAGCCGTTTTCTTAAAAATTAATTTTGTATATATAAAATTTTTGTAACATTTTTCAAAAAAAAATTTGGTATGCCAATTTTGAGTATATATTAATATACATTTAAAACTGAAATTTCAAAATAATTCATCAACCCGTTTTTGAAATATTGAATTTTCAAAAAAAAATTTTGAATCTTTTTTTAAAAATCCAAAATTTATTTTTTTCAAAATTTTGGTATGCAGTATTATTTATATTTTAACAAAGCTTTTGTGCAAAAAATTTCATTGAAATCGGATGAGCGGTTAATGAGAAAATCAAAAATCAAAAAAACCGTTATATGGCAGGTACCGTTAATAAGTGTTTTTGGTGATTTTTTTTTTCTTACTAAAAGGTTCATATATCTGCAATAATACACCGATTTTTTTTATCAAAATCGTTGGAGCCGTTCTTGAGATAAATAAGCTTTTCCTTAACGGTTGTATGGCAAGTACCGTTATTTTTTGAGCTAAAAAAAAATTTCAATCTCCCCTCTGGAGAGTTACAAAAAAACCTTAAGTTCAAAAATTGAAGAAAATCGCTTCAGTGGTTTAGGCTGTAGGTTGAGGTACGGATACGGACAGACAGACAGACAGACAGACAGACAGAATTTTGCCACCCTCTTTTTTCGTGTTCTCTATCTTCGTAATGTCATGTTTGATTGTTATCTAGAAATTTTTTTTTTACACGAATCCAAAACTTGCCCTGTATATAGTACCTATATCGCAAGTAAAAAATATTGAGGCAAAAAATATAGATAATTGAAAGGTCTACCTACAACTTTTATTTCGACATTTATTCTTTTATAAAAAATAAATTGAAAAGAAACCCTTTTTTTAACAAAATGCAGTACAATTTTAAAAAAGTACTTATCGAAAAAAGTTACAAGAAACATTTTGTTGGAAATTAAATGTTCTACAAGTTTGTTCTATAACTTTTTTGTCTGGCATAAATAAAAAGTGAGTTACTTGCGAAGATATAAAAAACGTTAAAAACAAAATGGTGGCTAAATGACTCTACGGGCAGTTGTGAAAAATGATGTTTTCGGCTCGAGTACTAATTTACTTTCGAACCTCGAGGTTTCTATTTACCAGCGGAAGTCAAGTAGTTAAAATTTATGATTCTCTATAGTTCTCTACTACTAATATGCGGTAAAGGGCGACAACCGTAAGCCGTATAACATAACTGTGAAGGCAAAAAATATAGATAATAATTGAAGGGACTATAACCTTTATTTCGACATTTTTTTTTTTTAGAACAAAAAAATAAGATATGATGAATATACCAAAATCAACCCCTACTTTTTTTAAGAAAATGCAGTAGAACTTTTTAAAAGAAGCACTTATCGAAAAAAGTTACTTAACATTTCTTGTAGACAATTAAATTGTCTACAAGTTTGTCTCACAATTTTTTTTTGTAGCGTCAAAAATGCGTGAGTTACGTCTGATAACAAAAAAAGCCGTTAAAAACAAAATGGCGGCCAAATGACTCTAGGTGCAATTGTGAAAAATGTGGTTTTCGGCTCGTGTACTAATACCCTTTCGAATATCAAAGTCAAACTGCATGTTTGAATTATTTCTCAGAGCTCCATATAATGAAATCTTATTACCCCGTACTATCTACACTCAAGAGGCATCAAGCTGGTTTCCGGAGTGGGCGGTCTTGTGTCGACCATATCAACACTCTGCGTATCGTTCTTGAGCAGTCTGCGGAGTTTCAATCACCGCTTTACCTCATGTTCGTGGATTTTGAGAAGGCCTTTGACCGAGTCAACCGTGAATGTATATGGAGATCACTTCTTGGTAGAGGAATTCCCCCAAAAATTGTTGCCATTATAAGAGAGTATTATAACAACGCAAGATGCTTTGTTTTACACAATGGGCAGCTATCCGACTCTTTCGAAGTGCGGCAGGGTGTGAGACAGGAAGATGTTCTATCGCCAATTCTCTGTCTACTGGCGATTGACGATGTTTTGACGGCCAGCGTTGGAACAGCAGAGAGGCAGGGCATTCAATGGAGACCGTTTGAAAGGCTTAGCCACTTAGACTATGCCGATGACATATGTCTCTTGGCAAATAACATCAGCGGGCTGAACGGGATGTGTCAAGCTCTGAAGGTAAAAGGAGAGGCGAGTGGTCTTAAAATAAATAGCAAAAAGACAAAAATAATGCTCACAGGCTGCTCCACACATCAGCGTATTTTAATACAGAAGACGCCGGTTGAAGAGGTTGAACAATTTAACTACCTTGGAAGTATTGTTTCAGCAAATGGTGGTACTGATCTGGACGTTCAAAGTAGAATAAATAAAGCTCGCGCAGCCTTCGGTTCTCTCTCCCAAATTTGGAAATCATGTCAAATCTTCTTGCGCACAAAGTTGAGATTCTTCGAATCCAATGTCAAATCCGTGCTGGTATATGCTTGCGAAACCTGGAAAGTCACGACTACCATCTCAAAGAAATTGCAGGCTTTTGTGAACCGTTGTCTACGCCATATTCTAAAAATTCGCTGGCCACAAATTATATCAAACGAGGAATTGTGGCGCAGGACAAGTCAAGAGCGGCTGGACGTTGACATAAGAAAGCGTAAATGGCAATGGATTGGTCACACACTGAGGAAACCAAACGATGAAATTGCAAAGCAGTCATTTGAATGGAATCCTCAGGGTGCACGGCGGGTTGGAAGACCAAGAACAACATGGAAATCAACTGTCTTAGCGGAAGCAGACTCCCAGAGAAAGACGTGGCCACAGTTAAAATATCTATCTGCAGACAGTGAAGGATGGAAACGATTTGTTGGCGCCCTATGCCTCAACCGGGGTTACATGACTTGATGATGATGATGCACACTTTTGACCTTTTTTTAAATAATCATAAAACCCAAAAAATAACTCTGTATATCCGAAATGCTAAATAGAAAATTATCTATAAGATTTACGTAACACAAGCCCCAAGTTTCCATAAATTTCGACGATTACATTCGTACATATTAAGTATCTGTGCGGGTACTATTAGGTGTAGTGCAAGCTTTGGATAATTAAGGATTGTTTTTTTTTTGTTTGATCTGTCTTATAGGCTATTGATTATGTCCTAAAAAACAGGGCAATATGGAAGTAAGACGTTCATGGAATTTTATTGTAAAAATCATCAAAGGGGTCATTGAAGATGAGAAAACCGCGGAGTGCTATTAAATTGGAGGGTGCATTTTTTAGAGGGGGGTGCAAAAGCACCCTTTTTGATTTTTTGCAAAAGCGAAGCAAAATTTCGAGATAATTCTCAAAACCTTTTTTGGTAGAGAATAAAATTTACCATCAAAATGGATTTTTGAAAAAAAATTAAAAAAATTGTTGTTAGTTAATTCTTAAAAAAATCATTGCAAAAAAATGTGAAAAATCGCATTTTTGTTTTTTTTTTTTACGTATTTGCTTATAACTTTCTTACCAGCTGAGATAGGTATATAAGTAGGCAGTGCATCATATAAAAGAAAGATAATTAAATTTTTTTTAAAATAAATTTAAAAAAGTGTATGCACACTTTTTCCTGAAATAAATCTATGTAAAAAATGTATGTCAAATCTTACACCTGTTCGACACGTGCTTAGGTAGGCAGACATACGGTTATTGGTTCAGCACCTCCAAGACTATTATTGATATGACTTAACTTTACGCTAATGACTTGACTTTTTATGTTGTTGGCTTTCAGTCTATAAGAAGACTGATGTGTTCTTATCGTTTAGTTACCTGTGTATATTTATAATTAGAAAAATAGCATTTAACTTATTTATTTAGATAGCCCATGCTGTGAATTGTTACTGAACTGTTTATTTTACTTGATAATTAATAAAATATATTTTTTGTCCAGTTGAAAAATTTGGATTTTAATATTTGACTGTTTTATTTTTGACTTAAAAAAAAATTATACTTATGTTTGACTGTTTTTTTTTTTCTTGACTGGATTGTGAAAAAAATGAATCCAGTCAACAAGTCAGATTTCACTGGATTTGGAATTTTGATTTGGGAACACTGATTATAATTAGCGTTTGGGAGATCCAGATGTCGCGTTTACTGGTCAAATGTCAAAATGTTATGTTTGTTGTGATTACGTGTTATTTGAGAGGCTCTCAACTCAACAAAGCCATTTTAATAACTGACACTTTCAATTGTGACAACTTGTGCAATATGTTTATTAAAATATTTGTTTACTGTGGCGAATACCTACATACTTTTCATAACAGACACATATTCGAAATTTGTTTATGTTTTTGTTTGATTGTCTTATGAAATAAGCCAAATAACTTTTTTTTTTGAAAATGCTACTACTACATGGAGTGTAGCTTCGGCTGTGTGGCACGTAGCGCCGTCCTGTTGAAACCAAATGTTGTCAATATCCTCCTCTTTAATTTTTGTGAGCAAACATTCGTTCAACATGGCCCGATAACGATCACCATTGACTGTAACGGCCACTTGAAGAAAATTGGCCCAATTATGCCTCCTGGCCAAAATCCGCACCAAACAGTGACTCGTTTTGGGTGTATCGGCTTTTCAATGGCATGCGGGTTTTTTGTGCCCCAAATGAAATAATATTGCTTATTTACATACCCGCCAAGATCAAAATGAGCTTCATCTGAAAAGATGATTTTTTGGCAAAAGCGGCATCTTCTCTAAGTCGATCGCAGGCCCACTTAGCGAAGCAGCTATTTGAATGAAATTATTTTTCATTATTAACCGGAAGGATTGTACTTTCAAAAGAAATTTGAGAAAATATTCAGTAGTTTTTTTTAATAGCATTTTCCAAAAAAAAAGTTATTTGGCGGACTCTTTACATAATATATAGAGCGGGTCTCCCAAAATTCGTGGATAATTGCAAATATGTATGTATTTTTTGTAATAAATATCTACTTATCAATGTGTAGGATTTTTTTTTCATGAGATAACACTTAGCTAAAAAATACAATATAAATGTCATAGTCAGTCTCGGAGATTGCTTTTTAAGAAAATAATTTCATATGTACTATTTGCTACTGATGCCCATAAATGTTTGGGCATTCTCCTTTGTTGAGTTTTGTCGGCCTCAGTTGAAAAACTTTGGCAGACTCTTGGGCGTATACGTACTTTTTATTTTAAGATATGTGAGTTTGGAAATTTTTTGGTTAATTTTGTTTATGTATGAGCTGTTCTTCAAAACAACCCACGAAACTATCTGCAAAATAATTCCTTTGAAATTTTATACTTTTTTAGTAGAAAAGAAGTATCTTAAATGAAAAAAAATAATCATTTGGCAATTTCTATATGAAGTGACCTTTAATATTTTTGTATGGTTGTTTTAGTACCACTCAAATAAATTAAAATTGAGCTAAGGAAGTATAGTCAGAGAGCACAATTTAGTCATACAAATGTGCTCATCAATGCTCAGTTTAAATGAGAATTAGCACTTGCACCTACCTGAATTATTTTTCAACAATCTGAAATTTATAGATTAAGTTTAATAGACAACTATCGATTTTCATTTGTTCGGTGATTAAAAAAGCACATTTTTTTAATTAATTTGATATTATCGATTTTATTAACAACTAAAAGATATTTTTAATAATTATAATAATTAAAAGTAGAATTATAAATCTTAAGTTTTTAAGTGAAATATATATGATTTGAAATTAATTAATTTTATTAACAACAAAAAGATATTTTTAATAATTATAATAATTAAAATTAGAATTATAAATTTGGATTTTATGTTCTTAAGTGAAATATATATGATTTAAAATTAATGTATTAAATAATATAAAGAAAAGTAATGTTAGATAAATTGAGGCAGTTAGTTATTTAAAGCAAAATCAAATTTAATTAAACTAAAATTAAAAAAAATTATAAGTAAATTACAATAAATTAATTTTTTTAAATGAAAGTAAGTTGTGTATGGATTAATTAATTAGGGATTAATACTAAGAAAAATGTAGGAAATGTAAAATGCAAGTACTTAAAAATAAAATTTAATTCTCAAATGAAATAATGAATATTATATAGTGTATTACTGCTAAATATATAAAGTATCAAATTAATATACCTAAAACATGACTAATATAACCCTGCTCGCTCCCTCTGGGCTTCGTAGAGGCGTATCGCCAACAATTCCAAGAAATCGTATGAATTCATATCTCCCCTTGTGGAAATAAAATCTTTCAGAGAGTTCTCTCTTTCAAGGAGAGCCTTTCTTTTCGACGAAATCTTAAATTTTTTAATAAAAATCATATTAAGCTACTAAATATATTTTTTATTAAATAATTATGAACCATACCGAAAATCCCGACAACAATCCATTGTGGATTTTTGAATCCACGGCGCATGGTGTTCCAGCCTTAGTTGTTCAATACATTTGTGAATACCAACGTGTTTCTTTTCAAGGAGGTACTTCCACCTATTGTTCCACGACTCAACATTGTTCTGAGTTCGAGGAAATCCAAGATCTTTGAATTAAAATCAATCCATATATCGTCCCCTGATTGCAAGAACTAGGTAACTCAATTTTCAATTTTTAAAATATCTCGGCAAAAACGGTGTTATTTAGTACAGTTTTCTAGATTTTTCTTCCAATTTTTTTCTTTTATAGACAAATACAGAATGTTTCTGAAGTGTAAGAAACATAAAAATTAAACTTTCCCTCGTTCTCTTGTAGTTAGGCATCTATGAATGCTGCTATTTCCAAAATGTATAAAATTGAGTTACCTAGTTCTTGCAATCAGGGTTCAATTTCGTAATCCGTTATAATGAACTGGGATCGGATGTTCTCCATCTGGCTAACGAGGTACTAAAAGCAATTATTTTAATTTATTATTAGGGATTTGATAAACTTGATTTCGTTGTTAGTCTAACAAGCAATTCCTTGACAAAAGACTAACCTCTAAAGCTCAGTTTATCGAATAATTAAATCTTAATTGAAAGTTTTAATCTTTACCAAGTTGTAACGTTTAGATTTTAGTTTGATATAGAAATTCGATCAATATGGATCATCAAATTCGAAGGTGTATAAGCTTAGTAGTCCAATCAAATTAGTATTTTATATCTACAAAAAATACTGCGTCGAATTTTTTTTTTGTTTATTAAAGAGTACCTATTGAAAAGTGTAAATCCAAAAAGTTCGAACAAAAAGCGCCCATGCGTTGTTCGCCATTTTGAAAAAGGCTTTGGAAAGCGTGAACTCGATTTTCTCGGCTCCTATCATATATAGACCTATATTGTTTTTTTAGGTTTGTACGTTAAAATATCTTTTTTAACTTTTGTTAAGAAAACAATTTAAAACCTCCTTCCAAAAAAAAGTTATCGACGAAAAACTGTCGAGATTTTGAACTAAAAAATGGTTTTTAACGTTTATCTCGCCTCATGTTCATCTGATCGAAAAAATACTTTAAATGTTTTTTATAGATCACTTTGTTTCCTACATTTTGGTATATTTAAATTTTATGTGCAACAAAAACTGTAGGAAATATAACCTGTCAAAATGGCCAATATCCTGCGAAAATTCAAAAGAAAGAAATTTACTCACGTTTGAAAATTTTATGTTTATTATGAAATTTAAAGAAACAGTTCAAACTCTTTTCCACACCACTACTGAGGTAGAGTTACGGGGCATTTTTTTTGATGTGGTGTCCCCAGGAGGTATAATCCACGATTCAATCGTTTTCGTTTCTATATCAGCCTATCGATAGCTCAATGTGGCATAGTTTTTTCATGTACTTCTCCTTTTTTTTTTTTGGGCTAGGCGTGCGAACATCAATGATCATATTAACGTTGTTAGTACTGCTGGGATTGTAATTGGTAGTTTCTTTAATGTTTTCACATGCGTCTTCATCTTCCAGTAAATTTTGCAAGGAATTAACATTCTCGCATGTTTTTCCACTGCAGTAGAAACATATTAAGGAACAATTCAGACCAGATTTCCGATAGCCACAAGCTCGACCACACTGGCCCTTGCATTTGCTGGATATAGTTTGCAATATGCTTTGTGGAGCTGGATCCTGAGTGGTAGTAACTGGCTCTAATGCTCTCGGAGCTCTTTTCCAACCCCACTTTAGTGGCCCACTTAAGTGGGTCATGGTGAACATCGATCCAAGTCTGTACTTGATGGTAGGTACGGAATGTGTGTTGCCGAGCAGCTGCTGCACTAGGAGGCAATGAAGGTAGATTAACCTTAGTTTTTTTTGACGTTTTAACAAAGTTGCTATATCGCAAAGAATCCAGTGACTTATTTTCCTCCCCATTGAACAACGCAATAAAAACTTTTTCTCCGGCGGCGGCGGCGGCTCCCAAAATCTGAATAAATGAACAAGGTTTTTAAGTTCATAATTTTTTTTCTAGAATGCCTATCAATTTAGTTTACCGATGTTATAAATAGCTGACGTCGTGTCGCACTCAGAAAATGCGTGAAGAAACATTATGTGGTCGGTTAAATGTGGATAATTGAAACTAAATGGCGAATATAGTGCTTCTTGAAATCGTCCTTTGCCTGGTTTACGGAAAAATACATTAGATGTTTTGTTTTCTAGGCCTGTGAGAAGAACAAGTAGGTCGATGTCTTCTCCGATGATATTAACATAGTCATATGAGGGTGCCTTTTCTATTACTGTTTTAACAGTCAACGTATCTGTATCTTCAGATGCATGCTGCACGGCTATAAGTTAACGACACTTAAGCTGAAAATGCAAAAAGCTTGAAAAAGCAAATTATTTATTTCCCGTGGGAACGCAATTAGGTCAACGACGACACGAGCAACCATTCTGCTGACGAAGCGTCTGCGACGCGACGACCGCTACCTACAGGCAACATGATGCAATAGGTTTAGAGTAGGTTACTTTAGAATAAAATCATTATTGTAAAATTAGTCTTAATTTGGATATGAAATAATAAAGTTGTTTTTTTTAAGAAAAATAAATTTAGTATAATTTAATTGGCGCCCAACTAAGTGTGGCTTTGTGAGTGATAAAGTGCGTGTAAGTCGACGTCAAGTACCTCGCCGCGTAATTAAAATTGAAAAAAAAAACGCATGTAAGTCGACGTCAAGTACCTCGCCGCGTAATTAAAATTGAAAAAAAACGTGCGTAAGTCGACGTTAAGAACCTCGCTGCAAGTGTAAAAATTTTAAGAAAACTCACCAAGTCACGAACCCACTACAAGAAGCATATCATCACAGGAGTCGATAGACACTGAGGACCACGAAGGAGCGTATGAACGATACCATCAGTAGCAGAGTACACTGCAAACAGGACCAATGTCGTTCATACCAGCGTGGGATATAGAGTTTCTGGTATTATTAGTGTAAGTCTTATAAAAAATTTAAACTTAAGAAAAAATAATACAATTACAAAAAGAAATTTTTTTAACAATAATTACTTTAATTTTAATTTTGCGACATAAAAAGAAATATCACGAAATAATAATTTTTTTGACAATTTCAAATTTTTCTGCAATAAAAAATTAAACTCTTTCATTGAAACCAATATATATTTAAAATATTAATATTTAGAATTTAGAAAAAAAATAATTAAAAAATACAAAGTACTGTTAGGTAAGAACATAATTATCCTATTAAAAATTAATTTTTACAACCATTGAAATCTAGTGATTATTCCCAACATTTTTTTACTATTATTATAAAATCTAAATAAAATCATGTCAAACCCAAATAACCTTATCCGCCCTTCAGTAAACCCATCAATAAACCCTAATCCTCAAAACGATAACCCGGCTGGAAACCCAGCACTTACAAACCTCATCTCTTCTATCGTGAACCAAACTCTTCGAACAGAAGGAAGGAATTTAGTATATTCAATCTTAAACCCAAATGCTGATCAATTCGCTGGAGTTGATCAAGCGATAAATCCAGATCAAAGAGAGAACATAAATGACCTTGATAAAATTCCCGACGTTGTGAGAAGCCTACGAGAATTCTCTGGTCAGCCAGGTGAGTTCAGTTCATGGCGAAAAAGTGTAGAAAGAATCCTTAATATTTATGGACACTTGAGAGGATCTCCAAAATATTTCGGAATTCTTAACGTTATAAGAAATAAGATTGTTGGTCAGGCAGACCATGTCTTAGAATCATATAATACACCACTAAACTGGGACAACATCTCCAGATGTTTAAATTTGCATTACGCGGACAAGCGGGATCTAGGTACACTAGAATACCAACTAACATCCCTTGTCCAAGGCAATTCCTCTGTTCAAGACTTCTATCAAGAAGTCTATTCGCATCTTACATTGATCCTTAACAAAATATCCTCAATGGATGCTAGTCAAGAAGCCTTAAATTTATTAATGCACGCATATAGGGAGAAAGCCCTAGACACATTTATCAGAGGTTTAAAAGGTGATCTACCTAGGCTCCTAGGCATAAGAGAACCCTCAGATTTACCTCAAGCCCTGCATTTGTGCCTAAAGCTCGAAAATCAACATTTTCGAACGCAATACGCATCAAACAACAATGCTAGGAAAACACATCAATTACCACCTCCGGCTCCACCTAGACGTACAAGTAACAACTACCCCCAATTTCAAAGTCAACGACAGTTCTACCCAGAATTAATGCTACAACCTACAAGTAGGACTATTCCACAAGGTTTCAATAATTTTCAGCCACGGTCAGGAGTACCACAAAGACCCCAACAACCTTACATGGGACTCAGTCGTCCACAGATGCAGCCCTATCACCCACAGATGCAGTATGCACAAAGACCTCAACCTTATACGAATTTCAATCACCCCCAAATGCAGTTTGCACCCAAACCTCAACCGCCACCAAGAAGGATGGACACATCAACAATTAAGACAAACAATATCAACTACATGAATCAACCCTTACAAAAAAACTGGCCACCAGCACCTAAAAGAACAATTGACCCACCATCAAATCAGTTTCATCCCAACAAGCAACACCCGAAGACAGTTACCAGCAGAACATCCAATATGAAGATCAGCAATACGACCAAACTCTACAAGAGTACGCTGATTCACTTCCTCAAGAATATACGGAATCCTTTCCGCAATCAGATAGAGATTTTTCAAATGAACAGCATAATATGGAATACAATGATATCCATTTTTTAGATTAAGCTGTTCCTCTCTTCCATATTTCGAGTGTAAAACGAAGAGTGGAACTATAATAAAAATACTAATAGATACTGGATCGAACAAAAACTATATCCAACCTTGCCTCATATCAAAACCCCATACAAACGAAAAACCATTCTATGCTAATTCTATAGGAGGAAATGTCAAAATTACACAACACACTTTTCTAAATCTTTTCGGTCTCAATAACATAAAAATTAAATTTTTCTTAATGCCTGAACTAAAATCTTTCCACGCTATCCTCGGAAACGATAGCCTTAAAGATCTTTCAGCCGTTATCCATATAAAAGACAACTACATGATTGTAAATAACTCTGTTAAGGTTAAAGTTAAACAACTAGCTGCACAATCAGTTAACACGATTAACATCAGAACAAATCACATGTCCATTAAACAAAAAACAGATATTCAAAACATAGTAAGCAAATACCCCCGATTATTCGATGATCCAAATAATAAACTTTCTTGCACCACTGTTGTCAAAGGGGAAATTAGAACAACAACAGATTCTCCTGTCTATTCAAAATTTTACCCGTATCCAATTGCGCTTAAAGAGGAAGTTGAAAACCAAATAGAGGACCTCCTTAAAGACGGCATCATTCGACGGTCAAGATCACCCTACAATTCACCGGTGTGGATTGTCCCAAAGAAGACTGATGCTTCTGGAAAGAAAAAATTCAGATTAGTAATAGATTACCGTAAATTGAATTCAATTACAGTAGCTGACCGCTACCCGATCCCAGAGATAAATGAAGTCCTATCCAATTTGGGAAAGAATAACTGGTTCACAGTTCTCGATTTGAAAAGTGGTTTCCATCAGATTCCCTTGAAGGAATCTGATATGGAAAAAACAGCCTTCTCCATTAATCATGGAAAATATGAATTTACTAGGTTACCATTCGGCCTTAAAAACGCCCCATCAATATTCCAGAGAGCCCTTGATGATATCCTACGTGACCACATTGGCAAAATATGCTACGTGTATATAGATGATATTATCATCTTTAGTCAGGATGAGGCTACTCACTTGGAGAATATCAAAAAGGTATTTGAAACCCTAAATAACGCTCATATGAAGGTTCAACTCGACAAGTGCGAGTTTTTCAAACAAGAAACAGAATTCCTCGGATTTATTGTGTCTTCCAAAGGCATCAAAACAAATCCTGAAAAAGTGAGTGCTATAAAGAACTTTCCGCCTCCAACAACCTTGAAGGAACTAAGATCATTTCTCGGTCTGTCAGGCTACTATCGACGTTTCATTTGCGACTACGCAAAACTTGCTAAGCCCCTGACATCCCTTTTAAGAGGGGAGGATGGTCGTGTTTCAAAAAACACTTCTAGTAAGAAACTAATCCATCTCGACGAAAGTGCAATCGAAGCATTCGAAAAAATAAAAAAATCCTTGGTTTCTGATGATATAATACTAACATATCCTGATTTTAAAAGTCCCTTCGAACTTACAACAGATGCCTCGAACTACGCCATAGGTGCTGTTCTATCACAAAAGGACAAACCAATTACTTTCATATCAAGAACTTTAAGTAAATCAGAAGAGAATAACGCCACCAATGAGAAGGAAATGCTCGCCATTATATGGGCATTAGACTCTCTCAGAAACTACCTATACGGTTCGGCAAAAGTTCTTATCTTCACAGATCATCAACCTCTTACCGGTGCACTCAGCACAAAGAATAACAACAGCAAGCTCAAGAGATGGAAAGCATTTTTAGAAGAGTTCAACTATGAACTAAAATATAAACCAGGTAGGACAAATGTAGTTGCGGATGCACTATCTAGAACATCTCCGGTAACCCAAATCAATTCCCTAACACCCACAATTCATAGTGACGAGTCATCGTCGCATGGCTTAATTTATAGTGTAGAATCGCCAATAAATTGTTTCAAAAACCAAATTTTACTTCAAGAAGGTACACCACCTAGTCAAAATTTCCAAATCATATTTCCCACTTACCACAGACATACTATCATTGAACCTATTTTTACCGAATCAAACTTAATTCAAATTCTAAAAAAATGCCTTAATCCATCTGTAACTAATGGAATCAAAACAGGCGAACGCATAATGGGTTTAATACAAAATATTTACAAAGACAATTTCTGTTCATACAAGATCCGATTTACACAAATACAAGTCCAGGATGTGGAAAACGAACAAGATCAAGAGAATTCAGTAATGGAAGAACATAATCGCGCTCATCGAAACCAAAAAGAAAATAGAGTCCAAATTTTAGAAAAATACTTTTTCCCTACACTAAGTAAAAAACTAAAAAAATTTACTAAGCTCTGCCTTATTTGTAAACAGAATAAATACGATAGAAAACCCAATAAAGTCCCAATACAATCTACGCCCATACCCAAATATCCCGGTGAAATTATACACATTGACATATTCTCTACAGAAGGAAAACTTGTTATCACTGCAATAGATAAATTTTCTAAATATGCCGTTACAAAAGTAATAAACTCAAGGGCTACAGAAGATGTAAGACAACCAATAAGAGATATTACCTTTGGTTTCGGAATACCGAAAGTAATAGTCTGCGATAACGAAAAATCATTTAATTCAGAATCAATTCTCTTTATGCTGCAAAACGAATTTGGAATTAATGTCTTCACTACACCTCCCTACACTAGCACATCTAATGGTCAGATAGAGAGATTTCACTCAACTCTCGCCGAGATTATGCGATGTTTAAAAGCTGAGAAAATCTACGAATCCTTCACGGAACTCCTAGAAGCAGCTGTTAATGCATATAACCTTTCTGTACATTCAGTAACAAACAAGAAGCCAATCGATTTATTTTTCAGCAGAGATACCGAAAGTTCAGCTCAAATTAAGGATGCACACTTAAAAAATATAGAAAAATTAAAGTCTAAACAAGAAGCTGATATAACATATCATAATAAGAAAAGGACTGATTTAAAAGACTAATCTCCTGGAGATACCATCTACGTTAAAGTAAATAAACGATTAGGTTCAAAGCTTTCAACACGATATAAAAAAGAAAAAGTAAAAGAAAATAAATCAACAACCGTTGTAACACATTCAGGCAAAGTCGTGCATAAATCCAACATTAGAAACTAATCCTATCTTCCTTTTTCCTTTTATCCAACAGATACCTATTAAAACCAATCCAAGGAACCGTTAACATCCTAGACTATTCCAACTCCCCCATCATCATCCTTAACGATGGAATTGCGAAAATTTCCGAAGGAAACTTTAAACTTATCCATACTATCGAAATGACGCCATACGAACATTTCATTTCGAATGCACAATCTATTATCCTTAAACAAATCCCTAAAACCAATCCTTACTTCCCAATAATTCATCATGAAATAGAACAAATCAAAAATTTAATACAAAATCTTAAAGTTAGTAGATCAAAACGATCATTAGATTTCATAGGAACAGGATGGAAGTGGATAGCGGGATCACCCGACCACGAAGATTTCACCATCCCTAGAAATAAGATAAACAATGTAATTGAAAACAATAATGAGCAAATAGTAATCAACGAAGAATATAAGAAACGAATAAATATACTTACCAATGTAACTAATGAAATTATAAATACAATACAAAAAGACAGTACTATCGAATATCAATTTAATGTAATATTAAATAAATAAATAAATTGGGTGGCGCAACAGCTCATGGAGAACCAGGGCCTAGTGACTTACAACTCACAACCATTCCTGTGTGCGTGTTTGTTGGCAGGAATGGAGGGGACCTACAGTTTTTTGCCGAGTCCGAACGGCTTAATGAGAAGCACTTTTTCATGACAAGTATACTCTTGGAGGATTTGTCAGTTCCTCGCAAGAGGCAGTACCTCGGATAAAACATTTCTGTTTTTAGGTGGCACGGCTGGGAATCGAACCCACACCTTCGGCATGACAGTCCTACGCACTAACCATCAAGCCACGAGGTACTAATGTAATATTATTATTTAAGATAAAACTTATAAAAGAAGAATTAACGAATATTATTTATGCTATTGAACTTGCTAAAGAAAATATTGTCAACTCCAATATTATGTCAAAAAATGAAATAAATATTATATTAAGTAAAATGGATAAAGAAATATTACCATACACAAATTTAGAACAAGCAATTAAATTTGCCGATGTAAAAATTGCATTCAATTTAAAAGATTTACTATATATTGTTAGTATCCCAAAAACAAAAAAAGAGATTTATGAAAAATTAATTGTAACCCCAATGAAAAAGAATAATGGTTTAATAAACAAAATATCTTATAGAAATACATTAAGAAATGAAAAAAATATATATGGAATGCTAAATAACTGTAAGAAAATTGAAGAAATTTCTCTCTGTAAACAAACAGATCTAATTGATTTAAGTAATAATAAGTGTATAATAGGTTTACTAGAAAATAAAATTGCATCATGCAACTCTACGAATAGCCAACACATTACCCAGGTTGAAGAAGTATCACCAGGACTTGTCATCCTTAATCAATTCAACGGTACAATAGAAGCTAATAATCGCACTCAATCGCTTAATGGAAACTACATAGTCAAATTCTACAACGAAACAATAATGATCAATAACCAACAATACATTGCTCAAGAAATTGTCAACATCCAAGCTTTACCACCAACACCGCATACAATTCCTGAAGATTTGGCAGTTGAAGAAGTCCTTTCCTTAGAACTCATGAAGGAACTGCATACGAAAAACACGCAGCATCTCACTAAGATTCAACTAGAGAAGGACACACACCAAATAACAACATATGTGATATTTGCAGCCGTATTCTTCACATAATAGTGTTACTGCGTTACAAATCCAAAACACCCACGAGTAATTTGATAACAACACCACCTATGATTATGATATCAAATCAGGATGAATCCAATCAGCCATCACCTCTTCAAAGATATCCCAGCATCTTTAACATCATGTAAAAATGCGTGGACGCATTAATTAGAGAAGGGAGGAGTTAACGACACTTAAGCTGAAAATGCAAAAAGCTTGAAAAAGCAAATTATTTATTTCCCGTGGGAACGCAATTAGGTCAACGACGACACGAGCAACCATTCTGCTGACGAAGCGTCTGCGACGCGACGACCGCTACCTGCAGGCAACATGATGCAATAGGTTTAGAGTAGGTTACTTTAGAATAAAATCATTATTGTAAAATTAGTCTTAATTTGGATATGAAATAATAAAGTTGTTTTTTTTAAGAAAAATAAATTTAGTATAATTTAATTTATATGTGATAGTTGAACACATTTTGAAAGCATTTTTATGAAACGCGCTTTGTTTCTCCCGTTGGTTAGGAATTTTTCCTGATTAATGCTTACCGTCGTTGTTTCATGGAGAACTACATCTCCACTCTGTTGTTTCATAGCTCTTCTTAATCTTTCGGATTGTTTTGTGCCTCCCAGATGTGGATCTTCAGAATAACCATCAGAAACTATAGAACATTGTTTGCAAAATGGTTTCGCATGAAAGTAACATACTTTGGCATACACATTCGAATGTTGAATGAGTGTCCCAAGCCACCTTGTGCAATAAAAAAAAGCCATTCGTTCATTTACATAATTTTTCCAGCAACTAACATGAACCGTTATACTATCAAGGTTTTCAAGCATACGCACATGTTCGATATTACCTCTTTTAACTGCAAACGATTGTAATGTACTTACACCTTTTTTTTCACCACCGAAACTTTTTCGTTACCAAATAGCTTTTCACTTATAAAACAACCACCCATATTTAAAACTTTTTTACTCCGAAGCATATGAGACATGATAAAAAACTGACAGGTATTTAATAATGCGCTTTACAAAGACTTGAAATAAAATAAAATCAAATATATTTTTGGGGATTCAAAGTTTCTTTCCAATATAAGAAATTTTTCGCAGGCTATTGGCCATTTTGTCAGGTTATATTTCCTACAGTTTTTGTCGCACATAAAATTTAATTATACCAAAATGTAGGAAATAAAGTGATCTATAAAAAACAACTTAAGTATTTTTTCGATTAGATGAACATGAGGCGAGATAAACGTTAAAAACCATTTCTTACTTCAAAATCTCGACAGTTTTTCGTCGATAACTTTTTTTTGGAAAGAGGTTTTAAATTTGTTTCTCAACAAAAGTTAAAGAAGATATTTTAACGTACAAACCTAAAAAAAAAATACAGCTCTATATATGATAGGAGCCGAGAAAATCGAGTTCACGCTTTCCAAAGCCTTTTTCAAAATGGCGGACAACGCATGGGCGCTTTTTGTTCGAACTTTTTGGATTTACACTCTACAATAGGTACTCTTTAAGAAACAAAAAAAAAAATTCGACGCAGTATTTTTTGTAGATATTTCGAATTAATTAATTTAATTTTACTGCACTATAGATCTCGGTTAAATGACATATTTATTTCTTAAAATCAAACAATTTATTTTGATATAAGATACACTACACGTTATTTGTTTGAGGTTATTATTTTCACAATTGTTTTTCGTGATAAAAAGCTGTGTAGGTGCATGTAAGAGATATTATTTCTGGACCTGTTTGATAGTTACTTGTCATAATGAAAAAGGATAACATTGAAGAGGTTACTTGGAAAATCCATAGTTATTGCACAAATAATATAAATGAATTGCCAAAAATGGGTTAACAATGTTGTGTCACTTGATTGAGGCCATTACAAATATTGTTTTAAAAAGTTAACATCGAGTTTTTGGTATAACAAAACTGTAATCTGTTTAAAAAAAGATAGAAAGCTTTATTTTATTTTAAACTTCTAGTAAGATCTGGGAAACACTTCGATGGTAGCTAATATAAAGCAGATACATTATGTAGATGATTTCAAAGAACTGGGACTTTCAAGCCATGAAATAGCAAGGAGTACTTATAAATTGGATAATTCACATAATTCGTGGCTGATGATATCGATTAAAGGCTCATTTTATATGTCGTTATAGAACTAAAAATGATTCTAGGAGCATTATCCAAAAAAAATCAAAGGTAACCGAGAAAACTCAAGAAAAGTCATACCACCCCCAAAACACAACACATAGAGGCCCATTGGCCCGTTAAAGCTCAAAGATTAAGCAACCTACAGAGGTCAGTGATAGCTTATTTTATAGTTAATTTTCTTCTCTACAAAGTTGAAGTTAAACGTTTTGCTGTAAAATGAAATGCGAGCGAGCTATTGCATAAAAACAAAACCAATCTCTTTTTCAAGATAGCGGCTCTTCCCTAACCTCGAGAATCCCAAAAACTCGTTTTTATGATTGGAAGACGTACCCAAACAGATTCCATAAAAAAAATTTGTCCATCGAAAAATGCGATTTCATGCCCTTTTTTTGACTAATTTGACTGGGCTACAACCATTTCAAAGAATTTAATTTTTAATTTTCCTACTGAATCTAATGAAATAAAATGGGTTTTTCAATTTGGCTTTCATAAATCGTTTGTTCTCGAATATTTCTCATTTTCTATTTTCATTTTAACAGAGTAAAATTCACCAAAATCACTAAAATTAAGCTTGGCAAAATTCAGGCGAATAATTATTTAGTGTGCTTAATCTTTACAGATTTATATATGAGTGATATACAGTAAGTAACGAATATTTAAAAATTTAAGCTGCTGTTATGAAATGCTATAGGCAGAAATACTTGAGTACATTTTGGAGAGAATATTGGTTAATACTTATTTTTTTTTTTAATGGTGACTGAAGAAAACATTTACAATCACGCGCCATTTCGTTGGAGTGATCCTACCATTTCTAATAATAAATATTTAATGAATATTAAAGAAAACGAAAAGAAAAGATTACAAATCGCATGGTTTTAACGAATAGCATGAAATCGTCAAAATATCTTCGAGCTGCAAACACAACCTGAAATAATAATTAAATTTCGAGGACACTGATTAGTGATTGTTATAAAAAAAATTGTTTGATTCGGTTACTTCAAAACATTTGATGCAAACTATCGATACCGAAGTTTTTTTGGTGTCAAAAACATAATTTTTAACTGGTTTTTAACTCCACAAAGATAAAAAATTGCAATTTTCAAGGGCTACCCGAGTTCTTTTAAAAGTGTACAATTTGAAATTTTACACCCACCCATTCATGATCAAACAGGGTTGTGGACCTTGTGTGGAACTAGTGGTGGTATTAACTAGGAGTCAAGATAGCACCGCCACAAACGAAATTCAAGAATCTAATGATGCCGAAATTACGTCCACCCTGGGGGCTAATTAAGTGCTGCAATATCAACGCAGCACTTACTGGCCATGATGGCCATGAAATCGGATGCAGAAACGTGAAATCTTGTAGACCTTTAACATAGGTACGACATTAATCCAAAAAGTTGGCACAGACACACTAGAATTAAAGTGCTGTCGAGTCGGTTGCAGAAAGTCATATTTAATTTTTCTATATTTCTATACACCTATATATCTACTTACATTATGTACAATACATACATTCTTATACCTAGTTTCATAAGTTATTTTTAAAATTCGAAAGCTTCCTTCCGCCCTTCTCGGGAGGAAAGCTTGATCCTGAGGATATGCAACAGTTCTATATAAATAATATTGCAACCCTGAGTACACCCAACCCTTCCTTTAAGCGGTCCGACGTCCGAAACCCACTAATTCCTCTAAAGGCAAAACTAATCATAGTTCAATAAGTATACCTACATAATTCTTATTTCGATCAAAGTAAACCGTGAAGGAGGTGGAGCCTAATTGAAATCAACGCATACATTTGAATATTATTAAAAATCAAAAGTTTCAAAAGTTAACTTGCAATTGCAAGTTACATACAAAGCCCACCCAGAAGATAATACAAAACCAGAAGATCATATTAAGATGACCGCAGTCAATATTGCAGAACCATCATTTGGAATATTTCTGCAACAGTAATAAGAGACGAATCAATAACATTGGCATTTAATTAAAAAACCAAAGTCCATCACAAAATGCTGACAAAGGACGCCACAGCGCACAACAATAGATACTTCTCATAAAGTGAAGCCACAGTCGTCATCGAGTCCTCATCAAACGAGAGTCATCACAAGAACGTAGCAGCCAGCAGTCAACTTATCTCCTATTATATTATTCTCACACTTAAAGATCAATAAAGTTACATTATTTCTTTTTAAAAAACCTTTTAATAGAACGCATTTTGTAATTTGCATACATACCTCACTGTTTATTCGCGTTTATTCGCCACCGAAAGTACCTACTGTTGCTCAAGAAAACTTGACGTTGGCGCTCAATTGATGCATCGCATTATACGAAAAATCTACTTTTATCTTTGAACGCGATTTGCGGCTAAACTATACGTCTTAGCGACCTATAAAATACATATTCGTGATCAAGGAAGTGCCAGTTGTAAAAAAATCAAAGAAAAAAGTTGGTAAAAAAAGATTTTCAGTTTTGAGGCTAAACTTTCTTGCAGGGGCAGCATCGTTTCGGTTAACCGCTTTTTTCAGACATTTTTTACCTCGGTTTTTCAACTCCGGGCTTTTGATAAACGGGATTTTGACACACGGGATTTTGACATATGAGGGATTTTGATTAATAGGATTTCGACCCCCAACACATACAAAACAAAACCTATGTATAAAAACTTTTTTTCCTTTGTCCCGGTTCCAGACCCACCTATTGAACCTCCTCCGTCAGGCTTTACTTTACTTTACACACCCCCAAAAAACATTCTATAATAGTTTTAAGAAAAAATAGTTTCTTTTTCCCGTTCCTGAACTACCACCAGAACCTCCTCCGTAAGCCCAGCTCCATCTGAAACAACACCAAAAAATCTATGAATAATATATACCTGACCCACGTCCCGAATCTCCTCCTTGAGGCCCAACTCCATCAAACACACCTTTGTACTTTGTCCCGATTCCAGTCCCACCTCCAGAACCTCCTCCGCGAGACCCAACTCCATCATAAACACCACCAAAAAATCTATAAAAAAAGTTGTTCCTTTGTCCCGATTCGAGACCCACCTCCAGAACCACCTCCGTGAGACCCAACTTCATCAAACAAACCACCAAAAAAATCTATAAAAAAAGTTATTAAAAAAAAGTTGATCCTATGTCCCGATTCCAGACCCACCTCCAGAATCTCCTCCTTCAGATCCAGCTCCATCAAACACACCACCAAAAAAATCTATAAAAAAAAGTTATAAAAAAAGTTTATCCCTTGTCCTTGTTCCAGACCCATCTCCAAAATCTCCTCCGTGAGACCCAACTCCATCAAACACACACCACCAAAAAAATCTATAAAAAAGTTAATCTTTTGTCCTGATTCCAGACCCACCTCCAGAACCTCCTCCATGAGAACCAACTCCATCAAACACACCAGCAAAAAAATCTATAAAAACGTTATAAAAAAAAGTTGATTCTTTGTCCTGATTCCAGACCCAGCTCCAGAACCTCCTCCGTGAGACCCAACTCCATCATCAACACCACCAACAAAAATTTGTAAAATAAGTTACACACCACCAAAAAAATCTATAAAAAAAAGTTGATCTTTTGTCGCGATTCCAGACCCACCTCCAGAACCTCCTCCGCGAGACCCAACTCCATCATAAACACCACCGAAAAAAATTATAAGAGTTCTAAAAAAAATTTGATCGCTTGTCCCGGTTCCAGACCAACCTCCAAAATCTCCTCCGTGGGATCCAACTCCATCATATACACACCACCATAAAAACTATAAAAGTTATAAGAACAAAATTTGATCCTTTGTCCCGATTCCAGTCCACCTCCAGAACCACTTCCCAATTCCATCATAAACATCACCAAAAAAATCTATGAGAGTTCTAGAAAAATCTATAAAAAAAGTTATAAAAAAAAGTTGATTCTTTGTCCCGATTCCAGACCCACCTCCGAACCTCCTCCGCGAGACCCAACTCCATCATAAACACCACCAAACAAAATTATAAGAGTTCTAAAAAAAATTTGATCGCTTGTCCCGGTTCCAGACCAACCTCCAAAATCTCCTCCGTGAGACCCAACTCCATCATATACACACCACCATAAAAACTATAAAAGTTATAGGAACAAAATTTGATCCTTTGTCCCGATTCCAGTCCACCTCCAGAACCACTTCCCAATTCCATCATAAACATCACCAAAAAAATCTATGAGAGTTCTAGAAAAAAAAAGATGATCTTCTGTCCCAGTTCCAGATAATTAATTAATTAAATAATAACTACCCGCAACACCTACATCACCATTATTGCTGAAAAAATATAAATTTTAATTACCGCCGCACAGTGGGACGACCCATAGCAATAAATGAAAAAATCAAATGTTATAGCGGTATATTTGAGTGATTGGTAAGTAATCACAAATATAGGTTCTGTTTACAACAGAAATTATGTAATAGATTTGCTAGAAAATGTTCTACTGTAGTTTTCTATTACGACACAAAGATGTCGCTTCTAATTGTAAATTTTACTCACCACACCTTAAATTTATACCTTCCTGCCTATCAGATTACTATTTATCGATCTCTTCTTGTATTAACCTTCATCGAAGTAAGTTCATTATTAGAAATAAAGAAATTGTTCAAAATTTAAAACTACGTTTTTTTGTATCGACTACGTCGGAGCAATATCTTATAACCAGCACCTGAGGGTCATTTTCATACGCACCCGAACATTTTGGTCCAGTCGAACCGGATAATAAGAAGAAACCACGTTTTATCTCTTATTATTTGGACATCATCATCTTCAAAGCTTTTACGAAGATAACCAAATATCTTGCAAAACCATTCTACGAATACCTACATCAAGAAGAAATTATCGCAATCCTTGCTTCACACGATTATCAACGACAATCAAAGATAATCTACGATCATCTTAAGGAATCCTTGCGAAAACTGATTTATCATCACCGATAAACCAAGGAGAATCCACGATTCATCATTCGCAAAAATCCTAAAATTTCCTGCAATTATTCGTTAATTTGGTCAATCAATACCAAATCTATTTACCGTCATCTACTGTAAGAGAAATTCATCTTTAAATTCACCTGTAAAAAACTACTTTGCATGGGGTAAAAAACTCCCGCGCAAATTGAAATCAATCATACATACATCAGTTCCAGTGTCCATCAGTACATAAGTGAGCACGTGGTCAAAAGTGCATAAAAAACTTTCAAGTTCATATTATGTACAACATCTAATCCATCATTCGCTTCGCGAGAGGATCATCAAGCCATTCATCACAAGCTCACACACACATTAATAGTAATCACCCACGAATTCGCCGCTGCAAAGAGAGAACCAGAAAAGAAGCCAAAAATCGTTTGCCCTTGAAGACATCAAAGACGCTGACCCAGTTCCAGTTTAGTCAGTTCTTTTTTACTATCAGGTGCGTGCATACATATCTCTAAAGTAAGTGCAAGTATAATATGTAGCTCTTAATATATTTTTTTTCTCGTAATTTTACTTATAAAAAATTTATAATAATCGAAAAATTATATATATATATGTATGAATGTACAGATCGAAGTGCTGAAAGTTCATAAAAATAGGTTTTCTTAATCGTGGTAACGTATAACTCGGGTTTCATAAGCATTTTTTTCTAATTTTTTTTTGGAAATCATTAAAATCAAACTATTTAAATCATATAGGTAACGGTACCGTATACCGTCTTGTGTTTTAACATTGTGCTGTGAAAAGTGTACAGTAAATTCAAAACGTGCTTAGTACTGGGGTTTACCGTTTTGGACAACCTGCAAAGTAACGTTTATACAAAAAAAAAAAGTGATTTTGTTTACACACGATTCTTGTGTTATTCTTGGGATAATTTTCATTTCATTTTATTGGGTGAGTCTCTCTTCATTTGTTGATTGCCCTTTTCAATATTTCTCGTGTTATTTTACGATAACATAATTTCACACCATCATGACAGTTCTAGACGATTTTTTTGTTTCTACCGATGATTTAGTAATATTTCAAACTAATTATCAAGATTTATTATTGACCGATCAGACAGAAAGCTCGTTAGAAGCACATAAGGTTGAATTAAACAATCTCTGGCTTCAAGTTAAACAGTGCTACGGATTATACCTCCAACCCATTGCAAACGAGGGTGACGGTGATGCACAATATTTAGAAACACTTAAAGCAAAATATAGGTCTTCTTCTGCAACATATATTCATTGTTTGGCAGAAATAATAGAAAATATCAAAAAACTAAAAATAATTAAAAGTGATAATTCTACTTCTCCATCCGTTAACCTTGAATCGTCCTCTTCTCAATGCATTAAAGTTCCAGCATGCGACACTGAAACATTTTCTGGTGATTATTTAACCTGGCCGTCCTTTAGGGACATGTTCACGGCCGTGTATATTAAGCATCCGAAACTTTGCTCCGTTCAAAAGCTTTTTCACCTTCGTGCCAAAACAACAGGCAACGCCTTAAACATAGTTTCCAAGTTTCCACTTACCGCTGACAATTTTGAATTGGCTTGGGCTGCTCTGGCAGACCAATATGAAAACAAACGAATTTTGGTTAATAACCAACTCAAAACCCTGTTCAATTTACCTTTAATCACCTGTGAATCTAGCAAACAAATTAAAGACATTCAACGTCAAATTAATGACGCAATTTCAAATCTTAACAGCCATAAGATATCAACCGAATCTTGGGATCCAATTCTGGTCTATCTGTGTTCAAGTCGGTTACCGGAAGTAACCTTATCTTTGTGGGAACAATCAGTTCGAAAACCATGCGATATTCCTACATGGAAGGACATGGATTCATTCTTAACCCATCGCTATCGTATATTAGAAACCGTGTCAGATATAAAATGTGGAAAAGTTCCACCTTCTTCAACCCCTAAACCTGCTAAATCCTTGCCATCAAAAAAACAACAACATAAAGCATTTCACGTAAAATCAAACAACGATTCCCAATGTAAACTTTGTAAAGGCTATCACCATTTACGATTTTATCCAAAGTTTACAAAAATGTCAGTTGATGAAAGATCAACTATGGCTAAGTCTTTGAGTTATTGTGCAAATTGTCTTTCTCCAAGTCATTTAACTACTGATTGTCGAAGTAGATACTCCTGCATGCAATGCTCACAAAGACATCACACGCTTTTACATGTTAACAATTCCCCAGTTCCTATCCCTAACTCCAAACAAAATACAAACCCTTCTATACAGTCCACTGCTGCTAACCCTGTGCAAATTCAAACTTACGTTTCTCGACACAGCAGCAAGATACTTTTGGCAACCGCTCTTGTTGATGTTCATCATTTAGGCGATCAGTTTACGCTCAGAGCCTTAGTTGACCCTGCCTCGGAAGTTTCGTTTATTAGTGAACATGCCCAAAGAAGATTGAATCTTCCAGTGAAGCCAGCTCAAGCCAGTTCAACATCGCACTCAAGCAATTCAAACGCAACGAATTCTCTCTGTCTAAAAATCCTGAAGTTCAATCTCAATACAATAATGTGCTTCGAGAGTATATCGATCTTCAGCATATGCACAGAGTTATACCATATCACGATCATCAAATCAATTCTTTCTATTTACCACATCACGCGGTATTAAAACCAGATAGCATAAGTACGAAGCTACGAGTAGTTTTTAATGCATCTAATGCAACAAGTAATGGTACCAGTCTCAATGATATTTTACACCCCGGTCCAGTACTCCAATCGGATTTGATGACACTTATTTTGCGTTGGCGTTTCTTTCGATACGTCTTCAATGCGGACATTGAAAAAATGTACCGACAAATAAAGGTTCATCCGGAGCATACACCCTTTCAGCGGATATTATTTCGTGAATCACAAAATGGTGAAATCCATGACTATGAGCTCAACACGGTCACGTTTGGGTTGAACTGCGCTCCTTACCTTGCTTTAAAAACTTTAAAAAGACTCGCTGGTGACGTTAAAGAGTCTTTTCCACTCGCTTCTTCGGTCTTGCAAAACGACTTTTACGTTGATGACGTTTTGTCAGGAGCACACGATCTCGATATAGCATTAAGAACTCAAAGCGAACTTATAAGGGCTTTAAGTTCAGCTGGGTTTTCACTCCGCAAATGGACAGCTAACTGTCCTGAACTTATAAACAATTTTCCGTTGTATGATCTCTACAATCAAGAGCTTCTCAAATTTGAAGACAAAAGTAACACGAAGACCCTCGGCATTCAATGGAATGCTAAAACTGATTCCTTTTCTTTCTTCGTTCAAAGGTTCGATTTTCAAACAACTAAAAGAGCTGTGCTTTCGGTTATTGCTCGGTTATTTGACCCAGCAGGATGGTTATCACCGGTAATCATCACCGCTTAAATTATAATGCAGCAAGTCTGGCAGGATGGGACGTCTTGGGACGAAAATCTTACGCCCCTAACGTGTCATCGCTGGCAGCAATTCTTCGATAACTTTTCCGAAATTGAGTCCATCAGAGTACCGAGATGGATTCAATATACTCCGAACTCAAATTCAATCCAAATCCATGGATTCTCTGATGCGTCTGAGAGTGCCTACGCTGCCACTCTATATTTGCGTATTCAGACAGACATCCACACTTGGTCAAGTCACCTTCTCTGTGCAAAAACCAAAGTAGCCCCGGTGAAAAAACTCTCAGTACCACGACTGGAATTATGCGGCGCTTTGCTTCTTGCCAACCTCGTTAAAAAAGTTCTTCCTCAACTCAACTGTCAAGACTATAAACTTTTTTTGTGGACAGATAGCTCCATTGTTTTATGTTGGTTAGAAAAACCTTCTAGCACATGGGCTACATTTGTCGGCAACAGAGTATCGCTCATACAAGAAAGTACCTCTAACACAGAATGGATGCATGTTCGTTCAGTTGACAACCCAGCTGACCTTGCTACTCGAGGGTTGACCCCGGCTCAACTCAAAGCAAGTAGCCTTTGGTGGACAGGTCCCTCATGGCTTAGTAAGTCTGAAGAGTTCTGGCCAAGATCACTTTTTGAATGTCCAAAAGAAAAAGACTTGGAAAAAAGACCAATCAAGGCAAATCACACAAATGTAAACGTTTTAAGCATCGAAACTATTATCCAGAAATTCTCTTCTTTGCCAAAAGCTTTAAATGTAGTATCTTACATTCTTCGTTTTTACCATCGAATCCATCCAAAATTGAGATCCGAATTCAATTATCGTTCTAAGAATTTAACATACGAAGAACATCTTCGTTTAAAAAATCTTATTCTAAGATTAACCCAATCGATGTACTATCCCGTTGAGTAATCGGCACTTTCTAAAGGCGAACGGATTCCAGCTAAAAGCGTTTTAGCAAACCTTAATCCGTTGATGGACTCCAAAAAATCCTTCGAGTTAATGAAGATTAGCTAACTCTTCACTTTCTTATAACGAAAGGTACCCAATAATTTTACCGTACCAAGCTCACATTTCAACACTCATCATTGAATTCATTCATAAAATTTCACTTCATGGTGAAAACCAACTGGTTTTACGTTTAACAAGGTGTGAGTACTATATTCCGAGATTGAAAAATTTGGTTAAGAAACTTATTCGTTTTTGCAAAGTTTGCACTATTCATAGAAAAGAAATGAGACAGCAAATAATGGCAGCTCTGCCCATTGAACGGACAGAGATTTCATTGCCATTCACTAATACTGGGTTGGATTTTGCAGGTCCATTTATGCTCAAAACATTTTCAGGTCGTAGTTGCCGCTTATCCAAAGGATATGTGTGCTTATTCATATGCTTTTCTACGAAAGCTATTCACTTGGAGGCCACAAGTGACCTCTCAAGTCAGTCGTTCTTAGGAGCGTTGAGCCGCTTCATTGCACGTCGAGGTATGCCACAAACCATTTTCTCCGACAATGGTACAAATTTAGTCGGTGCTAGCAAAATCATTGCGGATGATTTCAATGCCTTTAAACAATCTCTTCCCGTTATTGCTTCCAAGTTGTATAATGACCGCAACTTGGAATGGAAGTTCATTCCACCCGGTGCGCCTCATATGGGCGGTTTGTGGGAAGCTGGGGTTAAAAGCTTCAAAAAACATTTCCGAAAAATTGCTGCTGATCACAAATATACGTTTGAAGAGTTTTCTACACTCCTAGCTAGAATTGAGGCATGCCTCAACTCTCGGCCAATTTCTCCAATGTCAGACAACTCTGAAGACATTTTGCCTCTAACTCCAGGCCACTTCCTCCGCGGTGGTCCCCTATTAGCTCCACCCGAACCAGACCTTTCCAATTCGTCTCTAAGTTGTCTTAATAGATGGGCAAGACTAAAGATTCTTCACCAACAATTTTGCGTGCGGTGGAAAAATGAGTATTTATTAGAGCTTCAAAAGCGTCACAAATGGAAGTACCCCAAGGAAAATGTAAAAGAAAATGATTTAGTTGTAATAAAAAACGAAAATCTACCTCCCAACGAATGGCGCCTAGGTCGTGTCATCAATGTTTATCCGGGAATAGATAACCACGTTCGCGTTGCTGATGTTAGAACACAATATGGTATTGTGACCCGTACAATCATTAAGCTTTGCGTACTTACCACTGAGTAGAAAGCCTATTCGTATGTTTACATTTCCAGCCATTCAGATCTTTTTCTTTTCTAGATTCTTAAACTCAAATTGTAAAATCCAATTTCTTGCACTGACTTTAGACTATTTTATGCTCGCTTTATTAAAGTTTTTTTTTTTGTATTATTATTTTTATTTGAATTTTGAATTGCAACTATGCATTATTCTTTTGTTAAGAATCACTTTATTATTTTATTTAAGTAATCAAAATTTTGAATTGTGTCTATTTGTGGTGCGATTAATATAGTACCAGGAGCGTCTTTGCATCATGCGTTGCTGCAAGGGGGCCGGAATGTTTACAACTGAAATTATGTAATAGATTTGCTAGAAAATGTTCTACTGTAGTTTTCTATTACGACACAAAGATGTCGCTTCTAATTGTAAATTTTACTCACCACACCTTAAATTTATACCTTCCTGCCTATCAGATTACTATTTATCGATCTCTTCTTGTATTAACCTTCATCGAAGTAAGTTCATTATTAGAAATAAAGAAATTGTTCAAAATTTAAAACTACGTTTTTTTGTATCGACTACGTCGGAGCAATATCTTATAACCAGCACCTGAGGGTCATTTTCATACGCACCCGAACAGGTTCTAACTGCATCAAAATTTTTTGCATTGACCAATTAGTGCAAAAAAAAAGTTTGAAACTTTTTTAAAAATCCAAAAACTTTTTTTTTGAAAATTTTGATATGCAGTATTATTTAAACTTATCTGAAATTTGTATATAAAAAAATTCATTCAAATCCGTTAAGCTGATAACGAGAAAACTCAAAATAAAAAAATACGTTCTATGACAGGTACTACTAATAGTTGCTATGTGTAAAATTTTATAATTTTTGATGGTAGATCGTACTAATTTTAGTAATTGAAAAAAGTTTAATCAAAATCGTAGGAGTCGTTTTCAAGCAAAAAAATATTTTCCTTTGCGGTTTTTTCACTTTTGTATGGAAGGTACCGTTATTTTTTCATAAATGTAAAATTTTTTCTAAAAATATTTTATAGAGTACTAAAAAAGTCTTAAATATCGAGTTTCAAAAAAATCTATGATGCCGTTTTCGAAATATTTGATTTTCCAAAAAAAATTTTGAAATATTTTTTAAAAATCCAAAAAATATTTATTCAAAAATGTTGGTACACAAAGCTATTAAAATTTTTTGGAAGCTTCTGTATAAAAAAAATAATTGAAATCAGTCATACCATTTTGAAGAAAATCAAAAATTAAAAAAATGGTTCCTTGGGAGGTACCATTAATAACCATTTTTGAAAAATGGTTTTCCACCCAAAGAAAGCCTTTACTAAAATAAATTTATTGAATTTTTTTTAAGAAAAGTTGTCGAGCCGTTTTTGAGAAAAACACGATTATGTAAATTTTCCAAAAAAAATGTATGACAGGTACCGTTATTTTTGGTTCTAAAAAAAAAATGAAAAAAACGTGTCCGCAGAATCACCAAAAACCACTAAGTACCAAGTTTGAAGAAAATCGATCGAGCCGTTTAGGCTGTAGACGAACAGACAGGCAGACAGACAGACAGACAGACAGACAGACAGACAGAATTTTGCCACCCACTTTTTTGGTGTTCTCTATCATCGTAATATCATGTTTGATTGTTATCTCAAAATTTTTTTTTTGCACGAATCCAAAACTTGCCTTATAGTACCTATAATCGCAAGTAAAAAAAATAAAATGCACGACTGGGTCGCACGTACTTGCTCTTATGTTCAAGACACTGTGGGATTAAGAAAATTGTATATACAAACATGGAAATTATGAGAAAAATGTAGAGAAGCATGAAATACGACATTGAAATTGGCTTAAACAACTCTTTTTACAGTTTGAGGTGAAAAAGAAGAATGCCATCTTAATTCTTGATTGAATATGATTGTATGGGAAAAAAAAATTTTAAATCGTTGGAGCGGTTTTTTAAAAAATTAATTTTTTATATATAAAATTCTTAAAACATTTTTAAGAAAAAATTTTGGTATGCAAATCTTAAGTAAATATTTATGTGTATATAAAAACAAAATTTGAAAAAAAATTGTCAACCCGTTTTTGAGATATCGAATTTTCAAAAAAAAAATTTGAAACTTTTTTTTAAAAATCCAAAAACTTTTTTTTGGAAAATTTTGATATGCAATATTATTGAGTCTTATCTGAAATTCGTAGATACAAAAATTCATCTTAATCCGTTTAGCTGATAACGAGAAAATTCAAAATAAAAAAATACGTTCTATGACAGGTACTGTTAATAGTTTTTAAGTGTAAAATTTTATATTTTTTTGTAGTAGATCATACTAATTTTAGTGTAAAGAAAAAGTTTTATCAAAATCGTTGGAGCCGTTTTTAAGCTGTTATCGTCTAGATTTTTACTATAAAAAAAATTAGGAAAAAAAGAGTAAGTAATAACAAGGCGAAAATAAAATGCAACCACTTGTTTTAAAATGAAAATGTTTAATGTAATAATTTAAGTCATATGACTTAATGTATATGCAATCGTACATTCGTTTCATCAATTTCATGGCATTTGTGTGTATGACATTTATTACATGTAGCTCAATTGTGGAATGTATTTTAAATGTAATGGTACGGTTAGATATGACGAATTAACTTCCTTGTTTCTTTGTAGTTTGTAAATTTTGCTACTTGTACTTTCGTACATTCTCCCGCCTCGCAACTAGTTGAATTATTACCAATGTAACTGCACCCGAATTTAATGTACAGTGTAAACGTCCAGTGAGAAGTCCAGTGTAGGCGTTTGGCATCACTGCTCTTGCATTAACCCTTTTCGCACTATCGTATCGACATGATCGGCTAATGGCTAGTTGCTGTCATATTCCCTTCTATCTCATTCACAAAAATGTTTGTTTACATGAAAAGAGACAGTGTTATTAATATATATGTATATATTCAATATAAAACAATAGAACAAATAGAGTCAACAGGATAAGGATAATGAATACATGAACCAATATAAACGGAAATTTGGCTATATATTTTTCGCATTTTACTATTTACTCTCGATGAGTGTTTTTTATGTTATGTATTATGTTTCTTATTTATGACGAAATAAATTGTTAGTACAGTCTACGCAAGCTTCAGTTATTATAATTAGTTAGTTCTTTGATTGTTGTTTGGTATCCTGTGCTTGTACTCGCGCTCGTGTTTTTGTTCGTTGATCATAGGTACTTGTTTTGTTTTATTACGCGTGAGTGGTTTCAGTATTGTTAATTGATTATGAATCAATTCTTTTTTTTTTTAATATTTGTGTAGCCGTTTTCGTATGAAACTGTGTGAAAAGGTGGATTATTTATTCCAGGTGAGTTGATTGTTGGATGCGGTTTGTCGAATCTTGTTGATTGTGTTAAAGGTGAATCAACGGAGTCGCGCGCTCGGTTATACTTTCGGTTTTCGCGATCACGGTGGGTGCAAATGTTTTGTGAGTGCTTCTATATGCAATTTATAATTATGATTTTATTTTAGTAAATAAGAGGATTTCGATATATTAAATAGTTTTATGTAATTATAGGAAGTTAAATTATGTGGTAAATATGTACGTAATACATATGAATACATATATGTATAGCGTTATATTCTGGCTTCTACCTTTTCCTATATATTGTATAGAAAAGCCGAGAAGTGAAGCTTCCAATTGGAAAGTGTTCGATTTTCAATTGGATTTTATCGGGAAATTTTGTTTATGTTTTAACTTGAGTGAAATTGAAAAATGTGAAAGTATTCCAAAACAAATTAAAAGAGTTGAATATGGTATTTTATAATGAACGATAATTAATTACAAATTTCAGTGGTGAGTAATTCATATTTATTTCTATTGAAGTTGTGTGGTGTACCTATATAATTATTAATTATAATATAAAACCAGTGTGATGCAATTTTATAATTATTTGTTGTGGTAAAAGCTGTGAATAATTCGATAATGTTTATTTTTAAGTATTTATTTGATTTCAATCTGAAGTACATAGTTTTAATCTCATTTGTTTTTGATTGTGATTTTGAATTAATATTAAATATTATAAACATCTAGTTTAAACGTAAAGTTAGGTTTTTAAACATTAATTCGATTTTGATATTGATATTAATTATTTTTATTCCTTCGGAAAGTTGTTTTTGCCGACGGGTTTTGACGTTTGACGTGCCTTTTATGAATATGTGTGTATGTACATTATTATTATTTTTATTATATACATGAGTATTATATTCACTTTGTGTTGTGGATCGCATTTTTGTTTGCTCAATTTGAAGCTTAAATAATATTCATGTTTTATAAATAAATAGTTTTAATAAATTTTAAAATTATTATTTTGTTTTGTGAATTAAATCCAAAGTCTTACTGCATGCTGTGTGGCAGTACAGGATTTTGACAAAAATTTAACTTATGGATATGTAATATTATTAAATTTTGAATAAAGTCATCGAAAATATAAAATTTAACTTGTGTTTTATTTTGACAACAGATTGCATGTTTTGTTACAGTGCAATTTTATTAGAAATCCAAACCTTAATTCAACACGGTGTGTCAGTACGTGCAAGTTTTGGATTATAATTTTATGATAATCTGCAAGTAGTGTTGCTGCTGTACAGATGACAGTTTAATATGAACTCCATTTTAAAAATATAATTTGTGGTATATTAAATCAGAAAAATGATTCATTAAATTAGTATTTTTATTAATTTCATACCTAATCGTACAAATACATTTTAATGAAAATTAGCTTGCTTAAATTTTGTTTTAGATGGCTTTGAAGGAAACAGTGGTGTGAAGTTTTCATTTGTTCATAAAATTTAATTTTGTTTTATATGAAATGATGGATTCCAATGAATGAGTGTTTTTCTTTGTGTAATTCTAGAGTTTGTTTGAGGAATAGGTCGTTGAAAATAATTCATCTTTCAGGAGAACCAAATCCCCTGTTTTCGGCATTGCATGAATTTCAATCTATGCTGCCCTTACAACAATTTGCTGCACTGCTCCCAACCTCTTGGAATAAAATGGACCTAGGATAGGCTCCAATTTAGGTTGAGATCTTACTTTTAAGCTACAATAGGTATCGATGACTCGAACCTTGAGACAGCTCGAAAAGTTGTTTATTATATTCAAGATAATAATGTCTCTATTAATTTCGTGTTTGCTTAGTCTTTTAACCGTGTTCCTTTCTTCATTGGTGTCAATATCTATGAGATGATGTGGAACATCGAACTGCTTTTGACGCCATAACATTTTTGGTTCACTCCACCATGCCTCCAGTGACTCACGTTCCGATGGGCGGGCATCACTAGATGCCAGATCGGCTGGGTTATGAAGCGGTGCAACATCTCCCCAGCAATCGATCTTCATGAACCCCTGGCTTTTCGAAACGTTATTGATAAGAAAAGTGGCCCATTTTACTGTTGTATCTCCTATCCAGGTTAGTTCAACGCTGAAAACCATCCAAGCGTACTTTTTGATGATGAGAGTCAGAACCTTCT
The DNA here is from genome assembly GCA_963921185.1 of Dasysyrphus tricinctus. Classification (NCBI taxonomy): domain Eukaryota; kingdom Metazoa; phylum Arthropoda; class Insecta; order Diptera; family Syrphidae; genus Dasysyrphus; species Dasysyrphus tricinctus. The sequence goes on along the minus strand of OY992531.1, from coordinate 156,404,032 downwards.
TCATGTCAAGCCATAACTGCACCCAAACTACTGTATCGCAAAGTTCATGACGATGAAAGGCTATCATTTGTTGAATTGACGTCGTATTCAGCTTTGACAACAGCACATCGAAGTGGACGTTGCCAGTGGTATCCAAAAACTGGACGTGAACTGCAGCAGTGCAAGTTCTCATTGAATCGCAATACCTTCGCAACTCGTTCGCCTTTTTACTCATCTGGGTCCGACTTGACAAACGAAACCGATTGAACATTGGAAGTTCTCGAGGAAAAGCATTCAAATTTCTCATCATGGCTTGTGGAATCGGTCTATCCCAATTAGAATTAAGCTTCCAGAGTCCCTGTATTAAACGTTTTGCCAAGATAATGCATCACGATATCCAACAAAATGGGTCAACAAATTTTAAGATTATCGGCAGCATCGATGCTTTTGTGTTTACTATTTTTGAAGAATGAAGATTTTGGTATGAAAAGTAATCATTCATCGAAAGCTTTTTAATGCCAAAAGTCTTCACAAGGTTGGCCAAGTTGAACGAAAATTCAAAATCAAGCTTCTGATCCTGAGCTGGGGTGAGTTTGACGAGTTTATTCGTATTATTTCTCACCCGCTTTCCGAAGTTTAAGTCTACAGACACCATGAGTTGATTTGCTTTGTTGCGTTTATTTAGTGTTTCTTCAATTAACTTTGTGCAACGAATCAGTTCATCGACTAACATGTCCTCACGGACAACCTTCGCCACCTCCGGAAAATGTTTGCTTTTATTACCAGCTACTTGTTTCAGGATCTTGGTAGAAGATTCGCAAAAGGCCCCTTTCAGTCTCGTAGAGATGGGGTTCTGGTATCAAAAGACCATTTAGTTGGTCAGATTTGCTAGGTATCACATTTTGCTGTCCTGTTGATGATTGGAGCTGTTGTTGTTCAGGCGCGTTAATGTTCACGGATGCCTGAAATGCGTTTAAATTGGTAATTTTAGGTTGAACCAAAGCACTACCTCTTGGCTGTTGTATATACACGTTGCCAATGTTCGGTAATTCGATAAGTGGAGTCTCAAATTGCGTTGATGGTACAACTGAATGGGGCGGAGCACCCGCGGTTGTTAGAGCCGCAATTATTGGCGAGGATTTCTCCATAGTTTCAACCAACTCCGCATAATATTCAAAGTAAATTTCGTATATTTGGTCATATACATCGAATAATTGCTCCTTTTTCAAATTTGGTTCCAGCTTCCCGCCCCCAACAATGGCTTCATGGTACTCTTTAGCAGTAACCATATCCGCCTCTAATATGCTCAAACGAGTTGATGCATATGCTGGAGCTCGGTGTTCTTTTGGAGCTTTTTTGAAATTTGTAAGGTCCTTGACCAGCTTATTTAAAATACCTTTTTGGAGCTCACCATATTTATAGTTTTTCTCCATGTTAGATTTTTGTTTTTTTTTTTTTTTTTTAACAGAAATGAAGACAGGTTTAGGCGCCAGTTATAGCTATCATTGAAGCTCATCATTGAAAAATTTAATGATTGATTTTGAGGCGTTTAGAAAGCAAAATCTTTTATTATTTTAATGAACGATTAAAGCTCAAAACTTAATTAATATTTCTAGTCAAAAAAAAATTTCAAATGGGCCCAACTTTCCACAAAAATTGACTTTTAATTTTTCAATGATCATTGGTAAGGTAGTTCAATCATTGAAATAAGGAAAGTATTTTTGTGTCGAAAGTTGGGCATATTTGAAATATTTTTTTGGATAGAAATATTAATTAAGTCTTAAGCTTTATTTGTTCATCAAAATAATAACTGATTTTACTTCGTAAATGTCTCAAAATCAATCATTAAAATTTTCAATGATGAGTTTCAATGACAGCTATAACTGGCACCTTACAACATTCAATAGGGTAAACTTACTGCTTTCCTGGTACTGCTGTAGGCTGCTGCTGCTGGTAGGCTGCTGCTGCTTTAGGCTGTTCCTGTTGTGTGCTACTAATTTAAAGTTGAAATCTGGAGCCTCCGTCGGCGTCTATATTATTATTTTTATAATGTTATAGTCCCGTAACTCTTTTTTCTATGAATCGTAGATTCGATTTTTCAAAGCACTCACACGGCACACACTTTTTTACAATTATTATTGTTCAAATAATGTTTATAGTTTGTTAAAAAAACTGATTCGATAAAAAGGCTCGAAGGACCAAATGTTATCGTCTAGATTTTTATTATAAAAAAAAATTAGGAAAAAAAGAGTAAGTAATAACAAGGCGAAAATAAAATGCAACCACTTGTTTTAAAATGAAAATGTTTAATGTAATAATTTAAGTCATATGACTTAATGTATATGCAATCGTACATTCGTTTCATCAATTTCATGGCATTTGTGTGTATGACATTTATTACATGTAGCTCAATTGTGGAATGTATTTTAAATGTAATGGTACGCTTAGATATGACGAATTAACTTCCTTGTTTCTTTGTAGTTTGTAAATTTTGCTACTTGTACTTTCGTACATAAGCAAAAAAATATTTTCTTTTGTGGTTTTTTAACTTTTGTATGGAAGGTACCGTTATTTTTTCATAAATGTAAAATTTTTTCTAAAAATATTTTAGAAAGTACTAAAAAACTCTTAAATATCGAGTTTCAAAAAAATCGATCTTGTCATTTTCGAAATATTTTATTTTCCAAAAAAAATTTTGAAACATTTTTTAAAAATCCAAAAAAATATTTTTTCAAAAATTTTGGTACACAAAACTATTAACATTTTTTGGAAGCTTCTGTATAAAAAAAATAATTGAAATCGGTCTTATCGTTTTGAAGAAAATCAAAAATTTAAAAAATGGTTCTTTGGGAGGTACCAGTTATAACCATTTTTGAAAAATGGTTTTCCACTTAAACAAAGCCTTTACTAAAATTAATTTTTTGAATTTTTTTTAAGAAAAGTTGTTGAGCCGTTTTTGAGAAAAATTCGATTATGTAAAATTGCTAAAAAAAAATCGTATGGCAGGTACCGTTATTTTTGGTTCTAAAAAAAAAATGAAAAAAACGTGTCGGCAAAATCACCAAAAACCACTATGTACCAAGCTTGAAGAAAATCGATCAAGCCGTTTTGGCTGTAGTCGAACAGACAGACAGACAGACAGACAGACAGAATTGTGCCACCCACTTTTTTCGTGTCCTCTATCATCGAATATCATGTTTGATTGTTATCAAAATTTTTTTTTTTTGCACGAATCCAAAACTTGCCTTATAGTACCTATAATCGCAAGTAAAAATTGACTTTGAGTAAGGTTTTCTTTTTTAGGCCTAAAAGGCCCTCTGAGGTTTTTATGGTTTTATACTCAGTAAAGTTCCCAGAGGGGAAATTGAATATTTTTTTTAGCTCCAAAAATAACGGTACTTGCTTATTTATCTCAAAAACCGCTCCAACGATTTTTATAAAAAAAAATCAATGGATTACTGTTGTTATAGTGCAATTCATGGTAAAAAAAATTTAACCAAAAACCGTTATTAACTGCACTGACCATATAACGGTTTTATTGATTTTCGACTATTAATGGCTCAAACGATTTCAGCCAAAATTTTTATACAAACGTTAGTTTCAAATGTCAATAATATTGCATATCAAATTTTTGAAAAAAAAATTATTTAGGATTTTTAAAAATATTTATTTTATTTTTGAAAATTCAATATTTCAAAAATCGGTTGATGAATTTTTTTGAAACTAGGTTTATAAATGTGTTTTAATATATACCTACTCAAAATTGGCATACCAAAACTTTTTTTTTTAAATGTTACCAAAATTTAATATAAATAAAACTTAGTTTTTAAGAAAACCACTTCAACGATTTAAAATTTTTTTTGCATATATTCATATTTTTTCAAGTAATGAAATGCCATACTTGTTTTTGAGCTCTCTAATTTTACTCTAAAATGCCATACTTGTTTTTGAGCTCTCTAATTTAACTAGTTGTTTATACAGTTAAAAGAACAAATAAAATGCTTTTTTTATATTTTTTATATATATTTTTCTTAAATTACTTTCATATTTTAAAAGTTCTTAATTCCAAGCAACTTAAACATAAAAGCAAGTAGGTACGTGCGATCCAGTCGTGCATTTTATTTTTGACCAGATAGCGTTGTACTAAATCGATCAGTGTGCGGCGGCTGTAAAGTCAATTTGAATTTGAATTGAACTGACTTTTCGTTGAAATTTTAAATTGATTGTGAAAAATAGTGTTGTTTCAAAGTATATAAATTAACACCTAACTAATTTGAAGTCTGAGAAGCCGGTAAGTCATGTTTAAATGAATAACTTATTTTATTTATTTATCATTTACCTATATTTATTTCCAGAATGATGGATACGTTTAAATCAAAGAGAAATGGTGACAAAATTGCATACGAGGGTCATACATTCAATTTTGAAAAATTGAGTGTTGACCGCACCAAAGCATTCTGGCGCTGTGATAAGCGCATATCGGACGGGTGCTATGCAAGAATCCATACTTTTGCTGATTTTGGCAATTTCATCCAGCAAATCAGATCGCACACCCATGGAAGCGATGCTGCCGCAGTAGCAGTTTCAAAGGTATGGAATTGAAAATTGTTTTACTTGAACTTTTTTTTAAGATATTGCTCAATTATAAGGAATTATACAACCGTATTATAGATTTTTTCTGTTCAAGAAACAAAATTTCATTTACAAAGATAAACACCCAATAAGGGCCTTTTGAAACCGAAATATGGTGTTAACCAGTTGTTGACAAAGCTTCACTCTTTAATGATTTTTTCATTAATATATACAAAGCCTTTCATTACAGGCGCAATTATAATTTATGAAACTAAACAAATATTTTTACAGGTCTTGTCAAATATAAGGGAAAGGGCAGCAACGACATTGGAATCAACGTCCACAATTTTGAATAGCGCTTATCAAAACCAATCGGTGGCTGTTAGTGGAAAGTTGCCAAACCACGACGCCTTAAGAAAGGTTGTTCAAAGAAAGCGCAACGCGATCTCTTGTGTCCCCCCTAACCCCAATAGGTTGTGCGACCTTATCATACCTGATGAAATATGCCGCTGCCAAGTGGGACCGGATGAAGTAGACAATTTTCTACTTCACGACTCGGGAGCAGAGAGCGCAAACCGGATAATAATTTTCGGAAGAGGAAGCCACCGGCAGTGGGCCCACAGAATGAAGAAATTGTATGTCGACGGATCATTCCGAATAGCCCCCAGACTATTTTACCAAGTGTTTGTGGTAATGACGGAGAGGAATGGCTTCGTGTTTCCGGTAGTCTACGGTGTGCTGCCAATTAAGAATGAAATGACGTACATCCAATTTTTCAACGCCCTTAAAGAGGTTTGGCCAATGCTCGCACCGGAATCGATTTCGTGTGACTACGAAATGGCCGAAATAAATGCGGTTCGGCACGTATTTCCAAATGCCGCAATCCAAGGGTGCTTCTTCCACTTTGTTAAGAACATGAAGAAGAAACTGGCCGCCGAACATTTGATGGCAAGCTATAATGGCGACGCCGAATTCGCGCTTTCGGCCAGAAAAATTGCAGCGATGGCGTTCGTGCCTCCGGAGCGTTTGGAGGAAGCATTTGCGGAGCTGGTGGCAGAATCTCCTCCTAATTTCGAACCAATACTGAATTGGTTCGAAGATTATTACCTGGGTCGGCCAATACTCACAGGTGGACGAAGACAGGCGCTTTTCCCACCAGAAATATGGAACGTCTATGAGCGCACCATAACCGGTGCCGCAAGAACAAATAATTTTGTGGAGGCAGCGCATGGAAGGATGCAAGTAGAGTTTGGGGAAGACCATCCAACCATTTGGAAATTTATCAAAACGTTAAAAAAAAATCCAAAGTGGTAGGGACAAACACTACGAAGAATTCGTACGTGGAGAGGAGCCACCAACCAAAAGAACAAAATACATAAGAGCGGACGAAAGGATCCTCCGAATTATTTCGGAGCTTCATGAGGATGAAGGAAGGACGCTCGGAGAATTTTTAAGGGGAATAGCCCATAATTTCATCATTCAATTGTGAAATAATACATATGTACATAGTTATAACTGGCCGAACAGAATGGTGTAGCTGTAGTTGTCGCGTGTAGCACTGTCAAAGTAGAAAGATATAAAAATAGTATACAGTGCCACAATGAGAAGCTGTAAATGAAGCAGAAGCACATGTATGGTGTAGCAGAAGTTAAACTAAATTCAACTCTTGCTACCAGCTGCAGCTACGTTCATTCTGTTCAAGGGGTAAGGTAAGTTTTAAGTATATTCCGTTTATTTATTTTGTTATGGTAGGTATTTAAGTTAGTTTTAAGTTTTTTTCCTTTAATGTATTTTATCTGTAGTATTTAAGTTATTTTTTGTTAATATAACAATATATGTTATAATACAAAAAAAAAAAATTTGAACAACTGGCCCTAAAACAATTATTTTCTCTTACTTAATTCGCTATGGAAATGATTTTACAGTAAACTTTCAATTAAATTTATTTATATGGTCACTTCATGCATAGCATGAGCCAAGTAATTAACATTTTTGCTAGTTTGCGAAAAATCCTTTAAGAAAACTTCTTATCTTGAAAATAAGAAAAAGAAAATTTCATAAGAAATCTCCCTCTGAAAGAGCTCTTGAGAAAGAATACAATATAAATACAATATACATGAAACTTGCTTTCTAGGTATGCTGTCGAATTGGTTGACTTAACGTTACTGCTTCATCACTTTTGGAATGCTCATAGTCATAAAGGTTATATTGTTTGTTCTAATAAGAAGCTTTTCAAACGTGGGCTTCTTGTCGACCACATCAACTAAGCATCTGGATCCGGGATACTTAAAGTAGTTTAAAAATACACTGTAATTTGTGTTAATTTGGTAAATTTAACTATGATTTTTTTTCAGATGCGAGAGTTGCGAGAAAAAACTCTTACACTCATGAAACTCGCCAAAAATATTAAACTCTTCATGGCAGCCAAGAATCAAAATAGTCCATACAAATATCTTTGTTCTAATAGTGTTTTGGTGACTGTTAACTTTTGACTTGTTCTACGGAGAATACGATTTCAAAAATAAATTTTTGCTTGAAAAGGCCCATAACTTTGTTAAGGGTGCTTGTATCATTTTAGTTTTGCTTTTATTAGATTCAACGTTAAAAAACGTCCTTAAATTATATATCATACTTTGTGTATATACCTCAATTACACCAAATCGGAATTCTGACTCAAATCTTCCAACTTCTTCCCAGATGTTCCCTCTCTTTAATAAAAAAACCCCAGAACAAATATATTTATGAGGACTATTTTGGTTCTTGGTTGCCATGACAAATTATATATTTTTGGCGAATTTCATGAGTGTAAGAGTTTTTTCGTGGGTGTTATGGTTAACATTCTACACTTGCCCCTCCCCCTTAAAAAAACACCCTTTCACCATGGATATTTTTAGGGACTCTCTTGATTCTTAGTTCCTATGACAAATGAAACATTCATTCCAAGTTTCATTAACATACCGTTATTTTCAAAGGGTTTTCGGTAATATTTTACCTGTTGTACCTGAAAAAAAGTCATCATTACATAAAAAGGTCTATAACTTCTTTTTGGGTGGTTGTATCATTTTGAATTTGGTTTCATTAGATTTAGCGTTAAAAACTACCCTTAAAGCATGTATCATATGATCAGGTTTTACCCAAACAAATATTTTAGTTTGATAGACCTCCAAATTCTCCCCGTCTGCACCTCTTCAAATGCATCTACACAAAAGGCCAATGCGGGGATTTTGGGGGACTTCGGATATGTTATAGAGGTTGCAATTCTGCGTCGATTCCAATTTAATAATTTCATGAATTAATTTTTTCAACCTCGGAACCCTTTTTCCCTGGCCTAACATTCGTCCCACTGTGCGCCGCACCGAACTACAGACCACCCTCCATCAATCCATTTTTACGACTGATGATGAATTGACGACTTACTGGCTGAACAGAATAGAGTGCTGCAACTGGAGCTGCAGCTGCAGTTGGAATAGCTGTCAAAAAGTGTCGTACGTGATTTTTTTTACGCGCCCACAATGCAGCTGTACAGCTTTCTGACATTTTAGTATCGAAAATAAAAATGAAAACAAAAATAAAAATTAATAATGATGAAAAAGAAGCTAAAATTGCTTTACGTCTTTATGAGACATTGAAAAGAGTTTAAAAATTACTTTAACCCACATGTAAACACCCTGTTTTGCTCACAATTTCGAAACGTCAAAAAAGCTGCAAGCAAAAGTTAAAAGTTGGCCAACTTGTCCAGTTGCGTCTGCAGCTCCGTCTGCAGTTGCGTCGTGTTCTGTTCGCATCATTGAATTTGTGGGTATTCAACATTTTGACAGCTATTCCAGTTGCAGCTCCAGTTGCAGCTCCGTCTCCATTCTGTTCAGCCAGTTAAACAAAAAAAAGAATAACTGGCTGAACAGAATAGAGTGCTGCAACTGGAGCTGCAGCTGCAACTGGAATAGCTGTCAAAAAGTGTCGTACGTGATTTTTCCTACGCGCCCACAATGCAGCTGTACATCTTTCTGACATTTTAGTATCGAAAATTAAATTGAAAACAAAAATTAAAACTAATAATGATGAAAAAGAAGGTAAAATTGCTTTACGTCCTTATGAGTGATTGAAAATAGTTTAAAAATCACTTAAACCCACATGTAAACACTCCGTTTTGCTCGCAATTTTGAAACGTCAAAAAAGCTGCAAGCAAAAGTTAAAAGTTGGCCAACTTGTCCAGCTGCGTCTGCAGCTCCGTCTGCAGCTGCGTCGTGTTCTGTTCGCATCTTTGAATTTGTGTGTATTCAAAATTTTGACAGCTATTCCAGTTGCAGCTCCGTCTCCATTCTGTTCAGCCAGTAAACGAACAGAAAGAAATTTGGATTTTTCATGTTGTCCTTGTTAAGGCCCCAACCCATACAATCCGTGCGTCCGTTTTGGCGGCGAATTCAACTGACAGCTATTGAATACATGGTGTCTTATACGAACATACCCATAAGCAACGCATGCGATGGACGCAACGGACAGAGTAGCCGAACTTTCAACTTTTCCCGATCCGGCATGCAGTGCGTTGACAGGCGTTGGCAGCAACTTTTTTGTTTCTGTTTTGATTTGAGGTAATTGTCCCGTTGTTTGTTTTGAGGTAATTCAAATTGTTTTTTCTCGAAAATAATTTATAAAAATATTATTTATTGCAGCATGGATGAAGAAAAATTGATTGAAACTGTAAAACTCCACGACTGCTTATATGATAAGTCCCTGCAGTCGTACAGGAATAAATTAAATAAGGAAAAAGCTTGGCAGGAAGTGGCAAATTCTCTTGGAATGACAAGTATGTATAAAATTTTACAAAATAAAAACTTAAATGCATTTATAAATAATTGTTTTTTTTTTTTATTTAATATAGTAGACCAATGTCAAACGAGGTGGAGGTCTTTAAGGGACAAGTTTCTTAAGGAACTTCACAAGATACTCAGGTCTGGGAGTGAAGCACCATCACCTGAAGATACAAAGTGGAAATTTTTCGATGCAATGTGCTTCCTTAAATCTCACGTTGCTCCAAGAAGGTAAGCTATTCTTTTTATCTAAACATGTATCTACCTATGTGGGTGTTAATGGTGCAGTGGATAGAGTTCTTGCTTGCTAAAGAGGTCGTTGGTTCGATCCCCACTCTAGGCAGCATATACTTTTACTTTTTATACGCCACTCGTGCAATTTCATGAGATAATAAACACCTTCAATCCACTGTGCCAAATAATGCCGTTGCTATTCGTTGCATTAAGACCTTAAGGTCTTCAGGCATATAGTTTATGTATAATGTATGTTCAAAATACTCTCTTTTACAGAACATTCTCAAATATGGAATGGGAGCCTGATGAGGATGCAGCCGCCTGTTCAAATTACAGTAGTGAGAAAGATTTTCCAACCACAGAAATTGTGCCCAGTCCATCGCCAGGAATATCCAGAAATAACGACAGCTTTTTGGAAGGCTTATATGCAGAATCCAGTCATCTGCCGACACCTCACAATGCGCCAAAAGAAAGAAAAAAACAATGTCAGCAGTATATGGAGGCTGCTGACCGGTTTGAGGTAAATAAAACTTAAAAAAATAATAAATAATACTTCAAATGTATCATTTTCTCTATTTCTGTGAAGGTGTTGGTGGGTGCGGTGGAAAGCATAGTCGGAGCCACAACCCAAAAGAGCCGTAATGCCGACTTCTTGAAAGTTTTGGATAGCTATCTTTTAATAAATATAAATAAATAAATTGGGTGGCGCAACAGCTCGTGGAGAACCAGGGCCTAGTGACTTACAACTCTCAACCATTCCTGTGGTGCGTGTTGTTGGCAGGAATGGAGGGGACCTACAGTTTTTGGCCGAGTCCGAACGGCTAAGTGAGCAGCACTTATTCATGCCAAGTATACTCTTGGAGGATTTGTCAGTTCCTCGCAAGAGGCAGTACCTCGGATAAAACATTTCTGTTTTTAGGTGGCACGGCTGGGAATCGAACCCACACCTTCAGCATGACAGTCCTACGCACTAACCATCATGCCACGAGGTTCTATAGCTATCTTTTAAAACTACCTGAATCGCGTCAAGATTCAATGAATTTGAATTATTGAATCTAGTGTTCAATGAAATCCCTCAAGACTTCTAAAATACGATACATGAAATGGTTTTAAAAATACCTATGTAAATATACAAATGTATGTATTAATAAAACATGCCACTAAAAGTGTTCGAAAGTATTTCGTATTTTAATTTTCTTCCCGGGGAGTTAGGTTTGTAAGTATATTGACCTGGATGATTTTTTTTTTAATTTGTATTTGAATTGAAATAGATTTTCAAAACCATTTAGATGATCTTAATTAAGACTTAAAATCGTTCCCAGTGAAGCTAGTACTTTCAATGTTACAGTATTTTGTATGTACCACCATAATTTCAAAAGAAAATCTTGTTAGAGTTACATACAAGATGCTGTAACTTCGAAACGACTTGCTTCATTGGGATCAATAAACCGGTTTTGAGTGTTGATTAGGTTAATCTAAATGGTTCTGAAAACAAAATTTCAATTCGAATAAAAACTTTAAAACACTCTCGATGGAAATTTTTTAAAGTTTTTATTCGAATTGAAAATTTGTTTTCAGAACCATTTAGATTAACCTAATCAACACTCAAAACCGGTTTATTGATCCCAATGAAGCAAGTCGGGTCGAAGTTACAGCATCTTGTATGTATGTAAATCTTACAAGATTTTCTTTTGAAATTACGGTAAGTGTTACATACAAAATGCTGTCACATCGAAAGTACTTGCTTCACTGGGATCAATGAGACGGTTTTGAGTCTTAAATAAAGTCGTCTAAATAGCCATGAACACCATTTTTAGTTTGAGCAAAGATTTAAAAAAAAATCTATCCAAAAGTTCTATATTATGGCATACAAAAATTTATTACAGTCAAATAAAAGATTTTTGAGAAAATCGAAAACTAAAGAAATAAAATGCACGACTGGGTCGCACGTACTTGCTCTTATGTTCAAGACACTGTGGGCTTAAGAAAATTGTATATAAAACATGGAAATTATGAGAGAAAAATGTAAAGAAGCATGAAATACGACATTTAAATTGGATAAAACAACTCTTTTGACAGTTTGAGGTGGAAAAAAAGAATGCCATCTTAATTCTTGATTGAATATGATTGTATGGGGAAAAAAATTTAAATCGTTGGAGCGGTTTTTAAAAAAATCAATTTTTTATATATAAAATTCTTAAAACAGTTTTAAGAACAAATTTTGGTATGCAAATCTGAAGTATATATTTATGTGTATATGAAACCAAAATTTGAAAAAAAAATTGTCAACCCGTTTTTGAGATATCGAATTTTCAAAAAAAAATTTTGAAACTTTTTTTAAAAATCCAAAAGCTTTTTTTTGAAAATTTTGATAATATTGTAATGACTTTCCAAATTTGAACTATAACGACTCTGAAAAGCAAACAAACGGACACAATAAAGCTTACGGTCGCAGTGCAAACAGACCCTTATTAGCTATAATTATAGCAACTCTCAAACGAAGGAAGCGCCATCTGCCGGATTATAGCAGATTTACCAGCTGTCAAATAAAAGCTTTTGGAAGGGAAATTATTGGGAAATTTCCCCTACGGAAAGCTCTGGAAGCAGAGACCAGAACGTTCTCCTTATTTCGAGAGTTTGGAAGACAAGTATAAAAGGCACATGTTTGAACGGCAGTGACACAGTTTGTTTTTAATCGTGAATGAATAAAGTTGGTTGTAATAAAAGTGAAAAGTAAAGTTTGTGAATTAATTCAGTGGTGAAGAATAAATCGTTTTGTTTGTAGTAAGAAAAGTAAAGTGTTTTATTTTGCGAAATAAATAAGTGGACGTTTTGAATAAAGTAAATAAGTTTTATTAACGAACCTGAGAAAATATTACATTGGTGTCAGAAGTGGGATAAAACTTATTTTATTTGTGCACTCAGTAAATTTATTGTGTGGAAAGTGAAAAAAAAGACAATGGGTAAATCTTTGAATGATTTGAATTTAGTGGAACTTAAGGCAGAACTGAATAAGAGAGATCTTCCTACTGCTGGAACAAAGAATGATCTTATAATTCGTCTGCAAGAAGATTTAAGAAGATGTGGAAAAAACCCGGACACGTTTATATTCGACATTGAAATGGAAGAACAACAAGAGCAAGTAAGTACATCGGACATGACCAATATGCTGTCTCAGCTGCTTGCCAAATTTGATAGTCAGGAAAAGAATCTTCTCGAACGATTCGAACAACAAAGCCAAGAACAACGGATTGAACAAAAGAATCTTCTCGAACGTTTTGAACAACAAAGTCAAGAGCAGAAGAATCTTCTAGAGCAACAAAGCCAAGAACAAAAGTGTCTGCTGGAAAAACAGACAAACATGCTCGAATGTAAGTTAGATGCCTTTGACAGTAGAATTGTTGCCCTTGACGAGCGTGTCGATAAGCAATTTTCTTCTATCGATAAACAATTGTTAACTCTCGATCAACAATTGTCTAATGTCGATAAGCAATTGTCGACAGTAGAAGCAAAGTTCGAAGATAAAATCGAATCCATTACAAAGGAATTAGATAAAGTAAAGAAAATGAAGGTTCGAGAAAGTTCTGGCGACTGTCCAAAGAAAAAAGAGATGCATCCACCAACTTTCGATGGGCAAACTTCTTGGTCAATCTACAAGAAGCAGTTTGAGGCAGCCGCAGCAACAAATGGCTGGGATGAGGAAGACAAATGCATAGCTCTAACGCTTGCCCTCAGAGGACCTTCTGCTGAACTGCTGCAAACCATACCAGCAGATAAAAATGGCAACTTCAGTGCTCTCGTTTAGGCCATTGACGTTTTGGAGATGGCCATATGCAAGAAGTCTTCCGCGTCCAGCTCAATTCCAGAGTCCAGAAAAGGGGAGAAACCCTGCAACAACTCCAAGCAGACATCGAACGGTTGGCGCACCTGGCATATCCAGCTGCAGGAGATGAAATCATCAACCAATTCGCAACAGAAGCCTTTGTTCGTGCTGTATCTGACATCAACCTTCAGCGAGCAATTCGAACTGCTGGCAAACGCACGCTTCCTGAAGCACTAGCATTCGCACTCACTATGGAAGCAGCAGAACAGGCTTCACAAAGAGTTCATCGCTTGAGAGAACTAGGAGTTGAGGAGTGTTGTTGCCAGAGAACTGCGTTCCAAAGAAGAAACCAGCGAGATGGACCTGCTTGATGCTGGAACTGTAACAAGACTGGACATCTTCAACGCCAGTGCAGACTGCCACCTAGAAAACCTCCATGTTGGAATTGCAACAGGACTGGGCATCTCCAACGCCAATGCAGATTGCCACCTAGAAGACCATGGAAACCAGACTACAATAATTGCACGCATGAAAAAGAAAAGGAAGTTGTTTCCATCCAGCGACTGAGAGCGGATCCCATTTACGATTGGAGTAAAAGGAAAATGAGGACTGCGCAAAAAGATGACTCGGGAAGCGATATATATCGCCCAAAAGTGACTCCGCTGCAGTTAACTCCTATCCGGCGAAAGGGTGACAAGCGTGATGCCAAAGAAAACTACAAAGTTGGAACGGACGGATTTCAAGTGTGCATGGATGTCAGCCATTTCAAGCCAAATGAGTTAATGGTCAAAACTGTTGGCAACAGCGTGGTAGTGGAAGGTAATCATGAACGTGAAGATGAACATGGCTACGTAAGTCGTCAGTTTGTACGGAAGTACCAGCTACCAAAGGGGTACGATGCCAAAGATGTCATCTCAACGGTTTCAATGGACGGTATCCTGACAATCAAAACTCAGCAGAAGGCATTGAAGAACAACGAAAGGATAGTGCAAATTCAACAGACTAGCCCCATGAATCGGAGTGATAAGGGAAATGAAGAAGAAAGGCTAAGTGACGTTCATGAAAGAACAAGGGCAAATATGAAGCCATCAAGTGGTCGGATGAAAAAGTGATACGACACAAAAGCAACAAAGACAGGATTCCAAGCGGGAGACCTTGTTTGGTTTTATAATTCCCAGCGTCGAAAGGGAATGTCACTGAAACTTCAACAAAATTGGGAAGGCCCTTATACTGTTGTAACACGAGTAAACGATGGCGTCTACCGCATTCGGAGAGGATTAAGAGGCAAAATAAAAGTAGTTCACATCGACCGTTTACATCGTTGTAATGGTGAAGGAAGTGATGGATTTGCTCGGGACGATCAATTCTAAGAGGGGGGCAGTGTAATGACTTTCCAAATTTGAACTATAACGACTCTGAAAAGCAAACAAACGGACACAATAAAGCTTACGGTCGCAGTGCAAACAGACCCTTATTAGCTATAATTATAGCAACTCTCAAACGAAGGAAGCGCCATCTGCCGGATTATAGCAGATTTACCAGCTGTCAAATAAAAGCTTTTGGAAGGGAAATTATTGGGAAATTTCCCCTACGGAAAGCTCTGGAAGCAGAGACCAGAACGTTCTCCTTATTTCGAGAGTTTGGAAGACAAGTATAAAAGGCACATGTTTGAACGGCAGCGACACAGTTTGTTTTTAATCGTGAATGAATAAAGTTGGTTGTAATAAAAGTGAAAAGTAAAGTTTGTGAATTAATTCAGTGGTGAAGAATAAATCGTTTTGTTTGTAGTAAGAAAAGTAAAGTTTTTTATTTTGCGAAATAAATAAGTGGACGTTTTGAATAAAGTAAATAAGTTTTATTAACGAACCTGAGAAAATATTACAATATTATTTCATCTTATCTGAATTTTGTATATACAAAAATTAATCTAAATCCGTCTAGCCGTTAACGAGAAAATTCAAAATAAAAAAATACGTTCATTTTTCCAAAAATAATTGAATTAAAATGAAATTTTGTGAAAATATATCTTGTTGTGTACAAGCATAACCATTGATCAGTTTTTTAGATATTCAATTTTGTATGGAAAAAAATACTTTTTTTCAAATGAAAAATGTACTTCAGAAAATCATTGTACCGAGTTCATTTAAGGATCATTAGTTTTGTTTTTAAATTTACTTTTATATGAAACATATAGTAATCATGTACAAAAATGCGAAAAAAGCAAACAAATTATTTTGCATCAAGTAATTTTTTAATAATGGTTGATAAATTGTTAAAAATTTTTGGAAAATGCAATAACTAATCACACCATTGAATTTTTACGGAAAAAAATACATAAAACAGTGTTTTATTATTTGACTCGAGACAAAAGTTTTGCCGATGCCGCAACGATATTGCTAGAAATATTCATTTCAGTACATACATACATACATTTTTAAATGAAAAACAAAAATAATAGAACAAGAGCCCACAAAGTTTTGGTAGTGGATGTATAACCAGAATCTGAGTATAAAGGTTTATAGGTACATGTATTCTGATACCAAACACCAATTGGTGGTGGGGTGGATGGGGGTGGTGGTTCAAAACCAGCTTGGTTTCCTATTTAAATGATATGATCAATAACTCTTCAATGCACTTAAAAAAAATAGGAAATGATGCTCTGTCATTTTCCCTTAGCCTGTAGACTTTTACCTTGATGATCCAATCAATAGGACCCATGACATTAGCTTTTCAAGCAAACCTTATCGGCTTTTTTTGGGAACTTTATTTTGTTGATTTTTGTTTTGTTTGAAATATTTGAAAAGAGGGGTGATAAGGTCCGCATAAAATGGTTTTATCTTGAGTTCCATATATCAGACTAATTGATTATTTTATATAAAAGTAAATCTAAAAACAAAACTAATGATCCTTAAATGAACGCAGTACAATGATTTTCTGAAGTACATTTTTCATTTGAAAAAAAAGTATTTTTTTCCAAACAAAATTGAATATCTCAAAAACTGATCAACGGTTATGCTTGTACACAACAAGATATATTTACACAATTTTAATTTAAATTCAATTATTTTTTGAAAATTGAACGTATTTTTTTATTTTGAATTTTCTCGTTAACGGCTAAACGGATTTAGATTAATTTTTGAGCTGCTTTTGAGAAAATTTTCAGCTTCAAAAACAAAGAAACAATTTTAAATAAACTCATTAAAAAAGAGAAAATATACACAATTTTTGAAAAAATGAGCCCGCACTTTTATTAGCAAGCAGTTTTAATTATAAAAAAAAAAACAAAACAGTAGAACGTAGTAGAAATATAGTGGAACGCTATAGTTTAGCACCGCCTGCTTCTACAGACCATCGTTTAAAAGGTAATCCTTCAGCTGATCCCGAAGTTTAAAATGCATCTTTTGAGGTGTTATTTGAAAATACCCTTCTTGGTTTCGAAAGTGGATTTATTTCTGTCCTCCACAGTCCATTGGTGATTTCCTCGCCTTGGTAGCTGTCGACATAATCTGGGGGAATATAGCTAGCATCGTTCATTTTGACGAAGTTATGCAGCAAAATTGTTGCTATTACAACTTTTTCTGCTGATTCTGGGCTCATATTTAAGGGACTCAATAAAATTCTCCACCTAGCCACCAAAGCCCCAAAAGCATTTTCAATGAACACGCCTGGCTCTTGAAAGGCGTTTGTTAAAATGTTCCTTGTCAAATGTAAATGGTTAACTAGAATGTTATAAAAAGGTACGTGTTAACGAAAAGTCTTTCCGAAAATGCATTAAATATTACCTGGGTACGGGCGCATGAGGAAGGTTTTCAAGTGGGCAGAGGACAATAATATCATACCGGATAATCAGTTCGGCTTTAAGGCGGGACATGACACCATTCATGCCGCGTCTTAACTCGTTTCTGATGTCCAATGGAACAAATCAAAAAAGCAGTGTACGGGTGCCTGTCTGGTTGATTTGGAGAAGGCCTTCGACACCGTATGGCTAGAGGGTCTTTATCTAAAGCTGACCAGACGTGGCATTAGTAAACCACTATTATGTATATATGCTTTATGATATGCTCAATGGTAGAAAGTTTGTTGTCAAGAGTGGCAATGTGACTTCTGCCACAACCTTTAATATTAAAAATGGTCTTCAACAGGGAGCGGTCAACTCGCCGATTCTATTCAGCATTTACACCAGCGATCTGATAAGTAGTCTAACTCAGGCAATTGCGTATGCCGACGATCTAATTGCGTACAGAACAGCTCCAAAAGTCGAGGTCATCAGAATTCTTTTGCAGCGTGACTTCGAGAAGATTCAGCGATATTGCGATGACTGGAAGTTGAAAATCAACTTTCAGAAATCAGAAACTATCTTGTTTAGGACTTCGTTGCGTGGAGCCACAAGGGATACGAGAAAGAACTGGCGTAAGCTGGTGATCGTAGAGCCAAATGGACAGCCACTGGCGAGTAAAAGTGTAGTAAAGTACCTTGGCATCTGGATGGATCAGTATCAAAGGGCACGGTAGTGCCCAGCCAAGTTCGCGGCACTACACCCTTTTTACAGGAACAAACTCAGGCGATTTTCAACCCCCCTATAACTTCAGTACCAATAAAGTCAGAAATTTCAAATTCGGAGTATTTGCTGAACTGATCAAACACAGGTGGCTCACCAAATTTCAACTCTTTAGCATTAGTAGTTCCCAAGATATAGGACTTCAAAAATCGCAAAAACCGTAACTGACTGACTCACTGACTCACTGACTCACTGACTGATTGACTCACTGACTGACTGACTCACTGACAGATCATCAAAATTATGGAGCACTTCCCGACATCGTAGAAACTTAAAATTTCGCACAAAGGTAGGCCTTGTGGTACATACAAAAGAAAAAATCGAAAATCTGCAATTTTCTATTCAGGGGGCGTGGCATCCACCCACTTTCTTAAATATTCTATAAATTATATGGAGCCTTTCCGATTGTTATAGAACAATGAAAATTGGTAAGTTGGTAGGGTTTGAGGTACTTAGAAAGAAAAAAATTTAAAACTTGGAATTTTCTATACAGGGGGCGTGGCATCCACCCACATTCTTAAAAATTCTTATAAACTATATGAAGCACTTCCGATTGTTTTAGAACGATGACAATTGGTAGGTCGGTAGGACTTGAAGTACTTAGAAGAAAAAAATCGAAAAATGGGAAGTTTCACTTCAGGGGGCGTGGCATCCACCCACATTCTTAAACATTCTTATAAAAAATTTAAATTGGAAGGTCGGTAGGACTTGAAGTACCTTGAAAGGAAAAAATCGAAAATTTGGAATTGTCCATTCAGGGGGGGTGCCATCCACCCACTTTATCAGAATTGCTATTATTTGTATAGAGCACTTTCGGTTGTCGTAGAATTATGAAACTTTGTACAGCGGTAGGGCTTGACTTTCACCTGGCAAAATAAATCACAACAAAAACATAAATGTTAAAAAAGGAGCCAAGTTCTTATGTGAACAAGAAACCTGTGCGTAAAAAGTCAGCCAAAAAAAGTAATGAGATCTAAAATATATGCCAAGTTTTAAGTTCATGAAGTTTAATATCAAATATCTTTAGTAGAGTAATATCGAAACAATTCCAAATCATGACAGAAATTTGGTAATTAATGATTACTGATTAAAATTTGGTGGGTTCCCTGGTCAAGTTTTCATACATTTTAAATTTGTGATTAAGTAAGTATTTAAGAGAAAACTTGCCAAGTAAATCCACCAAATTTTAATCAGCAATCATTAATTACCAAATTTCTGTCATGATTTGGAATTGTTTCGATATTACTCTACTTAAGATATTTGATATTAAACTTTATGAACTTAAAACTTGGCATATATTTTAGATCTCATTACTTTTTTTGGCTGACTTTTTACGCACAGGTTTCTTGTTCACATAAGAACTTGGCTCCTTTTTTAACATTTATGTTTTTGTTGTGATTTATATTTCGACAGACATATAAATGCTGCTCTGTCCAGGGCTAGGGGAGCTTTTGCCCTGACGAAACGGTTGTTTTATAGCAGCCGGCTTGACAGCAGGGTGAAGGTGATTTGCTACATGGCCCTCATACGGCCGATGATTGCCTATGGGTGCCCAGTTTGGTTCAACGTTGCCCCATCTCAAATGGAAAAGATTCGGGTGTTTGAGAGGCAGTGTCTTAGACGCTGCCTTGGATTACACACAACACAAGATTCGGAGTACAAACATTATTATTCCAACCTGGTTCTATACAACGGCGCCAACATAAACAGGATAGATAATTTCTTGCTGAAGCTTATTCGAGGTCATATTGCGAGAGCAATGTCCTCGACCAACAGCTTAATTTTTGGGGCGTATTACCCTAAAAACGATTATTACGAGAGTGTGCGTCTAAGCGGCTTTATCCCGCCCGATGCATTCCTCTATTTAGACAGTCGAGGGCTGATCCAGGATAGAGCGGCGGTTCCGCTAATCTACCACGTCGGCCGTAGAACTGTGGATCGGCGGCTCCTTTACAGTCGAGACGTCCTCGCACAAGACGGAGCCGAGCACCTTCGGTTCAGTAGGACTGTGTCCGATCGGGACCGAAGAGATAGGGTAAAGCAGGAGAACCAGTTCTGGTGGTTGAAACCTGAACAGGAAGTTTCTTCGGATATTTAAAAGTTGACTGCATTTTTCTATGCCATGGCCGACTTACATAGGTTTAGGTATTTAGTTTTAAGCAGGGACAGTCAGGGTTGCACCACAAAAAAAAAAAAAAAAAAAACAAAAAAAAAAATATAAAACCAATAAAAACACAAACAAATATAAAACCAATTAAAACACAAAAAAATTATAAAAACCCGGAAATGCTTGCTGTGGCTGTTCTAGTTTGTAAGTAGTTTATAAGTAGCTTGTAAGTAGTTTTAAGTAGTTTTATAGTAGTTTTAATTAGTTCTAATTAGTCTTAATTAGTTTTAATTAGTTTTAATTAGTTTTAATTAGTTTTAATTAGTTTTAAGTAGTTTTAATTTAGTTTTATTTAGTTTGTAAGTTTTATATAAAACAAAAAAAAAATAAAGATAAAGATACCAAGTTTTTTTTCTCAATTCTTCTTGGTGAAAAATAAAACCAACATGAATTCTGGTTTTAAGATAGTTCTTAGGCCGAAAGGCATTAGCATTAAGTTATTAGTTTAACTTAGAGCGCCCGAATGGGGCCAGTAAGTTAGTTGTAAGATGTTGATAAGTAGGCTAGTTTTTATGAATTTTTGTCTAGCTTTAAGATAGTTTTAAGATGAATGCAAAATAAAAATAAATTTACAAAATAAAAAAAAAGGTTTTCAAGGGAAACGCAGCATCACCAACGAAAAAATGTGGAAATTTAACATTGGAGTTTTGTAAGACACTATCTTCTGGTAAATCCAACCTGCGGTTAAATAACTTTTGACCAAATTCTGAATGTGACAAGACTCCACCATCACTTTGAGAGCCATATGCTCCAAGGTCAATCCCAGTGAAAACGTAGTTTGCATCACATATACCCAACAATACAATGGAATAAGTTCCCTTGTAGTTATAAAAGAGCGTTCCGGAATTCGGTGGACAGGTTATGTTAATATGTTTCCCATCAATAGCTCCCAAGCAGTTTGGGAAGTTCCACATATTTTTGAAGTCTATTGATATTCATTTCCATTCCGACTTGTTTGGGACTGATAAGTATATGGAACCAAGTGAATTCCAAAGAACTTCACATGTTTCGTTTACAATTCTCTTCACGGTAGTCAGTCCCATTTTAAATGTCATTGTGTATAACTGCTTGCTTCCTCCATGAGCCAAATACCTTAAAGAAATATAAAGAGGTGCCTTATCCATTTTGGCAAAAACTAACACTTTATCTTACACTAGAGTCAAAAATAACATGCACTTGGCTGATATCGCTGGTCTGTTCGAATGCTTGGTCAAGTCTTCTTTCACTAGATTGAAGAGCAAATCGAAAACATCTCTATTCATTCGAACTGCCAATTTGAACTGTTCCGGATCATCGTTGTACATTCTATCGAAATTTACATTAAAAAATCCGCGCGTATCACGGTCTTGGTATAATGGTCGTACCCAAAATCGGCGACTTCGACCATGCATAATTCGTAAACACTCTTCAGCCTCAGACAATAGCATCACGAGAATAGCCGCTAGTAAGTCATCAAGCTCCATAATTTTCTTAATTTTATTTATTATACTTTATTTGTTTGCAATTGAAAAGTTGCGAAAATAGCAGCTGTCAAAAAAATTGGAATGTCAACGCATTCATTGGGTCACCTCAATTCGCCGCATACGGCAAACATCAACGAATCCGTCACTGCAACGGACGTACGGATTGTATGGGCTGGAGCCTTTAGTTGTTGTTATAATTTTGAGTTTTCCTTCATTGGGGCGATTCTTCACCTACGACCCCATTAACAAATAAGATATTTCTCCCACCCTTTTTTTTGGTTTGCCCAATCAGAGCTTATTTTCTTCTATGCTTATACCATTGTCATTCCATATCATTCCTCCTATGGTTGCCAGGTCGATAATCGAATAATTTTAGTTTTCGTAACTTTGTCCCAGCAGAACTTGGACTCTTCAGAACCTAGTCTTTTCAGAACTTATTCTTTTTAGAACTTAGACTTTTCAGAACTTAGTCTTTTAAAAACTCAGACTTTTCAGAACCTTCTCATTCATGACTTAGCCGTTCTGAACTTTTGTTTTCCAAACTTAGACAGGTTCCCATTTAATCTTTGTTCTAAGCTTCAGATATCTGTTCTTTGCCTTCTCTATCTCCTCTAGCACTTTAGCCATATTAAATTGATTTGATATGGGAGATTTTCAACGTGTTTTTTCATGAAATAAATAAAAGATATTATTTTGAATAACTTAAAAACACTTATTTTATTTATTTATTTACTTAAATGCATTTCGGAAGCAATGCTTCCATCGTCAGTAAGTTTTATATAAATAATAATACAAACAAATTGTTTGATTGATATTTAATACAAATAACTCAATACAAACAAAACAAACTACACAAACAAATTTATAGTGAATTTAGGATCTATGTATTATAAAATTTTTTGAAAATTGGATCTTTTATTGGTCCATCGTCATTATTCATTAAATTATTTCTATTTTTAACAATGTAAAGAGATTCATATGCATCTAATTCATAAGGATTATTAACATTTGGAATTAATTTCAAATTTTGTAAGTTAAAATTATGGTTATTATCCAGCATGTGTTGTGCTACACTCGACTTTTCAGGTCCTTGAATCTTTTCACAATTGGTCTTCTTGTCTGTCCTAGGTATATATTCCTTTCTACAATCGCTGCATCCAATTGAGTATATTCCTGATTGTTGATTTTTTTCAATTTTGTCCTTTGAGCCACTAATCAGATTTTTAAGTTTTATCTCACTACACTGGCTTATTTTTATATTTTGTCTACTAAAAATTGGTTTTAATTTTGATGTTATTTCTGGATAAAAATTGAATTTTGACCATTTTTTTTGTTCATCTTGTTCATTTCTGATTAAATCTAAAGTTGTATAATTTCTTAAGTTTTGTTTTCTTCTATGTGCAATCGTCATATCATCTATTAATTTTTCTGTATATCCATTTATCTTTGCTATTTCTTTGATCTTTCGTATTTCAATATATTCTCTTTCTTTCGTCATCGGGATATTTAAAGTTCTAAAAATCATTGAATGGAAGGCTGACATTTTGTGTTCAAATGAATGAAAAGAGTCCGACAAAAGTTTGGTTGCAGTATGGGGTCTCATTTGAGTCCATTTTTGGCAAATTTATTCATGTCAAATTTAGAAACGAAAATGAAAAATGTAAGAAATTTTCCAAGAATTTGGTTCAGGTACATAGATGATGTATGGGCCATAGTAAAAAAACAAGAACTTCGAAGTCTAATAAACTTACTAAATAAAACAGAATATCCAACAATCAAATTTACTAACGAAGAAGAAATAAACGGAAGATTAGATTATTTAGATTTGACTATAATTAGAAAAGGTGAAAATTTCGAGTTTGATATATACCGAAAACCTTCAAATACTCTAAGATTTATAACATCGGACTCTTTTCATTCATTTGAACACAAAATGTCAGCCTTCCATTCAATGATTTTTAGAGCTTTAAATATCCCGATGACGAAAGAAAGAGCAAAGATAAATGGATATCCAGAAAAATTAATAGATGATATGACGATTGCACATAGAAGAAAACAAAACTTAAGAAATTATACAACTTTAGATTTAATCAGAAATGAACAAGATGAACAAAAGAAATGGTCAAAATTCAATTTTTATCCAGAAATAACATCAAAATTAAAACCAATTTTTAGTAGACAAAATATAAAAATAATAAATTGGCAATTCGTTCTTCATAGAGATCGGACGTGTTTAATTCTCTCTGTCTAATAATTCTTTGTTTGCTCTTGAAAATGTTAGAAAAGTGCGCAAAGTGCAATTTAAACATTAGCGAAGACTTCGTTCTCTGTGGTGGCATTTGTGGATTGAAATTTCATGAAAGTTGTGCAGATTTATCAGAAAATTCATTAAAATTCTTAAAATCGACCACAAATTTCTTCTGGAAATGTAATGCTTGTTCAAGTGTGCCGGTGCTTGGGTTTGTGTGTAAGGTTAATGAGTTGTGAAAACTGTCCAAACATTACGCAGCTATTTAACACAACCGCAGTTTCTCGCTGATATACAGAGTGCAGTGTCTCAGTTGAAAAGTCTCCCTGAGA
This sequence comes from Dasysyrphus tricinctus, assembly GCA_963921185.1. Taxonomy (NCBI): domain Eukaryota; kingdom Metazoa; phylum Arthropoda; class Insecta; order Diptera; family Syrphidae; genus Dasysyrphus; species Dasysyrphus tricinctus. The sequence goes on along the minus strand of OY992531.1, from coordinate 156,379,848 downwards.
TGAAATCGGATTTGGTTACTCTTAATTCCAGCTTAAGTAAACTCTTACGTACTGCTTTGGTTAATATAAATGACAATAATGTAACAAATGTTAGTGAGAAAGAACAACTGCCACGTAATGAAAAAACGTATCCCTCACACTTTCCCCCTGAAGGTGCATTGGTCTTGAATACAAGTACATCTGAGCATAATCAACCTGCAAAATCTACGATTGATTGCCTCTTACCACTACAATCTGCAAGTACATCTAATTTCTTGCATACAAATGAATCATCTGGTAATGCTAGTGTAGAGCAATTAAATTCCAATGTTTCCTCCCGCCTGCCCCTACCCTTGAACAAAGACAAATCTAACAATATTATTTCGAATAATTTGCACAATGATGAAAATAAAAATATTAAGAAAAATGTGCATATTGATCATAAAAAAAATCCAAAGTTTATGATAGGTGCTGATCTCCCTCAAAGTGATTTAAGTGTTATTTCACCCAACAAATGGTTGCACCTTTCAAAGTTTGAAAACACAACCTCGGAATCATCATTAATAAAGTACATTTCAACAAAACTTTTAGTTCCTGAAAGTGAGGTTAAGTGCTTTAAATTAATAAAACCCGATGTAGATATCTCTACTTTAAAACATATTACTTTTAAAGTTGGTATCCCAGCTAATAGACTTGAATTGGCTTTTAATGCTAAAAATTGGCCGTTTGGTGTCTATGTCACTGAATTTATAAATCGTACAAAAAACTTTGGGAGAACTCAATTAAATACCAACTTTTTCTATTGATGCATCTGATTTTGACATATATGCATTCACTGAAACCTGGCTGCATGAACACATTAAGATGGAGGAACTCTTTGATTTGTCGGCTTACTCTGTTTTTCGTCTTGATCGCTTTGACGTTAGCAAGAAACGTGGAGGTGGTGTATTGATTGCAGTGCGTCATTCAATTAATGCATCAGCTGTTGACTTAAATGTGGTGTATGATGAAAATAATATTCATATTGAACAAATATGTGTGAGAGTGTCTTTTGCTGGTTTTAAGCTTCTCATTCTCCTCAGTTATATACCCCCTGGAAGTGTAGCTGCTGTTTATAAACAACATTTGGATAACATTGACAGGGTTGCTGCGTTGCCGGAAAATGAAAATGCTTATATTTGTGTCCTTGGTGATTTTAATCTGCCAAACTTAAATTGGACCAGGTTAGATGGAAATAAATTATTGCCAATCTTAATAAACTCCGAAATTGATGTTATGTTGTGTGATTACCTTTTTTCTTTAAATTTAAATCAAATGAACAATGTTTTTAATTCATTGAATAGACTTTTAGATCTAGTATTTATTTCTGATGATTTAGATATTAATATTTCTGAAACTGTTCCATTACTTAATAATTCTGTTCACCATAATGCAATCAATATTTGTATTTCAATTTATAATTATGATAATTTCAGTAAATTTAATAACTCGAATTCATATTATCGCAAATTTAATACAAACAATTTGAATTTAATAAAATCTCAGCTTAGTAGCATTAATTGGATATCAGAATTTCAAAATTGTAATTTACCGGAAAAATTATTTAAATTAAAAAATTATGTAAGTGAAGCTTTAAATAATTCTGTACCTTTGGTCCATAAAAAATCAAATTCTAGTCCTAAATGGTATAATAGTAGACTAAAAAAATTAAAAAATGCAAAGAAATCTGCGCATAAACGATTTAAGCAATCAAATTCTACGACAGACTATACACTTTTTTCTCGTTTGAGGAAAGAGTTTGTTTTCATATCAAAATTTTTGCATTGTAACTATGTTCATTTAATGGAGTCAAAACTAAAATCGAATCCAAATCAATTTTGGAATTATATCAATACAAAGCGTAAAAGTGTTGGATTCCCATCAACAATGCATTTTGATAAAAAAAATCTTCTTCTGAACCAGAAGAGATTGCAAATATGTTTGCTGATCACTTTCAAACAATTTATAATTCTTCGAACTCAGTAATGTTAGATGAAGATTATTTTAAATCTATTCCCTCGATCTTTGATTCGTGTAGTTTTGAATTTAATATTGATGATGTATTCTTGTTATTAAAGGGATTTGAGCCCTTAAAGAAACCAGATATTTTGGGATTTTTCCCCATTGTTTTACGGCATTGTGCTGACGTTCTTTCTGCCCCGTTGACTGATTTGTTCAATCAGTCATTGTCCACTGGTGTTTTTCTAGATTAATGGAAGATCTCTATTATAAATCCCACCTTTAAATCTGGCAAAAAAGATAATATTGTTAATTACAGACCGATAACAAAGCTATCCATTATCCCTAAAATTCTGGACTGTCTGGTTAAGGATATTTTTGTCAATTTACTAAAGGGACATGTAAGTGACTCTCAACATAGTTTTTGGAAAGGTAGGTCCACAGTATCAAATCTGGTGGAATTTACCAACTTTTCAATAAATGCTTTGGAGAAAAACAGACAGATTCATGTAGTTTACACTGACTTTTCTAAAGCATTTAGTAGAGTTAACCTAAGAATTCTTCTGAAGAAACTTGAGTGCTATGGAATTTCTGACCCCTTGTTGGGTTGGTTAAAATCTTATTTGTATGGTCGTAAACAAATGGTTTTTGTGGAGGATATAAACTCTAAGGAAATATTTGTTACCTCAGGAGTCCCTGATATGTTGAAATTTTGTAAATGTCTCCTGTTTGCAGATGATATTAAGTTTTTTGCAGCCGTTTCAAACTCTGCTGATCATTTTCTTCTGCAAAATGATCTTAATACGTTTGCAAGGTGGTGCAAACTAAATGATTTAAAACTCAACCTTGAAAAATGCACTTGTATGTCATATAACCGTTGTTTACATCACATCATTCCTTCGTACACTCTAGACAATGTTAATTTAAAAATTGTTCGTGAAGTTAAGGATCTTGGTGTGATCTTTGACGAAAAACTCACTTTTCAACTTCACATAAATTTAATAATTGCAAAAGCTAATTCCTTGTTGGGATTTTTGAAGAGAAATTCTTTTGAATTTGCTGATCCATATACGTTAAAATCTTTGTATTGTAGTATTGTAAGACCATCATTGGAATTTGCTTGTGTTGTTTGGAATCCAACAACTCAAAACGATATTGCTAAGATTGAAAGAGTACAGAAAAACTTCTTACGTTTTGCTTTGAGGAAATTTTTCGTCAGTATTAATACCGTACACTTTTCTTATCGTTCAAAATGCCTTTTGCTAGGAATGCAGTCTCTCGAATCTCGCAGAGAAATGTATAGTGTTATGTTTGCTCGGGACGTTTTGGGTAGTTTCATTGATAGCTCAAACTTGCTTTTCAATATAAACGTATATGCTCCTTCAAGAGTATTAAGGCAGAGGCCATTATTATTTGAAGTTTCACATAGAACTAATTATGGATTGCGTGAACCCTTAAGTCTTTGCTGTAAATTATTTAATGATGCTTATTATTTTTAAAAAATTACTGTTGGCATTCTTAGCCCATAAATATAATAATTTAAATTAGTAATTGTATATGTATTAAGTATTGTATTAAATATGTAATATCAAATCTCTAGATGAAAATCGTAGATGAATAAATAAAAAAATAAATAAATAAGCCAGTGTAGTGAGATAAAGTGCCTTTCATATGAGCTGCGAATAGCGAACTGCGAATTGCGAATGGTCGTGAGTTTTGACATTTCTTTCACATGAGTGGTCGCCGACAGACGCGAATAGTCATAGAAAATAAACTAGTGAAATGGGGCTGACAAAATTTGAGGTTAAATTCGAGCGAATTTTTCATTCGCAGATTTGTGGAATGCGTCTTAATGTTGTGGATTGCGAATAAGGGTTTGGCAGTTCGCAGCAAATACCTCGGTGGTCGCGTAGAATATAAAAAAATGCTAAATTCAACAATTTAAACTAGTTTTTTTTCGTATTTTCTTTTTTAAATTGTAGATAGGATCGTTTATTCACTTTTTTGAAAAGTTAAAACACTTATTTGTTGATATTTGCGCTTGGAATTGCCTAAATAAATTTATTCGCATTCGCAGTTCGCAGCTCATGTGAAAGGCACTTAAAACTTAAAAATCTGATTAGTGGCTCAAAGGACAAAATTGAAAAAAAAATCAACAATCAGGAATATACTCAATTGTATGCAGCGATTGTAGAAAGGAATATATAGGACAGACAAGAAGACCAATTGTGAAAAGATTCAAGGAACATTTTGCCCATGTAAAATACAATGAACCTGAAAAGTCGAGTGTAGCACAACACATGCTGGATAATAACCATAATTTTAACTTACAAAATTTGAAATTAATTCGAAATGTTAATAATCCTTATGAATTAGATGCATATGAATCTCTTTACATTGTTAAAAATAGAAATAATTTAATGAATAATGACGATGGACCAATAAAAGATCCAATTTTCAAAAAATTTTATAATAGATCCTAAATTCACTATAAATTTGTTTGTGTAGTTTGTTTTGTTTGTATTGAGTTATTTGTATTTAATATCAATCAAAAATTTTGTTTGTATTATTATATTTGTATAAAACTTACTGACGATGGAAGCATTGCTTCTGAAATGCATTTAAGTAAATAAATAAATAAAATAAGTGTTTTTAAGTTATTCAAAATAATATCTTTTATTTAGAACAAAGTATTGGATCGTTCAGATTTTATATTGAATATTGAAATATTCAATAATAAATAATATTGAAAATGGATAATTTATTGTTGAATGAAGAAATGAGTAAGTTTTTATGGTAGCATTGTAAAGAAAGGACACTTATAAGAAAACAAACGTTTAAGTTTTTTTTGGAAATTCAATATCGTTTTTAAGTTTGATTTTTTTTTTCTTCAATTTTCAGGTGCTTCTTCGTTTTCGAAATGGTCTCCTGGAGATGTATAGTGTCTCATTATGCTTTACGGAGAACACCAACACAATTTTGACACGCAACAAAAAACCAAAGTACCTATGGCATGATATTTCCAGGGAAATTTCCGTTAAACGGTCGAAAAATCTAACGGCATACAATGGTTGCGGAAAATGGAAGGGTCTTAAGACATACTACAAGAAAATAAAAGACCACAACGAAATAAGTGGCAACAGCCCCAAATATTGGGAACATTTTTAGGAGTTGAATAAAATTCTTTATTCGAGGCCAGATATAAACCTTCCAGCTGTTTGCTCCAGCGATGACTTGGTGGTCGTTATAAATGATGTCGACAGGTCATAAGAATTTCATTTTGCGGACATCATCATCGATGAGGCTAGTTCTAGTACCAGCACTCAGAGAAAAAGTGCTTCTAAACGGAAGATAAATAATGAGGAAGAAGCAAGAGCAAAAAGACACAAAGAAAAAATGGAAAAGACAGATAAGTTCCTCGCTTTAATGGGGACCATATCACCGGTCCAACAAATCAAGATTGAGTGAAAAAGTATTTAAACTCCGTGTTTGTTTTAATAACTATGAAAGCGGTGTTACATTAGCCGTGTTTTTAGTGCATTTTTATCTCCGTTTAAAAAAAAGTAGCATGTTAAATACAATAACAACTTGGTATAATCGGAACTATAAGACTCTTCATGCAAAAAATCATAATTTTTTAAGTAGAAATTTTGTAGAATACAACATGACATTGTGAGTAGAGGATTAAATTCCGGTTTCTTCACGTTTAGCCGTTGCAATCGCCTGAATCTGGCTTTTATTTAAAAAGTCCTATGCTTCGTTCCACTGTGACACTTTGGAATGCACTTTATTGTATTTCCTTTGAGCTTCGGTAAAGGTTCCCCGATCTTTAAAAGGAGTTAAAATATATGATTTCAATCCATTCGCTTGGTCGCCAGTAGGTATCAATTCGGGTGTATAACAACAGTACCTAAAAGAAAATGAGTTCAAAATATGTATTTTGTTTGCCTTTTTGAGAAAGCAACATTTTAAAGTGCCTGAGAATGATGAACATTTTATGAAATGGATTTTAAACACTAGCCCTATTTGGTTACAAAATAAAATAAGGAGACTTTACATCAAAACGTTTCGCCAATGTCTTTAAGAGTGTTCCGGATTTAAATGGTGATGCAATGAAAAAGATTGTGAAGCGTGTACTTGTCCGATCAAAACGATTAAGGTGTCTCTGGAGATGGACAGATAAACTTTTTCTCTAGGACATCATTGGAAAAAAAAAATTAATTTTGTGCTCTAGTTTTTTGTTAAGGCTCCTAAAAAAACGAGAAAATGGCTATTTTTCAAAGCAAATGTAGCTTACACTATAGTACTTTTTTGCAAAAAATATGTTTAATAATATAAAATTCCATACTAGAACACTATTGAAGAATTTTTTTAATTTTGTATCTAATAAAAATTGTAATAATACAAAATACAAATGCTTGTAAATTTTGTAAAAAACGCATTTTTGACATTTTTTTGCAGTGGATATAAATTCAATTTATTTATCACGATTTTCATTAATTATATAATCATAATTGTATCATTTGATATTCAAATTTTTAATTCTTAAAAGGCACTTTTTGACAGAAAATACATGTAAATGTGGAAGTTAAAATCAGTTACTTTTACAAAATGGTTTTTTTAAGTACAATAATACGCCTACTAGTGACCAATTAGTAAAAATACAAAGTTTTTTAAAACAAAGTATCTGATGACAGTGAACAAAACCGGTCAAAACAAAAAATTTAGCAAGTGACTGGTTTTGTTCAGTTCGGAACACTTTTAAAATGAACAAATCAAATCACATGCTTCTTGCAATGTTGTGCGTGTAAGTACTTACCATTAGTTATTCTTCTAAGCAGATTGGATCTTCTAAAAAAAAACACACATCATGAATAGAACCAGCTTCACCGGGCGGGCGTAGCAATCAATAAACATCAATTTTTCATGCAGCAAAATCGAGTGAAATTTTTTCCTATTGACGTACGAATTAGGCGATACTTTTGGTTTCGATATTGGGATGTGTGTTTCGTCAACGCAACCAGTAAACAGAATAAAGTTTTTAAGTATTTTATATCATACTAGCCGACCCGCCCCGGCTTCGCTTGGGTAGACAAATTTAAGTGTTGTATAAATTATTATATTAAATGCAGAAAATACATACAAATATTACAGGTTGGACAGGCAATGCTATGCTTTCCCAATTATTATATTAGGTTGATATAGGATTAGAAAACTTATGATCTAATAATATAATATAATTCTTATGATCGATTAAAAAGGGATAGATCAGGTGGGTGTTGAGAAACTTGTTTCAACAATTCTCAAAGTTTTTATATAGAAGACAATTTTGTTTCTATTATTTTCTCAAAGTAATTTTTTTAAATGTACCTTATACAGGCGCGGATCCAGGATTTCGTTCAGGGGGGGCAATTTTCATGGGTCATTTTAACTTATTTTAACTTTTCGGAACTTACCGCGTTAATTATTAAGAATTATTTATAAATTCTTCTTCCCGACGTTTCGAAGAAATTTCACTCTTCGTGGTTACGGGATTAGTTAAAATAAGTTAAAATGATCAATGTCCGCGAAAAGAAAAGTTTAAAATTGTATAATTTTCATGGGTTTCCACAATCTTGATAAAGCCTACAGAAAATTGGAGTACACTTCATACCACTCTCCACACCTGGTCAAACAAAGCGATGTGGGCTTGAAATTTGAAGAACGCAATAACTTCTTCCATAACTGCTATACAGGTGTCTCGAACAGCGGTTACTTTGAAACTTTGTGAAATGAAGTTAAGTACTCTGTGGCTGTAGCATGGTGTTTGCAGCGTTTTTGAAATCTCTCTGTAACACATCCCTCAAATTTTGGAAAGCATAATGGCACATCGGTATGTTCCTATTCCCGCATTACTTTCTAGTCCGAGTGAAAGCTTTAGCCTCCTCTTTAGCTTTGACAAGATAATTGACCAATGGCTTTGCAGATAAAGGCCGTTTTCGAATAAAATCATCTGCGTCGAAACGCATTTGCAGAATGTTCTCAAATATCGTTTTGTTCGAAAATTCAAACACAAGTTTTTCTGCATAAGCATTGTGTTCGTTAATACAGTTTGCAAAAGTCACATATTCGAAAATATTACCTGCGGTGCAATTCTGCAGTAAAATTGAGCTGAAGACAAAAATATTAAGAAGACAGAAAAGATGTTAAATTCATTTAACTTGCTCGCAAAAGCACTTGATGTTTACGAACACGCTCTCTTGTTTCTCAATTTTTTACTTTCAACTCGATTTTTTTACTGCACAGCTGCACCGCAGATGATGTTTTCAAAGATGTGGCCTTAGCAGTTTGCCTTAAAGATCAATCTGCAAATGCATTTTAGACGCAAATGACTTCTTCGAAAAGAACCGTTGACCTGACGTCTGTAAAAACGGCCAAAAACAACTATCCTTAGGTCTAAAAGCTCCATCCAACTTCTCTTTGGCAGTGACTGCTGTCATTGTTTCCTGGTTTCTCTCCAATCCTCTTCATCGGATTCGTACTCTTCGCAGGTTTAATAACGCGGAACATGGATGTTCCTACAACGCATCCACGAAACAAAATCCTCACAAATTCTACCATCAGAAACGTATCTTATGGCTAAAATTGTTGTGCAGCACGCATCGCTGTATACATTGCCGCACTCGAAAAACTTTGCATACTTTTAAGGTACATATTCATTTGAGAGGAAAAAGACGGCGGTCAGCTCTGAAGAAGCTCTCGAGAATAAAACTAAAGAGGACACAGTCATGAAATTTGGTCACCAAATACCCAAGAGTCACTCTCGAGAGTTTTCTAGTGACAGTACTTTCTAAAATGTAAATGCACATTTAAATATTTATCATAAGAAGGACTCTATCAACCAAAATGTTTGATATTTCCCAATAATTTTTATTAACAAATGTAGTTTAGTGTTTAAGCTTTTTCTAATCTTGTAGAGCCTTGCAAAGCAAAGTTTGATTTTTAGGATTTTGTTATTTTTTTCTTACATTAAAATCAGTTTTAAGGTTGACAATTTTGATAATTGCCCCTCTGCCACCTCTCCCTTCCTTTACATTTAACTATTAAAAACCACTAACAAATTTGTAGAGGAGAGTCTTTTCTTCATTAACATGCATTTTGAAAAGTGAAAATGAAATTGATTTGGGACTCAATCTGATTTCTAGTATGAAAAAATTTTCTCAAAAACTGTTATACATTGACATTGATTTTTTAATTAAAGACCTTAGCTTTGAAGATCGGACATCTAAAACAGAAGTTATAAGCTTTCCAATCGGTCGATTTGAAGGCTGCGCAGCAAATTTAGAAATATTGTGCACAGCTCTGGGCTACATGCAGCTCTTGAGTATGTCTGCTCCCATTAGAATAGAACCTGAAAAAGCTGCACGTGTGTTTTACTCATAGCTATAAAGGTAAGGCTCAGCTGGGAGAAGTGAGATACATGGGAAAATGAAAACATGAAGTCCTCTTTTGACTGCCAAGAATAAATTTTATAAACGAAAAACATTTTTTGATTACATTCTACTAAATTCTTATTTTATGCTTCGATCGCTCGATCTTGCTCAGGGGGGGGGGACAATTGCACCCATTGCCCTCCCCCTGTATCCGCACCTGACCTTGTATATGTGTTATTCTTATACAACTATTCCATCGATTTAAGATTCAAATTTTATGAAAGAATCAACAATAGATTTTCTGATCTTTTTTTCTTTAACAGCTGGATTTTTCTGCTTCTAAAATTTGTTTTGCTATTCGCTAATAGCTATTATGTACACTAAAAGAAAGGAAGCATTTTTTAAGTTTAAAATCAATAAAAATAATATCTATTAACTTACGTATTTAAAGATAAGCTGCCATAAAATCCATAGTAGTCGCACTGATCGATAAGATAATATGTTTTAGTATATTATTCATTTAAAGAGTACCAAGATCCATCACATAAAGTTCTTCTCTATATTCATTCTGCATTTATGTCAGCGCAGAGATAAGTTAAGTTTCGTAACAGGTCCACTTCGATTTAGGATCTTATGTTATTGCACTCGAGTCCAATTAACAAATCTCAAAGAATGAGATAGGTTCTTCTTTTCAGCTGTCAAATTTTATATTTAATTATATTTAACAGGTCTTCCAAAAATACAACATTTTTGGTCTTCTTCCTTTAGGTATCAATAAGAATTGGTTTTCACCAATGAAAGAGATAGGTTCTTATTTTCAGCTGTCAATTTTTATATTTAATAATATTTTACATGGCTTCCAAAAATAAAACATTTTTGGTATTGTTTCCTTACGGTATCAATAAGAATTGGATTTCACCACTGAGGGACCTATGCTACATTTCCACCTAACGCTAATCTGAGATTTAATAAGATTTACCTCAAATCTTCTCTAAATCTTGAAGATTTACCATACAAATATATTTCGTAAATTTTGGAGATTAGAAATTAATCTTGTTAAATCTTCCTAGGACAAATAGTTTTACAAATCGAACTAACCTATTTTAACATGGTGCTGAACGATTTATTCGAGACTCGATTGAGTTCTTCATTGTTTCGCACGAATCAAACATTCTATCTCACTTGCAATCCATAAGAAAAATTGAAACGCCATTTGCATTTTTGAAAGTGCTATCAAACTTAATCCTTTTTAAATCTTTTTGTGCGGTGGAAACACCAAAAAGATTTATTAAATCTTATCTGAGATAAACCTTTGGTGAAAACATAGCACTAGACAATCCAACATAAAGCTGTCCATGTGAAAAACATTCGTCCCTTAAATCTATACCAACGTACTTAAAGCTTTGTTCTTGGGATTTATTAATGGTTATGGCAAAAGACATTTTAATAGGGAATTGTATCTTTTTGAAAGGAAATGGTTAGTCAGTTGGAATCATAGGAATCCGAGGAATAAAAACGGTTTGTCCTACAGCAGGTCCAGTCAATACTATGGCAACTATTACATTCGTAGGGACTTTACTTGTAGTCTTAAACCGTTACATAAGTTTGGTGGACTTAGATTTCGTAGTAAAATTATGGGAGTCCAGGATTTAAGCTTCAGAATGTGTGGAGGAAGTCCTTATGGATTTAATGCGTTTAAAAACTCTTTTGGATAGTGGACAGAATCTTCTGGATTGATAACGTTATCAGTTGATATATATTTTTCAGTTTTCCTGATAGTTTGTTCAGAATATCTTCATTGATATCATCAACAGTAATATTTCGTGCTGCCAAAATTGTTCTCTTACACAGCCATTGGTAATTTTTTTGCTCAAAATTTTCTACATCTGAATATATATTTGCAAGCAGATCGTCCATATTGTGAACAATTTTACCTAGGGAATCGTCAATCGAAATTGTATTATTTTATTATTATTATTATTATTATTATTATTATTATTATTATTATTATTATTATTATTATTATTATTATTATTATTATTATTATTATTATTATTATTATTATTATTATTATTATTATTATTATTATTATTATTATTATTATTATTATTATTATTATTATTATTATTTATTTATTCGTGATTGCTTAACAAACTGTAAGATATAAAATCTTATAAGATAGTAGTAAGCTAATTTTACAAAATTGAGCGAAAATATTAAAGTTACAAATTAATAAAATTGAAGCTGTCTAAAAAACAAATTCAAGAAACATTATAATTTAGAATTGCATTTACAAATTTACTGAAAAATGAAATTTTAAGACTTTTTTGAAACTTGTTGCATTTTGATTTTCTTTTAAATTTCGAGGTAATGAGTTCAAAAGACGGGCGGAATTGACAAAAAATTGACGTTCAGATGTTAAGAATGAACAGCGAGGGACAATTAACTGACGAGATCTATGCGAGGATGTAGTTCTTATTTTTTCGAAACAGTATTGTGGTTGGCGTGTAAAGAGTATATCAGAAAGCAAAATTAAACTTCGAAATTCGAGATAGTTTTCAAAAGACATATCCAGTAGTTGCGAAGCAAAACCAGATATCCTGTCGTATCTACGTAACCCATATACATACCTTACGGTCGAATTAAATGCAACATTGAGCTTTCGTTTACTTATATAATTACAGTTACATTAAATTTTGCATCCATATATCAAGATAGGAATTACCAAGGTCTTAGCAAGAAGCAATCGCGTTTTAACAGGTGTAAAAGCCTGAGTTGCCCATAAGGTGCGAAGTACGCCATAAACCTTGCCCACGAGTCCATTAATATGGTTATCCCAGGTCAAAAAACGGTTGAAGGTCACTCCGAGATTTTTAGCTGTTTCGAAGTATTCGATTGGAGCATTACTCAAAACAATCGGTGGAAAATAATCAAGATCAAGAGATTTTCTAGATATTACAAGGCATTTAGATTTTTTAGGGTTTAAAATAAGTCCATTCGACTCAGACCAATCTACCACTCTCTCCAAGTCTTCATTGACACAAGAAGCTCAATGCTCAATAAGGCCAAGAGGGCAACTAAAGTACAGCTGAACGTCGTCTGCGTACATATGGGAGGAACAGTTTGAAATTAAAGATGGAAGTTCATTAACATATATTGAAAACAAAAGGGGACCAAGAATAGAGCCGTGAGGTACACCGATAACATTTGGCAGAAAGTTAGAAAGGGTATCACCGACTTGTACTGCCTGCCTTCTATTAGTCAAGTATGAGAAAATTAATTTAGTGGCACCAGATGAAAAATTGAAATTTTCCATAAGCTTTCTACATAATTTGACGTGGTTGACTGTATCAAAAGCCTTTGAGAAGTCGAGCAAAACTAAGAACGATACCTCATCATTGTCCAATGCTTGCCTAAGGTCATCAGTGACTTTCAAAAGCTCAGTAATACAACTGTGATTCTTACGAAAACCAGATTGTTTTGGGGTAAGCATAGAGTTGGCAGTGAGATAAGCATTGATTTGCTTTTGTAGTATCCTTTCAAAGACTTTAGACAAGAACGGCAATACGGAAATGGGTCTAAATTCATCACCCTTGGCAGTTTTTGGGAGTGGTATGATTTTGGCTGCCTTCCATAAGTTAGGATACACCCCAGTCATAAGAATGGTATTAAAAGCAAAAGTGATATATGGCAACACAATAGGTAAAATCATACACAAAAGAGAGGGATGAATTTCATCTAGCCCGACAGCTTTTGACTTTATAGAAAGCAAACTTTCCACAACGTCAGTACAAGCTACTGCAGAAAATACAAAACAAGGGTCTTCACGAAGGCGATAGTTAGTAAATGGAAAGGAACTTCCGGTGCCGAGCGATTGGACCTGAAACAAATGTTTTATTAAGGGTGTTACCATCAATATCCTCAGCTGGCACGATTTTAGGCTTACCAATGCCAATATTGTGTAGGTTTTTCCAAAGCTAACGCCCGTTTAAAGATGCGCTCAGCTTATGAGAGAAATGTTGCGATTTGGCATAACGTATTTCTGCTACAACCCTATTACGAATGGAACAATACACACGACGCAACTCATTCAAACGGTAACGTTTCCAAGTATCGTAAGCTACATCACGTTGTTGCATTAATAGTCTTATAGCCAAACCACAATCAAGCGTTCGGTCGCGCCGACTTTGACATATTGAATAGAAACAATGGACTCTTATGGGGCAATCTTAAATGTTACCTCAGGCGTCGGGCTTGCCTCACATCGTAAATATCGTAAGCCTGAGCCAAACGCCCGAATAGATCTATTTTCTATTCCAGTCACGCTTTGACAACTGAAATAGACTTTTTCTTTTCATGTGTTCTTTTTTTTTGTGTGTATGAGAAGTGTTTTAGAAAATATTTAATAAAATTTACCATTACTGATAATAAAAAAATAGATTTGTAATTATTAAAGCCAGTAGAAACTAAAAATTGTGTTTTTGTGATTACTTTATAAATTTGCAACGACAACAGCTGAAATAAAACTCATTGTATCTATGTACGTGTTTGAAATGTATTTTGTTGCAGTGCAACAGGCAGATTGGATATAATAGAACTATGCCAATTTATTAACGTGTTTCAATTATCCTTTTAATTACATAACAATTGAATAAAACTACACAGTGATAACCAAAAATAATCAAATAAATAAACTAAATATTCCTGTGAAATTAATTTTTTTTTGTTTTTTTTTTTTTTTTTGTTTATACATTTGACAGCTGTTTGCACTGTTCTCTTTCTTGGGCATGTTCGATTGCTTGAATCAATTTAAGTTCCGGAGAAAGTGTTTATGTACAGTGTACACTGTGCCAGGTTCTGTAATGATGAAATCTGAAACAAAAGACATGAGTTTCGATCCATTTTTAAAAGCTTCTCGACGAATTTTGTCGATGCAAGGGTTATAGAACATGAGCATTGCGTTCTTCGAAAACAAAAGAATTTTGAATTGTCAATAAAAGTTTTTGAATTGAAATGTATGGTGACTTCACTCATTTGGTCTGTTTTGTTTAGAGATTTGACAGCAAGTTCACCGACCGAACTTTGTCGGTACTGCTTGCATCCTTAAAAAATGAGCTCGGACGGAGATTTTACTTATTTCGGCACTTATTTTTTCTTGTTTTAATTCGTTTTGTTGTGAAAACTTAAACACATTTTCAGTCAACAATACAAACTAAATGCAATAATTGTAATTTGTTTAATCTTTGCTAGTGCAAATAAGTGTGTTTTTGTAAATATTTGTATAGATTCCAAATAAATGTGGCTTGGAAGGAAAAACATTCTTGGTGTTCTTTGTTTGTAATTTGTCTGTGGTTGTTATGGTTGTTGCTTGTAGGAAATTCAGAACTCGATAAGGGAATTTTCTCTTCATACCTCTTGGTTTCGGTACTTGCTAAGGGCTAGTTTGTTCACACTTTTTCAACTTAAATCAATGATTATTCCAGTTGATTATCATTGAATGCACAAAATTTTAAACAGAGAATCCATGATTTGAGCACTTAATTGGAGGAATCACTAACTCGCCGATTCTGTTTGATTAGCACGATTTAATCAAAGATTTCCTGGAATTTCGTTTGTTCATCATTGGTTATTCCTAAAGCGTAGGTATAGAAAAAAGAAACAAAATCTATTGAATTCCTACGAACAAGGAACATGAATACACAGAAACCAAGCATCGTCCATATTGTAAGAAAAAATAAAAATTTGATTTGACAGATAGACTTTAAAATGGAACGAATATTGGAAAAACTATGATTTATTATTCATACTGAAAATTGTGTGAACAAACACTCTCTGATTATCACAGATATATGGGTTTAACAGAATCAGTGATAATCTAGTTGCAGATTTAACCCACTGTTAACAAACTGTCCCTAAGAATGGTGAATTTTGTACCTCACAACGATGTCAAACGGGCAGAAAAATTCAGATTTGTGTGTGATGAGTGGTAAATATGTGATGCGGAGTGCTGTGTTGTATTGAAATTCCTTTTGTTTCGATTTTTATCTTTTTCGTATTGTACAAACTCCATTATGACACCTTGACATTTACAAATGTCAAAAAAGGTGTGTTTGGTTAGTTTTTGCAAGAACTGTCACTGTTTTAGTTGTTTAAGCTGGATTTTCTTAGGGCCAGTTGTACATCCGTGGTTTATAATGGTGGTTCAAGTATGTGATGGTAGCGATGTATATGGTTGAACCATCGTTGAACTTCGCAGTTATTCCGCCGAAATCAGTGGGTTAAAATTAAAAAAAATTCAATTAAGCTAAAGTTAGTTACGTTTAAGTTTACAAATTGTGAAGTGGTTTCATATTAACATAAATCATCTAGTTTTCATTGCTTCATAATTAAGAGCAAAGAAAACCTGCTCAAATTTAGCTCCCAAACACACCGCTGCTTTTGTTTATAAATAAAAGAGAGTTTATGTCCCCCTTCTTGGTGAAGAATTTTTATAGTAGCCGTGTTTTTATTATCGGGATCTGGATCTGGATAAACTTTTACACGTAATACAAAAACAAAATTATGGGAATTTTTCTAAAATTGTTTTTGTAACACGTGTTAAAAGTAAATCCAGATCCAGATCCCGATGATAATAAAACACGCCTAGTGTTAGTTTAAGGAAACAGAACTTTTATTCTGTCATATTTGTAATTTGTCAACGCCCGAAGCCTGAAGCTATACATTCCGATTTGCAAATTTAAGGGTCGCGCTTTATGACACAGAATATCGTAAACTCGATAAAAAGCCCGTCAAAGCGCGACCGACCCAACGCGAGATTGTGATTTGGCCATTATGCTCCGTGTAAACCATGGTTTCCTGTTTGGTTTAAAAAATTTCGTTATTAAGGGAACGTGAATATTGAAAAGGTTAGTAATATTTTGGGTTAAAAATTCAACCTGGTCATTTGATGACGGCATGTAATATATAGTATCCCAGTTAGTTTCTCGTGTATGCTCTTCAAGCTCCTGAACATTGACATTATGAAGATTACGATAAGTGATTTTTTTAACAAAGTAATCAAGGTTAAATCTAAGAGTAAGCAAAATTAGATCGTGCTTTGAAAACACAGGTGCCGAAAGCTGATGATAAAAAGCAACGTCGTTTATGTCACTTACAAACATCAAATCCAACAATGTTGCATCTCTACCGAAATAATGAGTTGGTGTGCTAATATTAACTGGTCTTAGGTTGTAAGTTCGCATATTATGTGTCAAAACATTAGGGTTCAAAAGGTTACAATTGAAGTCTCCACAGAGAATTATATTAGGTGAGCTCACAGAGATTTCCTCCAATACTGAGAACAGGAGTGAAAAGTCAATGTATCTATTAGGCCTATAGATAACACCTATCAGTAAATTAACGGCAACGGCTGAAAGTTTAAGTTTGCATTTAATTGTGCTCTTTACATAAATCGCAACGCCGCACCCAACACGATCTTTTCTATTAAAGCGGAAAACACGATAACCATCTAAGCTACACACCTTATCATTTAAATCATCCCTCAACCAAGTTTCCGAAACACATATAACATCTACATCAGAATCAACAAAGGTGTCGCGGAATTCATCAATTTTCGGGAGCAAGCTTTGCGCATTGATGTGACAAATCTGGAGCCCGCATTTCTGCTTGCTCAGAACTCTAATCATCGAACGCAAAGCTCTGTTATAATTCATACTTAGCTGCAACAAGGAAATCAAAAAAGTTCTAAAAAAAAGAGGAAAACAAAATAAATCAAATTCAAAGGAAATTAATAAAGCAAATAAAATAATTGTAATGAAAAAGAAAAAATAAAAATTATTTTAGAAAGAGAAAAAAAAAAATAAGTATTTAATTTAATTGGTAAAGAAGAAAAAAAATTTAAAAAAGAAAATACAATAATATTAATTTTCATTTGAAACTGATGATCTGGCAACGTCTTCGAGTCCCTCGATGCAGTCAATTCGCACAGCTGTGTCATTCGCTTTGCGTTTGACATAAACAACACCTCTTGCAGAGAACACAGTAGATATTTGTTTAGTCTTCCTTAATTCAAGTGCACGTTGCATTATCAATTTTTTGTAATGTGTCAAACTCTCGCGTATGTTGATGGAAGGAGATGCCGCAGAGGAGGAAGCTTTATCAATAACAAAGTGAATGTCATCAAGACTAAGCAGCTTATTGTTTTCTTTTCGGTATTTCGCGATGGAAGTTAAAAAAAAGTTTTTGTCGTACGGTGTGTTAAATTTAATTTTAATCGCAGAGTTTGGTGAGTTAGGTTTTGGACGAGTGCGGAATATATTGCTTAGATTCGGTGGCTTAATATTAATGGTAACACAAATTAAGTTGAAAATTGATTTTAAATTTTCGTTAGGCAGGAACGGAATACCAAAAATAAATGCATCTCTCGCGATAATTTGATTTTCGTATGCGTTCATAGTGTATTTCAATTTGTTTAATTCATCGACGGTATGGTCAAAATAACTATTAGTGTTATTAAGTTCCACAATTTTTTCATTTAACATTACTTTAGTGTTAGTACACTCAGAAGTGATATTAGCGATCGATGTTTTAAGATTGTTTACTTCGGTATCGAGTGCACCAATGACAGATTTTATATCAGAGTTATTAGACTCTAATTGAACAACACGGTTATTAATGTCGCTTATACTGTTTTTAATATCCTATCCTTTTCTGCTGGAATTTTCCCGTTACCAACCCTCAGTAGTTGTTTTGAAAATTCTGCACCACCTCCAACTAAATGAGCTCTCATATTTGTGCTCAGCTTAAGGCATTCAATTCTCAGAGAGTTCTATCTCTCCGAGAATTGATTGATTTGCATCCACGTTAGCCCTATGAGTCATAATGCACTCATTCCATATTATAAGACTCACTTCTTGTAGTATCTTTGCTAGTGGTCCATTTTTGCAAAAAGAGCATACAGTCTCATGTTGCAAGGTTGCGGAAAGGGGAAGATTAAACGTTGAATGAGCAGTTCTTCTGCCAGCTAATAAGGTTGCAGCAATGCCTGACGATGCTACTGCTAGAGCCAGTTTTCCAGAAGATCTAACTTTCGCCAAAATCAAATTTGTAAAAAATGTTTTTCCAGTAGGTACCACCTGGTACCTGTTTATTCCTGTTTATTTTTGTTGTTTCTTTCATTACAGCATGGCTCCTTGATAATAAAATATTTAGTAATTCAGATGTTACAGAGGAAGTGTTTGAAAAATATAGCAAGGTTGTGGAAGAAATAGATGAGAAGCAAACTTCTAAACTCAGTAGTGGCAATGACCCTCCTTGTAATTTTTTGCATTTGCATTTATTTTAATTTTTTTAATTTGTGCAACTGTCAATGAATATTTTTCCACTTCGTTTTCGTAAGCTTTCGTTGTCTTGTTGGAGAACAACTAAAAATTTCGTTTCGCATCAGCATCGTATTAGGCTTTACATACAAACTTAGAAATAAAAAAAAAACTTAAAAACTTAGATCAAGAATTTGTACTGGTTGTTCAATTCTTTTTTAAATACACACTTCCTCCTGAGTGGCATCAGGGTAAGCTAAAATAATTTTCAATATTGAATTTCTGTTTTATAAATAATTTCAAATAAAACTTACAAATCTCAATTCTTCAGCGCAGACGCAAACAACACACAGTTCACAGACAGCTGATGTGTTCATGAAATGAATAGTTCTTGACTTGAACATGACAGATGGTGCCAAAAGCGATAGAGGGCGGCAAGGAAAAATAAATTTGTACTAGATTAATCATTTCTTCGTTAACTAACTAGGGGCACGTTAGTATCATCAGTTTCTTTCATTAAATTTTTACGTTCCCAATGTGTGCGTTATTGTTTTTGAACAAAATTAAAGAAATACAGAACAAATAATGAACAACTAATAAGATACAGAACATTTATATGTTTTCGTGTACAAAATAATTAATAATGAACAACATCTTCAAATACAGAACAGTTCATTATTATAATGAACGGATGGTAACCGTAATTATACGCCTTGTTGGTCAGGAACTAATTTGGTTGATTTAAGGATACATATTCTTGTAGTTTTTGTAGGTCACATGGTTGAGTAATTGCAGGTTCCAACGGATTATGATTTGCCAGTTGGGTTCAATTTGAGGTTGGATAATCGTACATTTTTTCACTATCTGCATACACCTTATCTTCTACTAAAATCATTCCTTCATTGTAAATTTCGTCAGTATATTGTAAACCTATATCAAAATTTTCAATCCGAACTTTGTTCAAAATATCTTCACACATATCATTCCAGAATTTCATCCACAGCTTCATTGGCTCTGACGGGTGGCAAAATATAATTATTATTACAAACAACAACTGTCGTAATTTTGAAGCTGATTGAGAGATAACTGCATCAGATAGAGTATTTTCCCAATGTTCGTTCAAGTGCCTTGCATGTGGCCTGATAACTATCACTAACGACTCCATTAATGGTTTTAAGATTTTGAAAAGAAGTCGGCCCACGAACATACTGCAGCAACATTCTAAGGTTAAAACATTAAGACTGATTAGGATGAACATTGAACCCACGTCCTAACGCAGCGTCTTTCTTGACCTCAGGACTTCCTTCGACGTCTTGCCATCGTTTTCTTCTTGAGAACTTATTTCTTTCCCAGATGTAATATTGCGGTACTTGTTGATAAAGGAGAGTTTTCCCAAAATCATCTATTCTGCAGTGTTCAAAAAATGCAATTAGAGTCGTTGCAGCAGGGTTGATAACACGATCCTGTAAAGTTTCTGGTGTGAAAATATGCGTTTACCATTTTATTTTCAAGGTGGACAGCTAAGTGAACAAAGGAAGGATTGCGCTCGTGAACTTTGAACTGGAAATTTCTCCAAATAGCTTCAGAAGTGATTATGTACCGACCGTTAAGATATTTCTCTACTTCATCATATTTATTTTGAACCGTAAATGTGGCCTGATCAGAACCTTTATGGATATATTTACATATTTATTTTATGGATTTGACCGACTAGCAAAACTCTACATAAATGTATGGATTAAAACAAAGTAACAACACCGGGTTAAAAGGAACTATCTACCTATTGTCTGTGGCTACTTCTTTTCCTTGCACACGTAAAGTAGCGGTTTTACCTCCGTAATCTGGAGCTCTTCGCCTGTAAGTTGGGCATCCATCATCACCTGTTTGGGTTTGTGATTTCTTGGGTACTTTTTGATGCACATGTTTTCTTTCATACATGGGGAAGCTTATGGTTGATTGTTCCACAAGGACCATGAATCATATTTCTTACTACGATATCATACAGTACAGGATCTCGTTCCTTATCGGGTATTTCGGCCCATATTTGTTTATTTTAAATGCATATATTCCTCCAAAAAGTTCGGAGGCAGTTTATGTTGAACTCTCTAAGGCCTTAGACTTTGTTATTGACTTGTCTTGCTCCAACAGCAACATAATACTTCTTGGTGATTTTAACTTACCTCACATAGAGTGGGTTCCCTCTGATGACGAATTGTATCAAGAAGCTTCCTTAACTTCTTCTCAAAATGAGTTACTGCTTCTTGATAGAATCATTTCAACTGACTTACAGCAAATAAGCTGTATTAAAAACTCTAAAAATCGAATTCTCGATTTGGTATTTTCTTCGGACGCTATTAGTACTCTGGTTCTAGAATCTAGTTCCGGAATTACTAACATAGATAACTATCATCCTCCTTTGGATATTTTTTTTGACTTGAGTAATCACCTTACTGAAAACAGTAACCCTTATGATTGTTCATATAGTTTTGACTTCAGAAAGGCAAACTTTCAGTTGCTCTCAGATGAAATTGCTAAGTCTGGTATTGAGAATATATCAGTGTCTGGCAATATTGACGAAGCAGTTTTTGAATTTTATTCTATCCTTAACAACTGCATTAACAATACTATCCCTTTAAAAGTATCAAAAAATAGAAACTTTTGCCATTCATGGTATACGAAAGAGCTAAGAGCACTCCGAAATAAAAGAAACAAAGCATGGAAAGTATATTTAAAAACTCTCTCGCCAGTAGACCACAACTCATACATTACCCTTTTTGAAGAATTTAAAACTCTTTCAAAAAATCTATACACTCACCATGTTAACGAAATGGGTAGTTCTCTAAAAGATGACCCAAAGACATTTTGGAGGTTTGTTAATTCGAAAAAAAACTCAGATGGTTATCCGGCTAATTTCATTTATGAAAATTGTTCGCTGAAGGATACCGTTGATATTTGTAACGCTTTTGCGAATAATTTTCGAAATTCTTTTATTGACAAGCCTTTAGATGTTGACGAACATTATTTTAGAAATTTACATACATATGCCCAAACTAGCTGTAATAATATCCCAGTACCCCCGAGTACTGTTTTAGACCTTCTCTCATCATTAAATGATGATTACTCATCTGGTCCAGATGGAATTCCGCCTATAGTATTGAAAAAGTGTAAACATATACTAGTTCAACCCCTTCAATTTTTGTTTGAATTTTCTTTAAGGACAGGCAGTTTTCCCTATTTATGGAAGAAATCGTTTCTTACACCAATCTTTAAAAAGGGCGAAAAAACTGACATCAAAAATTATAGGCCAATAGCAAAGCTCTCTTGCATTCCAAAACTATTCGAACAAGTTGTTTGCGACAGCTTAGCATTTCATACTAAAAATATAATATGTGATCAACAGCATGGTTTTGTGAGAAAAAAATCAACGGTTACAAATCTTCTTACGTTTTTGCATACATGTTCGCTTGCATTAGAAAACGGGAATGAAGTTGATTGTATATACACTGATTTTTCTAAAGCATTTGACCAGCTTAGTCACAACATTATTATATTCAAACTCAAAGCTTTTGGTTTTCCGATTTCTTTTATAGCATGGATAAAATCATACCTTGAGAATAGATCTTACCAAGTAAAATTTAGAAACATCCTTTCAAACTCATTCAATGCTCACTCGGGTGTCCCCCAAGGAAGCCATCTGGGCCCGTTACTTTTCATTCTTGCTATAAATGATGTTGCTTCATGTATACACTTTAGCGATATTCTTATTTATGCTGATGATATGAAAATTTTTAAAACAATACATTCTAGTCCTGACCACATTCTCTTGCAGGCTGATCTTGACAATTTTAATGTTTGGTGTGGGAAGAACGGTCTTTCTCTTAACCCAGTTAAATGTCAAACTATAACTTTCTCTAAAAAACGAGTAGTGAGTGCTTTTGATTATTCCATTTCACAACACACACTCTGTCGTGTTTTTAGATTCAAAGATCTGGGTGTTCACTTTAGTTCTGATCTATGTTTCATAGAACATATTAATTATATTGTAAATAAGGCAAGTTCCATGCTTGGATTTATAAAACGCTGGGCAAAAGAATTTAACGATCCGTATGTTACCCTTTCCTTATACAATTGTTATGTACGACCCCATCTTGAGTACGCCTCTCAAGTATGGGCACCCTTCTACGAAATTCATAAAAGTCGTATTGAAGCAATACAACATAGATTCATTCGTTTTGCCTTGAAAGGTCTACCCTGGGCTGATCCGTATAACCTTCCACCCTATGAACACAGAATTCAGCTTCTGCAACTTCAAACTTTATCTCAAAGGCGTGTCAATAATGATTTGGTATTTTTTCATCAACTTATCAATGGTGAAACTGATGCGCCTGACTTGCTAGCCCATGTAGGAATTAATTACCGAGGAGGATCCCACCACCTGCGAAGATTTGAACTTTTTCACGTTCCTTTTCACAGAACAAACTATGGCACACACGAGCCACTCAATCGCATGTGCAAACTTTTTAACTTGAACGCCTCATCTGTTGATTTTAACATGAGTAAAATAGGATTAAAAACATTATTTCGAACCAGTGCTCCACTCTCGTTAATGTATTAATTGTTTTAACTTTGTATGTTTAGTTTAAATGTTTTTTTATATTATATCTAATTTTGTATTTGTTCTAATTTTGTAGTTATGCATGTGCTTGTGTTAGTTTGCTTAATTTTACTAACCACTAACACATGCACTCATGATGAGCCTCTGATTGTAGAATGTAGCTTGCTCTAAGCTCACTACAACAAAGAATCTGAAGTAAAAAAAAAAAAAAAAAAAATAACCAAAAGGCTTTGGTAGTTCCAAATAAATTTTGTTTGGTTAAAACATCAATCATTTTCTTTAATTTAAGATGGAATACCCGTGATATTAAATCATGCCTATCATGTGATCATTGATGAGTGAATAGTTCAATTTGTATTTCCGGCCACTCAGGGTCACATGTGAAGGTTATGAATAAATCCGGTCTTCCAAAGTTGCGCCATATGTCATTGCGTCTTGGCTTTTCTCGTTCATGTAACGTGGACTTCCCGTAAAAGATGATGGCAAAATTACATGCTGACCTATGTTCGAGGCCTCAACATTTGGGTCAGTATTAACCGCCTCTCGAAAATGAATGTAATCATCAGCCCTTAATTTTTGTCGGTTCCTTTTTTATAAAATTAAGTCTTTCGGTAATCATTTTAGCAGCAATGTTAACACAATATTGATTAAACAACACTTTAAAACGATGAATCAAATTAAAATCATCGGCCCTTATTATGAGTCTATAAGAATAGAATTGCATACACGAAATTTTCTTTGGTCTTGTAATACTATTTTGTACCAGATCCAAGCAGTAACCGTCATCTCCGTGAACAAACAAAAGAGGATATTGAAGTGGATTATACGACCTATATAATTCTGAAACTCGTTTAAGATTTCCATCTCTTCTATTTAACACAATATCTCTTGGACCGTTGTCTTCATCAACTAAAAGGACAGCCACTTCGTCCACTATTGGGGCATTATAACGACCACGGTGTTCTTTTGGTGGTTTGCGATCAGCGTTGCTAGTCTCCCAATTGCGGTTGACATTAGTACACTACACTAACTGGACATTTAAACGTTGTGACCGTTCGGTAATAGTTTCTCTAGCGCGGTTTCCAGTCGTAATGGAATTTTGTCTGACCAAGCGGCCTGAATGTTCAATGTCAGATTCTATGAGTCGGAGTTGTTCCGACCGGGACCTCTGTTCCGCTAACTTAATAATGTTCTCAACTTCATTTGCGTTTTCCGCGAAATTTTCATTTTTTTGCGTGAGCGGTACTGTAGGACAAATTCGATTTTCTTTTGGGCATTGTTTAATGTTTGTAACTAAATATTCAGATAGATTAAATTATAAAAAAAAAATGTTAAAATACTTAAATTTTTCAAAGCAGAAAAATGGATATAAAAAAAAAGTTATAAATGAAATCAAAAGTGAAGGATAATGAGCTGAGCTTTAATTCAGAAAGGTGCAAAATAAATCATTTTCGAAGGTTTTTGATGTCTTCAGCTTGATTTTTGTTCCACCTAACCCCATTTTTGATTTGCGTCATCTGTCAAAAGACTGCAAAGCAATACCATCGAAAGCAATTCAGAATGCATGTGAAAGCACCCTTCTTATCTGGAAGTTCCTTATTTTACATCGCAAAGAATACGTTAAGATACCAAAAATTACTAATTTTCCTATAAAATTAATTTAGATTTTTTCTAAAACTATGTTCCCACCAAACCAAAATCTGAGATTTCAGCTAAATAATGATGAGATCTCGAAACGATGGAGTGGGATTTCATTAAGATTACGTTGAAGTCTAGAGTTTTCATGGGATTTCGTTGAAATTTCAATGAAATCTTGTTCAATCAACTTGAAATATCAAAAGTTTTCAACTGAAATCTCGAATTTCATTTGGGTGGGAACATAGCATAACACTCTTTCCTTTTCGATAAAAATGTTTATTTAACTGTAAGTCTCAGCCTGTCCGGAAACTCCACTTTCATAATGAAAAACCAATTGCCACGATTGCGATTATAAATCGAATCGACTTTCGTCTGAACCTATCAATTGGTTTTCATATTTGGTTTGTTCAGGAAAATGGGATCTCAAAAATTGAGCAAGTGGATCTTATTCGTTTCTTCAGTACAGGAAAACTGAGAACTTTTGTTGAGGAGTCGCGAAACTGAGTACTGAGGGCCTTATTGCAGGAAGACGCTGTGGCTCCATTGGCATTATTTAAGGCGATGGCAATTGGAATGGGAGTGATAATTTAATTAATTGCAATAGCAATTAATTTCCTGAAATATTGCCAATTGAACCGCTGTGTTGTCTCTGAAATCTCTTTTTTCTGATGGGGTTTGCATTAGTAAATTCAGACTTCAATCTAAAAATTGATTTTTTTTCGTTGCCAATGGAATGCGATCTCAAATTGATTTTTTTTTGCCAACGTATTTGTGTAATTTCACGTGTATCTAATTATTCGTAGCAATTTGCATCCCTTCGTGCACTTTTCGTAGAGTAATATTAGCTTCATGAATTTACCGATTCACATAAAATAGCTTCATTTTTCTGATACAAATTGTTGTCTTCATGTTTTTAGCACAATTTTCAAAACCGAAAAGAATTAACAAATTAAAACCTACATTTGCAAACTGAAAGCTCAAATTTAACAACAAATAAATCAATTTTTTCACCCAATGGAATGCAAAAATTGATTTGGATCCGTCAAAAAGCTGATTTTGGTAGATCCATAAAAAATAAATTGATTTATTTTACCAATGGAAAACCCCATGAACCGATCGAACAATGCGCTATTGTGAATGAACCACCAGTATATTGTGACTGCTTCAAAATTGACATTTCGCCACCTGAGTACTTAAATGCCGCATATCAAAAAAAAATCTTCCCCAGAAAACAAATGTTAAGATTTGAAAAATAACTTCTTTACTTGCTTGTTAATATTTGAAAATATTTTTGTGGTAATTCGAAGACATGAAGTCAAAAACTGTTATGGTTATCTTTTTTAATAATAAAAGTAGGAAAACAGTCTCAGAAATGGATATAGAAACCTCTCCCATACGAATGCTAAACCTGAGAAAACAAATTCGAAATTTCCTATGGATATAAGACTGGAGCGTACTGAACGGTAAAAATTGGAGTAAGCAAGAAAAACAATACAAATAAAAAGAACTGGCAATATATATTTTTATAATTTTATTTAAATAAATAAATAAATTGGGTGGCGCAACAGCTCATGGAGAACCAGGGCCTAGTGACTTACAACTCACAACCATTCCTGTGTGCGTGTTTGTTGGCAGGAATGGAGGGGACCTACAGTTTTTTGCCGAGTCCGAACGGCTAAATGAAAAGCACTTTTTCATGACAAGTATACTCTTGGAGGATTTGTCAGTTCCTCGCAAGAGGCAGTACCTCGAATAAAACATTTCTGTTTTTAGGTGGCACGGCTGGGAATCGAACCCACACCTTCGGCATGATAGTCCTACGCACTAACCATCAAGCCACGAGGTACTACTATAATTTTAATTATAACAAAAAACAAAAAATAATACTTATTCAGTGGCAATTTGTACTCAAGCATTGCGAAATTGCGATATTTCATTCTTTTTGATTAGTAGAAGATCACGCCAGTTTTGTAGGCAGTGTCTTAAAAAACAATTTGCGCATGGGTTGCCTGTCGAATAGTGGTCAAAGCACAGGGTTGCAAGCAGTGATGAAAATTGACTTTTGTCGATTGTACTGAAAACTGAAAAAAAAATTTACTGAAAAAGACCAAAAACTCGCCTGGAAAAATGGCAAGTTTTTGTCAAGTTTAATCGAGGCACTGGAAAGGCTTCGGCAGGGAAAATCTAGACAAGGCAAACTTGTCAATTACTCGCGAGGCCCCCGCTAGTAAAAACTTGTTGGATAGGTCTTGTTATCCCATCACAAATACCCCATATATGACAAAAACTAAAATCAAATATTTTATACCCATCATACAATGGTAAGACAAATTAAAGTACTTTTTCATTTTCAACATTGCACAACTGTATTGCGAAATAGCTCAGTAGTTAAGGTATAGGACCAGAGTCGGAGTACAAACATTATTATTCCAACCTGGTTCTATACAACGGCGCCAACATAAACAGGATAGATAATTTCTTGCTGAAGCTTATTCGAGGTCACATCGCAAGGGCAATGTCCTCGACCAACAGCTTAATTTTTGGGGCTTATTACCCTAAAAACGATTACTACGAGAGTGTGCGTCTAAGCGGCTTTATTCCGCCCGATGCATTCCTCTACTTAGACAGTCGAGGGCTGATCCAGGATAGAGCGGCGGTTCCGCTAATCTACCACGTCGGCCGTAGAACTGTAGATCGGCGGCTCCTTTACAGTCGAGACGTCCTCGCACACGGAGCGGAGCACCTTCGGTTCAGTAGGACTGTGTCCAATAGGGACCGAAGAGATAGGGTAAGGCAGGAGAACCAGTTCTGGTGGTTGAAACCTGAACACGAAGATTCTTCGGATATTTAAAAGTTGACTGCATTTTCTATGCCATGGCCGACTTACATAGGTTTAGGTAGTTAGTTTTAAGCAGGGACAGTCAGGGTGGCACCAAAAAAAAAAAAAAAAAAAAATAATAAAACCGATAAAAACACAAAAAAATTATAAAAACCCGAAAATGCTTGCTGTGGCTGTTCTAGTTTGTAAGTAGTCTGTAAGTAGTTTGTAAGTAGCTTTAAGTAGTTTTATAGTAGTTTTAATTAGTTTTAATTAGTTATAATTAGCTTTAATTAGTTTTAATTAGTTTTAATTTAGTTTTATTTAGTTTGTAAGTTTTATATAAAACCAAAAATAAAGATAAAGATACCAAGTTTTTTTTGCAATTCTTCTTGGTGAAAAATAAAACCAACATGAATTCTAGTTTTAAGATAGTTCTTAGGCCGAAAGGCATTAGCATTAAGTTATTAGTTTAACTTAGAGCGCCCGAATGGGGCCAGTAAGTTAGTTGTAAGATATTGATAAGTAGGCTAGTTTTTATGAATTTTTGTCTAGCTTTAAGATAGTTTTAAGATGATGGAAAAATAAAAATGAATTTATAAAAAAAAAAAAAAAAAAAAAAAGGTATAGGACTGGCAATCAGAAGATCGCAGGATCGAATCCCAGTAAAGACATTTTTTTTTTGTATCTCGAGGAAAAAGGGTACTTCACTGGCGAGGCCCTAGAGAATTTCTAGAGTTTCTCTTGCTGGGCACTTGCTAGTATCTATGTAAAACCTTCTAGCCCCTCACTAAAAACTAGATTGTTTTTCCAGCCGGGTAGTACTGAACTTTTTTAAATTATAAAACAACGCAAACAATTAAAATAAATATTTTATTAAAACAAAAATACATAAATTAAATATACCTATACTTTTCATTGGTATAATTTTATTCTAAAATAATTCTAATCGACGGATAGCACCTTTCATTCATATGTACATACATTACATTCATATGTTTTTCTTACTCAAAAATTTCTTCATCGGCAAGTGTCTATTCAATAGACTTTTTTGAATAATATAGCTGTGACAGCATTCATTTTTAATTAGGTTTCTAGTTTCCATTAGTGCAGAATACATATCCACCTGCATTCGGTTTCTTAGTTTTGTTTTAATAATATTTTGATAAGAAAAAATTCTTTCGACGTTTGCGGAAGAATGAGGAATAGAAAAAGCACCCTGGACAATTCGGTATATTTAAAAACATGAGCTCGTTGCATTCATTTTTCACAAGGCCAATTTCAGCCCAGAACTCCGAAATAGAAGCATTTCTAAATTTATTTAAGTATTGGCAGTCAGCTAATGAGTAATGAATGCATCCAAAATTAAATGGGCCATTAGGGCGCGTTCACAAATACTTTTCTTGTTGTGAAGATGTGGTGAAGTCTGACTGAACATATTTGTTTGATTTTAGAAATTTATAGTCTGGGAGCCGACCGTAAGATTACCTATCTCATCGCGGCCACGCAAAAATTGGATACCAACCGGTAGCTTTAGTCCAAACATTTACAGAACTGCTGGTCGGACAAGCTTTATCTGGTCCCAATGGCAATGGTTAGATAATGCACTTTTCAGATTGCATTTTCCGCTAAATGTACCTAGAACACAAGCAACTTATATAAATGGGGTATCAAATGAAAGCTAAGGCTCTCTTCTACACGATACCATTGGTCGGACAGACTTATTTTTGGCTGTTGCAACGAGTCCGACCATTTAAAAAAAAAATGCTCTTTTCTTAACACTGCGTTTTGCATCAAGGAAAACTGAGTAAAATCATATAAAATGGTTAATAAAATGGCCTTAGCCACTTTTTTTTAATTTTCATTCAAGGATGCACAAAATCCCTAATTTTAGAAAAGTGGTCGGACTCGTGGCAACAGCCAAAAAAAGTCTGTCCGACCATTGGTCTCGTGTAGAGGACAGTTCTAGCTTTCATTTGATATACCTTTTATATAAGTTGCTTGTATTCTAGGTACATTTAGCGGAAAATGCAACCTGAAAAGTGCATTTTCTAACCATTGCGACCAGATAAAGAGAAAAGTCTAAAATCTATTTTCCAAACGAAAAATGATAGAAAGTGTTTTTATTTTGAAATCGGTAGATTATTGAAAAACAAGAAAATCATCCCATATGTTATGTAAAAAAAAATTAAAAATTTTGCGAATCGAGATATGAACATTTGAAAGTCGGGAATTGAAAAATAGAGGTTTCAGAAATAGTTCACCAAAAATTAGAATGATGCTTTGTAAAAAATATTTATATATTTTTAGAAATATAATTAAAAAAAAATAGGTACCCGTATTTTTCAAATTTTGTGTATAACCTTCATTTTTAGTGTAGTAATTTTTGAAATTTGCACACTTATTGTTTCTGCGAACATTTTGTATGATTTGGAATTTTTTAATACAAGTACAAGAGACGACAGCATATTTTCAGAGTGGGTAAATAACCGAACTGGGGGCTTACAGGTACATCTATCGTGATATCGAATACCAAAGTCTGGTAAGTTATTCATTCAGCCTTTGGGTGGGGTGGAAGGTTAAAACCCACTTGGTTCCCTGTCTATGGGTTATGGTTAATAACACTTCAGTTCAATTTTTAAAGAAAGAAATGATACTCTGTCATTTTTCCGAAGTTAAAAGACTTTTATCTTGATGATCGGATCATTAAAAGCCATGATTTTATTTATTTATTTTATTTCTCATATTTAAACTTAAATGATTTGATTTTATCTTAATTTTTCTTTTTTTGTAATAATACAAAATTAAAAACTATTATATCTGTGAAATCATATAGTTGTTTATCATAGCTTTAAGAATTATATTTTTATATTTTTCATATTTTTGAATACCTATAAAATCTATGGTATTTAAATTATCGATACTCTAAAAGATTTAAATCTTAATGTATCATTGTTAGTTGAATCTTTCTTCGAAATAAATGAAAATGAAATTTTAGCTTTTTAGGAAAACCTAAGCAGCCTTTTTTTTGGAGACTTAATATTGTTGATTTTTGTTTTGTTTTAAATTTCCAAAAAAGGGATGATAAGGTTCACATAAAATAGTTATGTCTTGAGTTCTATTAATTGGACCGTGTTAATGGTGTTAATGCTTAGGAAAAATGACAGAGCATCATATAAACTTGTTTCTTAAATAAGATAAAGCGGTCTTAACCGTGACAGTAAAAAAGGAAACATAGCTCTTTTTAACCCCCACCTCTTCCAAAGGCTGAGAAAAAGACCTGCCAAACTTTAGTATTCGATATCACGATAGATGTACCTGTAAGGCCTCATACCCAGACTTTGGTTATATCAACGTCCACTCTCAAAATATGCGATCGGCTCTAATACTTGTATTATCATAAATGTGCAAATTTACAAAATTCACTCCACTAAAAATAAAGGTTAAACACAAAATTTGAAAAGTACGGGTAGTATTTTTTAAAATTATCTTTCTAAAAATATATAAATATTTTCCACAAAGCATCATTCAGATTTTTGGTGAACTATTTCTGAAACCTTTTTTTTGCAATTCCCGTCTTTCAAATGTTCATATCTCGATTCGCAATTTTTTCAATTTTTTTTTCATTATGTGATGAGTTTCTTATATTCCAATAATCTACTGATTGCAAAAAAAAAAACTTTCTAACATTTTTCGTTTGGAGATAAGATTTTACACTTTTCTCTTGATTACCCCCCATTTACCCTACTAGAACTTTGAACTTCAAAAAAACACATAGTTAATAATTTTTAAATAAAATTTTCCTTATATAATATTTTGTATTTATCCTTAAGGCTTACCATCTACGCTGGGGAAGATAATTCAAAAACGACGGAGTACCAAGAGAGTAAAGTTCTACTGCAGACTGCTTCCAATAATCTTTTTTTTTATTATGAAAACGCTGTTATTTTATACCCGAATACTTTTCCATCTATTCCACTAACATCGCAAACTGATTTACATTCGTCCTTGGAATATTAAATATTGTCTTTGTTTCTTACAATACCTTTACAATACAATACACTATTTATTTGCAAAAAACCTTTCTCTTTAATCACTCATTATTCATAATTGTTGTAGCGTGTTTCAGGCGGATCTTATGGCGATTAAAGAAGCCTTATCTTGGCTGATAGAAAACGTGATATCAATTACAGATATCCGCATCTCCTCGGATAGTCAAGCAGCTATCAAATCCCTGGAATCAGTCTCTACTAACTGTATAACAGCCCTTAATTGCCGTTCATTTTAGCTGGAGATGGCACAGCAATTTAACATTCACCTGTGTTGGGTGCCGGGGCATTATGACATACCAGGGTAATTGCAAGGCCGATGAACTCGCTAAAAGTGGAACAACTCTACCTTTTCTACCTAGTAAGGCAGATATAGGTGTATACCCATGGCTACATGTAAACTGTCTTATAGTCAAGCACGCAGCGCGTCTTAGCGTATTCTCTAACGATTTTTGCAGAAGCTGTATGGATGAGAAAGAAATAGAATTGATTCATCACCATGCACGCAAAATAAATAAATAAATAGATTGCAGATTGGGTGGTGCAACAGCTCGTGAAGAACCAAGCCTAGTGACTTACAACCATTCCTGTGTGCGTGTTGTTGGCGGGAATGGAGGGGACCTACAGTGTCTTATGCACGAAGACTTCACCTTGGTAAGTTTAACTTCAATGATCCCAATGATCTAATAAACATAGACATAGGCTGTCTATTACGCTTCATAAGAAGCTCCAAATGGTTCACCGAGTAAGGAAAAGGGTTTCCTAGATTCATGTGGTGGCACAATGGACCAACTCATGGTCTAAGTGTGTCAGTCTTCTTGACTGGCAGCCACTTCAACCTTACCTAACCTGTGACTCATTATTACCAATAGGTACTAAAAAATAAACTATAAAATTGATCGAAAATGTTTAAAAGCACTTCAATTTTTAATTCGCTGGCGTTATCACTAATTATTTTGATTCGATAGGATTTGACGCTTTGAGTGGGTTTGTTTAGCGAACGTTCGCTATTTGTAATCCGGTGATATCGAATTCATAAAAGTTTTGACATTTTAATACAAAATTATCGATTTCGCAAACGTTTTAAGTTTGTAGATTTAAGACTTTTTTTATCGTGGTACAGAGACATTGTAAATAAAACGACACTTAACGGACTTACCGCGATAATTAGATGAAATCAAAACTATTTTTGATTATTTTCCCGACGTTTCGACCAGATTTCACTAGTCGTGGTCACGGGTTGACTGATGGCTTGTGGGTGGTTGTTGTTTTTACTCTCATTGTTCTGTTCTTGTTCGTAGATTGTACCGGTGCGTTTGTGCTTGCAGTTGAGATGGAATATGTTACAGTGAGAAATTTATCTAGCAAAGAGCTTGATGAAAATACTGTATCTATACTCTCAAAAGGAATGAATTTTGCACCTACACCATTGAATATTCCTACTGAGTCAATAATAGGATCTGTAGAAGAGTGCCTGCGTAGGAATAAAATTGAAAAACTAACATCTGAAACTATTAGACAGGATGTTTCAGTTTTAATTCGTAGGGCAAAACCGATAAAACAAAACATCACGGTGAATGAGAGAATTGCCATAAAAAAACTTAGAGCAGACAAAGAGTTGATTGTGCTTCCCGCAGATAAGGGAAACTGCACTGTAGTCCTCGATACAGTAGATTATTGCTCAAAAATAGAAAATCTTCTCAGTGACAGTGATACATACAAGGAAGTGAGTTATGATCCAACGGCAAGGTTGACAAGAAAAGTGAGACAAAAAATGGCAGAATGTAAATCAGTTATTAAAAAAACAAATATTATACCATCTTGTATTCAACCACCAAAACTGTATGGCCTGCCGAAAGTACACAAAGAAAATGTCCCCTTGAGACCAATTGACAGCCAAATTGATTCCCCTACTTACCTTGTTGCCAAAGAATTAGCTATGCAACTGAAGCCGTTGGTCATTGATTGCTCTTCTTCTGTAAGAAACTTCCAGCACTTTATATCGATAATAAAAGATGTGCATGTAAATGAAAATGAAATAATGGTTAGTTTCGATGTAACATCATTGTTCACGAATGTTCCAGTATTAGAATGCCTAGATGTTATAAAAACAAAGTTATCTTCTTCCAATGATGACTCAAAATTAGTAGAACTTCTTCATTTGTGCCTCACATCCGGATATTTTCTTTACAATGAGAAATTTTATTTACAAAATGACGGAGTTGCAATGGGTTCCCCACTTGCTCCAGTTATTGCAGATATTTGGATGAAACACTTTGAAGAAAAGGCAATAGAGACATCTCCAATAAAGCCAATTATTTGGAAAAGATATGTTGACGACACATTTTGTATTCTCAACAAAAATGATGTTGACGCATTTCTCAACCACTTAAACTCCGTGCATCCAAAGATAAAATTTACAATGGAAGTTGAAGAAGATAACACGTTGGCATTTTTAGATGTAAAAATCATTAAAAAACAAGATGGAACCCTAGGACACACGGTATATAGGAAGCCCACCCACACCGACAGATATCTGCATGCCGCTTCTCATCACCACCCGTCAAATTTCACTTCCGTGGTGTCAGCTCTTATTAATAGAGCAAACGCGATCTGTGACAATGATCATCGAGAAGAAGAGTTAAGACATGTTGACGCAGCTCTTTTGAAAAATGGTTACAGTTCCAAACAACGTTCTTGGAAACCAAAGGAAAGAATAGCTTCAGAAAACACAACGCAACAAAATGAAAAAAGAGCATTTCTTCCGTATAGAAAAGGCGTTTCTGAAGCCATTGGAAGAATTTTATCGAAGCATGGCATTAAATCAATATTCAAGCCACCAGAAAAAATCCGCCAGCTTCTAAGATCTCCAAAAGATAAAATTCCTCTACAAAATCCAGGAGTTTATTCTGTACCGTGTAGTTGTGGCTCATTTTATATAGGTGAGACAAAACGAGCAATTTCCACAAGACTAATGGAGCATATAAGAGCCATTCAAAAGAATGAAGTAACCAAATCGGCAATTTGTGAGCATTTAGCTTATAATGAGGATCACTTTATACGCTTCGATCTAGCAAAATCAATTGCCACGGAAAGTTTTTATGTCCCAAGATTGGTACGAGAGGCAATCGAAATAAAAATGCACTCAAACTTCAATCGAGATCAAAGTTTTAATCTTTCTCCGGCATGGGATCCTCTGATAAACAAATTAAAGCTTAATAAAAACAACAAACACAAAAATCAAAACAACCTGCCAGCTGATGCTATTAGTTTTGCCTGCTCTCAAGAATACATAAATTCACAACAACAACAATCTATGCAGTTGCAACAACATATTCCATCTCAACTGCAAGCACAAACGCACCGGTACAATCTACGAACAAGAACAGAACAATGAGAGTAAAAACAACAACCACCCACAAGCCATCAGTCAACCCGTGACCACGACTAGTGAAATCTGGTCGAAACGTCGGGAAAATAATCAAAAATAGTTTTGATTTCATCTAATTATCGCGGTAAGTCCGTTAAGTGTCGTTTTATTTACAATGTTTTAAGTTTGATTCGCTCTTCATTATGGAGGGCTCAAATTGTAAAAATTCTTAAAATTTACTTTTTTCGTTAAAATAAACCGGAAAATACTTTCAGTTTAATTCGGTATTGCTTATAAAAATTCTTCTACATATGCGTCGGCGCGGCGTCGTTTTAAATTCAATTTATTTTTTGAAATGTTTGTCTTGTTTAAAGTTTTTTTAACGCTTTTAGTTTGTCCGCTTTATTAAAAAATATATCTTGTGGATATTGGGCAATTAAGCAATGACATTATATTTCAAGGACTTTTCTGAAATTTTTCCCCACGTAGTATAAATTTAGATATATGACAAATAAGCACTAAAAGGGCCCAATAATATGTAGTCTATGGAGCAAATATGGTTTTTGTATCTGGCTTTATAATATAGACAGAATCAGAGATCAGAAATAAAACTCAACCTTTTGAAAGGTTCTTCAATAACTCTCATTTGTTGTCATTTTCAATAAAAGTTACTCAATAAGCTTTATTTTAAAAAAGAAATTTGTTCGGTCAAGTTCTGAGAGAAATCTTTATTCTGTTTTTTTGTATGTTTCGGTCAACCAGTGAGGTTTATCACTGAGAGCAAAAAATAAATCTCATATGCAAATTGATCAATCAGAATCTCCGTTAGCATGAATGATTAAATTTTGTATGTCCTACATGGAGCAATGCATTTAATTAGGCTATTTAGTCATCGGTGAATACCTCTCATGGATTATGAGTGATTTTGTGCAATAAATCGTTAAAACAATTTTTGATTTATTTTCAGCGAAAAAGGTTAAGGGTTGACGTTTTCCATTTGTTTTTTTTTTCGCAAAAAACTCAACCATTGAGAGATATTTCTAAAAATAAATAATAAATAATAAATCTCATTTTGTTTAAATAAATATCAAACCAAAACCAAAATCTTTTTAAGGGAATTTATAGTAGAGAGAAACGAATTGAAAATTAAAGTTGAAAGTTATTTCTGATCTCTGGTAACAAATTGTTACAAAAGAAAATTGTGTACGAACAGATTGAGAACACTGGGTACTTAAGACAATCTTTAATTCACCAAAACTAAAGCATGGGAACATTGGTGTCTTTGTCTTCATATGACCACCTCTTGCAGAAAAAAATTTACCTGTTTTTCTATGAACCCAATCTGCGATAAATCTATTTATAATGATTTTCAAGCTGGTTAGAACTTTGATGATAATTTTCACCAAAATGAATGCTCAAGCGACAATTCTTTGCAAAGAAAATCATCGATTATATTTTCGAAGCTCTTATCATTGTATATCCAATCTATAGTATTTTCATGAAACACGATTTTGTAGGTAGACATTTGGTCGATAGGTTCGCTGTGATCGCCTTACCATAGTATGGGTATTCATGCAACAGCGTAAACTCGTCGTAATCGTTGTAAAGTTTAAAACTTCGTAATTCTGTCACAATTTGTATGGAAAATTTGACAGATTTACGAAGTTTAAAACTTTACAACGATTACGACGAGCTTACGCTGTTGCATGAATACCCTTAGTATGAAATTCGGTTGGAATTAAATGTAATATATGTTCAATGTTAAATGTTCAGCACCAATTAACGATGTGACATCTACGATTCAGCTATTTATTTAGATGTAGTAGTGTTTTAATTTTGTACTAGAGTAAAAGTTAAGGCTTAGCTACATTAAACTTCTTTTCGCAAAAAGTGAACAAATATAAACATATGCTGGCGACACCTTTCAGCGAAAAAGAGTATGACATTTGTGTTGAGTTGAATGCACCCAAAAGGGGAAAAGGCTGCTTTAACAACAATAGGAACGCTCTAACTTTTACTTTTGTACCACTTGAGATAAAAGATAGGATTGAGAAGTTTAGTGAAAAAAGGAAATATTTGTTTTATTTTTGTACAAAGGTGAAATGAATGTAGGTCTTCAGGAACGCTCTACTTTTATTTTTGTAAAATTTCAGATAAAACATAGGATTGAATAGTTGAGTGAAAAAAGATAAAATATTGTTTCACTTTTGTACAAAATGAAATAAATTGACATGAGTGAAAAATTTCCATTATTTTTGCAAGAAACCTCTATCATAATAGGTGTGTTTTTTGACATGAAATTCCTAACAAATTTTCACAATTTTATGTCAAAAAAAGCAAGTAGTAATGCAAAGAATTGGGTGCTTAGTAACAGAAAGACTGGCGTTTAATGAGTCATTTAAATGCAGCATTTCTGCATTTTGCCAGTTGAGCAAACGTGGTTCAAATTTTGATCCGTGGTTCAGCAATTTTAACTCACTGACTTTGGCGGATTAAGGACTAGTTGTACAAAATTGGTTCAAATTGTGGTCCGCGGTTGAGCAATTTAAAGTCTATGATTTCGGCGAATTTATTGAGGTTCAACGATGGTTCAAACTTCCAATTGGCCACTGCAAGATACTTGAACCAACGTTGAACCTCAGTAAATCCGCCGAAATCAGGGATTAAAGTTGCTGAACCACGGATCAAAATTTTAACTACGCTTTTTAAACATGGACCTAACTGAGATGAGTTAAAAC
Organism: Dasysyrphus tricinctus; assembly: GCA_963921185.1. Taxonomy (NCBI): domain Eukaryota; kingdom Metazoa; phylum Arthropoda; class Insecta; order Diptera; family Syrphidae; genus Dasysyrphus; species Dasysyrphus tricinctus. The sequence goes on along the minus strand of OY992531.1, from coordinate 156,341,914 downwards.
TGCTGAAACATGGATCAAAATTTGAACAACGTTTGCTCAACTGGCGCTAAATAATTAAAACCTCGAATTACTTGGTTCTTCACGACAGCCAGTTGGCTCTACCATTTATTTTTAGTTTTATAGTTTATAGTTTTATTGGCTAATTATTGAAATCACTAAACAACTGATTTTGGTTGATTAGCGACATTTATTCAATGACTGTGGATGTTATATTAAAAATTGAACCTTCTGTGAATTAACTACCCATTAAGGTAAGTTGTACAATAGTGGTTCAAATTTGGATCCTTGGTTAAGCAGTCTAAATTCACTGATTTTGGTGGATTAGCTTAGGTTCAACGATGGTTAAAAGTTCAAGTAATTGCTTATTACATGCTTGATTAAAAATTTTGAAAACTTTTATAGTACTGATCATTAGGACCAGTTGTACAAACGTGATTAAATTTTGATTCGTGGTTCAGCAATTTAAACTAACTGATCTCTCAAGGGTCAGGTATGTTATAGTCTTATAGTAGACAAATAAATGCTTGAACCATCGTTGAACTTTGGTTTATTCGTCAAAGTTTGGAGTTAAAATTTTTAAATATTTATACAACTGGCCCTGAAAAAATTATTAAGATGATATTTTAAATATTTTAACTACATGAAGTTTTTTTGCATTTCTTCTGAAATAATCAATTAATGTATTATATCTGATCGTATGATATAATGCTGATACTGATTTATTCGGACACAATGTGGATACAAAATATAAAAACTATTTTCATCACACAAATATGGCAGTCAGATAAATTTTTCTATTGATTCAACCAAAAAGAAACAATAGAAAGAATCACAGTGTAAACGTGAACTTTTTGTGTTTCAACTAGATCTTGCTACCAGCCGTGTAAAAAGATATTTATCCAGGTATGTTATATTCAGAATGACGAGTGAAAAGGAATTATGGCAAAGTGACTCTTACCCTTTCTTTCAATTGTATTAATTGAAATACGGGACAGATGCGTCAACAGTACCACGCATTGTTGTTGTTTTTTTTTTTATATGCAACCATAAATTTTTGTTTACCTTGTCGTGAGCTTTTTTTCGAAATGATTCCAGAATTGAAATTCTGGTTTTAAAATCAGTCCGAATTTCAAGTAACTAATAAATAATTACTTTAAGAAAACTACTCAATAATATTTCTAATATTATCTCTTGTCAAGTGAATGTATGCCTGGGATGTTGAGGCGCCCGGAAAGTCGGGAAGAATGTGGGTTGAACTAAATAGTTTATCCTCATCCTCAAATATCTTTGATATTTGTGTAAGTTCTTCTGATGAAAGGTTTATTTCATTTAGCTTGTGTGGCGGCTGCTGCGCCGTTTCTATGCCGGTAGTTGCTGCGCCGACGGTTTCTGCGATGGCACCGGATCCGACGGCTGCTGATTTGATAATTTAGATGATATTGATGGCTGCGTATCTATAAATTATTTTAAACATTTATTTATGCACAGAATAGGTGGCAATTTCGCATGGAACTGTACAACATGCAACTTTTTTTAAGCAAAGATAAAAATGCACTGCAGAACTTACTTACCTGTATCATCATCATCCTCTAAACTGTAGAGGTACATCCTCTGCAGCATCCTCATCCTTTTCAAATTTTTATTTTCTCCGGCAAATTCTGAATTTTGTTGTTTTATGCAACCATAAATTTCGCGACTTTTCGCACTAACTCGTCTGCATCCAAGGGCGTACGCAGGATATCTATTAGAGCTGTAACGAATCGTATGTATTCGTTACTAACATACGGGTATTCACTTCGATACCGAGTAACGAAACGTTACTACCTAAATAATCTCGTTACTCGCATGTTTCGTAACTTTTTCAATACAATACAAAAAGTACTATATCGGATATCGTATCACTCGGACTCGTCGCACGTACGAAATGAATTTGAAATGGCGTATCAAGCAAAACTGTTCTTATACCGATATCAAACGTACTACATTATACATACTACATAGACATACCATATACCAACTAACTAGACACAGGCAGAAAGACACTAGAGTAACGTTTCCTTTTCCTCTTGTTGTTTTGCTTTTGAGTATGGATATGAAAAATTTGAACTGAAATGAATATGAAAGGAGGGTAGGTTTCTGTTTGGTGGGAGTCGGGATTGGGAGATTTGGTGTGAGGTGGTCTAGACTTGTGAGGTGGTCTGGATTCTGGACAGAGGTGGGAATTTTTTTTTTCAAAAATTTATAAAAATATACTTTTTTTGAGAAATTTAGAAAAAAAACTACTTTTTTCAAATTTTTTTTATAGAAAAATATTAACTTTTTTTTTGAAAAAAAAAAGTTAGAAAAAACAAATTTTTTTGAAGAAAATTTCAATGAAAAAACTAAACTTTTCTCAGCTTTTTTTTCGTTTTTTTAACTAGACATTGGCGCCTGCCAGACGACTTTAAATACCCGGAGCGGAGCAACGGAGTTGCGTAAGCGGGACAGAGGACCCAAAGAGGAGGGTTAAAATCCTGAGAACCAGCGAAGCCTGAAAACTTGGCAAAGAAACTCGCTATAAGTGTCATATTCATAATCTAAGAAGTGCCACCTTTCAATTGATGCATCGCATTATATGAAAAATTGACTTTTATCTTAAAACGCGATTTGCGGCTAAACTAAGCGTCCTAGAGGCATCAAATTTGACACCTTTAAACTTGATTAGCGACTAAACTAAGCATCCTGGCGACTTCAATGCAAAAGAAAGTTTGCGTACACCCAGTCTTGCATCCACCCCAAAAATCCTATAGTGAGCCCAAGCAGGGGGGTAGCATGCCCCCCCCCCCCTTCATACATACCTCACTGTTTATTCGTGTTTATTTGCCACCCAAGGTACTATTGCTCAAGAAAAATTGACATTGGCGCTCAATTGCTGCATCGCATTATACGAAAATTCGACTTTTATCTTTAAACGTGATTTGCGGCTAAACTAAGCGTCCTAGAGGCATCAAAGTTGACATCCTTAAACTTGATTTGCGGCTGACCTAAGCGTCTTAGTTACTTATAAAATGCATATTCGTGTTCTAGGAAGTTCTAAAAAATCAAAAAATAAGTTGGTAAAAACAGTTTTTTCCTAAACTTTCATAAACATATATTCAGTTTTGCTACTAAACTTTCTCAACTTTTTAAAAAATTCTTTTTTTTTTGAGAAATCTTTAAACACGATTTGCGACTAAACTAAACGACCTAGAAACATCAAAGTTGACACCTTTATCCTTGATTTTCGGCTTAACTAAGCGTCTTACACTGTGGCTACATTGACAATTTTTGAGACAATTGCAATTGATATAGGAATGGCAATTTATTGCTTGGGTGGGCATTTTCATTACCAGGCAATTTCAATTATAAAATGTGGGTATAGAAATATTTGACTGCAAATGCAGTCAAATGCTGTTCAAATCCCCTGTTTTTAATAAAATTTAATTTTAATTTACTATATTTTGTTATGTGCGTACATAAATTCTACGATTTAATTGAAAAAATCAATAAAGAAGCCATTCACAAACACGGAGAGCCCCATTTTTCCTCAATTTATTGCCTTGACGATGGAAATCAATAATTGCCTCTCATCTTCTGGGCAATATTGCCATTGACAAGCGTCTCCATTTGCATTACTAAAGACAATAGCAATGAGTGACGCAATTTACTGCCTCAAATATTGCCAATGGAGCCGCTGGGTTAGCGACTTTTAAAATGAAAATTTATCTTAAAAATACATTTGGTGCAAAAGCAATTTTTTTTCAAATTTGTAAAATAAATTTACAAAAAAAGTTCTTTTTTTATAAAATTTAGAAAAAAAATTGTATGTTTTTTCAATAAATTTTTCAAAAAAAAAATGTAGATGTCCCAGTTCCAGACCAACCTGAAGAAAATCTATACCAGTTCCCAGGAGCCAAGACCTGCCTGCGATATGATGCCCGCCGTAACATAGTCATCGACGCCGGCCGGCCGTCCTGCCCGTCATCGTCATGGCCATCGTCATCGTCGTGACGGTCATCGCAGAAATATTTGTTTTGAAAATATATTTGTCTGTTGAAATTCTATCTCAGAAATCATTGAAGGAACAACGAAGTTGAAAAATGTTGAAATTTTTTGTGAAAAACCCTGTTTGGAAAATATTGTTCTTTTTAATTCTGTCTCAGTTATCACCTGTATCAATTTCATTTACTGAAGGAACAACAATGTTCGAAAGTGTTGACATATTTTTGAAACACTGTTTTGAAATACATAATTGTTTTCCTCTTAATTCTGTCTCAGCTATCAATGTGTACTGTGTCAATTTCATTGAAATCACTCAAAGAACATCGAAGTTGCAAAATATTGACATACATATTTTTGAACCACCCTGTTTTGAAAACATTTTTTCTGTTGAAATCATTTCATTGAAATCACTGAAGGAACAACGAAGTTGAAAAATGTTAAAATTTTTTGTAAAACACCCTATTTTGAAAATATTTTTTCTTTTTAGTTAGGAATGTCTCAGCTTTCACCTGTGTCGATTACATTGAAACCATGAGAGAAGGAATCATATTTTATCATTCTCCGAACCTTAGTTGTTATGTAGTCCGAACCACATACAAATACATAATCATATTCGTATCGTTACAATAAGAAATCTGAAATGCGAAATGCCTTTTCGATTTTCAGGGTATCTACATACCAATATAACGAAAGTAACGAGAGTAACGAGTAACGATACCAAAGTAACGATTACTCGAACCAAAAGAAACGTAAACATGCGGGTACTCATATTGTCGTTACTTTTACAGCCCTAATATCTATTCTGATATTGCCCTGCTAAGAAAACGTTTCTACATGAGGATGGTCGTTATATGGGTTTTTTGAGTTTTTATATTTGGATGGGCCTATATCACCTTTCCAAAATGCTACAAGAAACATTACTGTAAGTGTTGCCGTTGGTTTTATTAATTTAATTAATTTAATTCATGCAATTATTTTATTAAATTGCCTACATACTCTGAATTTTTATCAGATTTTACGCGAACTTCCTAGTATGCAAAAAAAGGAACGGATTTTTGTCTTCATTTAGAGTCAATTAAGGTCCATCTGAGATAATTTTTTTTAACCCTACAATGCACACCTCATTTTAAATCACACCATTATATACGTACAAAATTGATCAACAAATATTGGTATAATTGAAAAAAATGCTTTTTAACTTAACGTAATTAAATATTTATTCAAAATAAAACTTGAAATTACAAACAAAAAATTACAAAAAATATTTTGATCCATCTATGCCATCTTAGAAATGTTGAGTATTTTTATCTTAAAACTATGCAGAACCTTGCATTTTGTATTAACTTCTATCAATTTTCTTGGGCCCAAGAGGTGCAAAGCTCACTTTAAGGAGACCCTTTTGACCTTTTTGCAGTTTTTTGTACGTTTGATGATACATTGTAGTGTTATAAGAAGGTAGATAGAAGATGAGTTTATTTCTCAATATGGTACTTATTATAAACGGATTTTTAAATCCACTTGGGCCTGACAGGCCCCAGGTGTACACTGCAGGGTTTTAACGACTACCCTAATCTACATACATTTCTGGAATTCGGAGACATATATCATATATGTATGTTCTAGCAAATAATTTACTTTCTAAGGTAATTTGCAGGATATTCAAGTGCTAGTATGGTGGTAACACCTTTTTTTCGTTAAAAAAAGCAGATACGTGTATTTGTCTTAAAAACAGCAAGGTACTTTTTACAAACGACATTTTTCTCAAGCATTTCTAACTTATTATTTTGTATAAATAAAATAATAGGTACCTAAATAATTTGTCAAAATTGGCCTGACTCAAAGCAGCCAAAAATGTAGATACATTTTTTCTTCTTAGCACTGCGGTATTAGAACAGAAATCCAGTTTTAAAAAATTAAAACTTAAATTAAGCATTTTAATTTCTTAGAAAAAAAAACTGCTGCGAATTTGGTTTCTAATATGTATATGTAGATATTTTATTGAGAAAAAGACACTGATAAAATAAAAGTTCAACATCTCGAATAATTTTCTAGAGTTAAGGGTTTGTTATTCATCAGCAAAAAATAAGTGAAAATATCTTTCCCCCCTTCCGTACCTTGTCTGCATCCATTTCAATTTTCAACTTTTCAACATTTCAATTTGATGAAGACAAAGATAAGTGTATAAAAATACCCAAAAATGTTTCGTCCAGTTTCGTATCTCTCTCACGCATATTGTTTCTGGGCAATAAATAATTAAGGAAACAGAAAGAGAAAGAGTCATTCAAACACTCAATAGTGGATTCGCGGTGAATCATAGAGTGTTCTCTTTTTTTCGGCCAAAATGTAGGTAGATTCATATAAATTATACTTTCAAAAATACATTTTTAAAGTTTTTCATATTTAAATTGCGGAGTTTTAACAAAATTTTAACCCTAAAATGATCCTCATATTATAAACTTTCAACCATCAAAAAAAAGTTTTGGAATCAGGTATGTAGTTTCTGAGATTAGCCCTCACAAACAAACAAACAAACAAAGCAAGATTAGAGCTTTATTAATATGTATGTAGATGTAGATAAGGCGTTTTTTATTATCATCGGGATCTGAATTAACTTTTACACGTAGGTAATGCCAAAACAAAATAGTGGAAAATTTTCAAAATTGTTTTTGTATTACATGTTATAAGTTAATCCAGATCCAGATCCCGATGATAGTAAAACGCGCCTATATTGTGATAAAAGATAACTTTGGAAATCAGGTTGTTTCCCGAAAATAACACGCAGTCTTCTGAGCTTCTTCGGAGCTAGGCCAGTGATGAAAATTTACTTTTGTCGATTGTACTGAAAACTAAAAAAAATTGTACTGAAAAAGACCAAATAGTACTGAACTTTTTTAAACTATAAAACAACGCAAGCAATTAAAATAAATATTTTATTAACACAAAAATACATAAATTAAATATACCTATACATGTCATTGGAATAGTTTTAATCTAAAATAAGTCTTATGGACGGATAGCAACTTTGGCACAAGTCTTTTCCTTGTATTTACATTCATATGTACATACATTACATTCATATGTTTTTCTTACTCTAAAATTTCTTCATCGGCAAGTGGTTTACTAGGTAAATGCCTATAAAGTTTCCCAAATGCGACACAAAATCAAATAAAATACCAGTCGGAGTCGAATGTCAGCGCGAGATAGAGAGAAAGAAAAAATAACTAAATGAATGCAACCAGTAATGTCAAGTCAAACTTTCTACGAAGCACGACATGCTGGCTCCACCTGCCATGAATGATACCAAGACTATGAATATGTCTAATTAAAATCCCATGGAGCCAGAAAATCCATGTCTTGTCGACGACATGTCGGAGAAAAACCAACTTTTGAACACGACATGACGCTGTTCAAAGCTTGGCCATGAGAAAAGTCTCTTTACTGTTATCTGGAGTCTTAAGGCCGGGTTATTGCGAAATATAGAAGAAGTGGTGAGAGAGAAATGAAACGACATGACATAATTTGCCCGCTGAGAAAAAATCTGCTGATTGTTGATTGGATTGTGGTTGTGATGTTGGACATCTGTATGCCCTGTGGAGTTGGGGTGTAAGCACGATCATGATGAATAAGAGCCTGTTTAGATTGGGAAAATTGAGCCCGGACTCGTGAGTCTCATCGTGTCTACATTAGAAAATTTGAGGCGCATCAAAACACATAGAAACTAAAACAACTGCAATGTTATGCCCATTGAAACAACAACAAATGAGACTCATGAGTCAGATGTTTATGTTTTCTTCTTGCCTCATGACATCCCTGACCCCCCACTTCTCTTGTCCAGAAACCGCCCTGAGACCGGTCTCAGCCTTCCCAATCTAAACAGCGTCTAATGAATGCATCCAAATTTTAATGGAATTGGGGTGCGTTCACAAATACTTTTTCTTGTTGTGAAGATGTGGTGAAGTCTGACTGAACATATTTGTTTGATTTTAATGATTTATGAAAGTTGACCTTTTCACAAATTAAAAATAGTACAAATAGTACTGAAAATTGAAAAGTGGTACTTGCGTACTCGGGAAAATCCAATAGTACCGAATTCAGTACAATAGTAAGCCTTTTTGCAACTGTGAGCTAGGCCATTCAATAATTTTATGTCGCAGGTTCACTTTTAGTTACAATTTGCAGGTTCGAAGCTTGTCCCCTTCCTCTACAGCCTGATGACATCAGACCAACCCGTCCCAACTGGCTGTGAAAACCTGGGCCGTATCGCGTAAAATGAAAGCGATCGCTTAGATAAATGATTGTCGTTTTGACAATAATTGCTCTCTCTGTATTTCCCTATAGTTATGATAGAGATAGCTATAGTCAAAACGACTATTAGCTTAGCCGATTTCACCCCTGCTGTTTGCAGATGACTCACTCACATACGCTACCTCATTGTCACCACTCGTCGCAGTCCGGATAGTAGAGGCTCACATTTACACAGACTGTTAGAATTCTACAAGAAATGGGGCATCAAGATCAACTCAGCAAAATTGGAGCTTGTTTGCTTCAGGAACAAAAAGGAACACCAAATACCTGGGGATCAACTTCAACGTGTTGCTAAAGTTCAATCCACACTCAAAAAGTGTACTCAGAAAGGCGAACTGTGCCTACGTTCTGTAACTTAGGCGAGAACTTCTCGCATCGAGAAAACATGGAACACAAAATCCCAACGTTTCTTGACTTGGAAAAATAAACTGTGTCTGTATCTCAATGTGAGAAACATCTCTTTTGATTTGTCTTTCCATTGGAATATCTACCGGAAACTATGTTATTGACAGTTAAAATTCAAATATCTAAAAATATTTGTACTTTTATCAAATGTCTTATGTAGGTCTGCCGCCTTAATGCAATAAGTAAAAACGCATTTATATAAGCTAGTATCGCCAAGTAGTCGAAATTCGAACTGACTCTATTAATGTCTTAACGGCAACATATAATTATAAAAACTAGATTCTGCCCGAGCGATTGGCTATACCTTTCAAATAAAAAATATGAAAATAAATTGTCATTAAGTCAGTTTAAAAGGGAGATGTTGAAAAGTGTTTACGTACTAATATATAAATTGTTTTTTTTTTGTTGAGGGTTATTAATGCATTTATTGAACAAATATCAATCTAAGCACATTGATAATATACTTATATGGATACATCTACGCATGTATTTGTATATATGACCATACAATTATGTAAATATAATCTATATAATGACGTTCCCATAATTTTGATTCGATACTTTTGGTCAAGTTTCAATTTTTTAGCTTTCAAAAGCATACGGGCAATTCCATGGTAACTCACGTTACATTTGGGAGAGTTTCACGCTCTCTTTTATTAAAATTTCAATATTTATATGAATATAAATAAAACAAAATTTAAACGCTTTACATGGTAATGATTTCGACTGCTAGGAAAAAATTAAATTTTTGGGAAAAATAAATTCTTTCTTATTAAAAAATACTAAAACATGTTGGTAACTCACGTTACCATATTCGGACACGGGTTTTGTAGCAGTACAACGCCTATTTTCTAAAAATTAAACAAACCTATAAGGCTTAACTGGCTTGTTGAATTAGATATAAGAAGTTATCAGCCTGTTTATGTCTGTACATACATTTTAAATTATTGAAAATATTTTATACAAATTTAATAAAATACATGGTAGCTCACGTTACAAAAAGTCGGTAACTCACGTTATTTCACGTTTCTAACTTAAAAATTTAGGGCTATGCCTTTTATAATTTCATTTTATTTTCAACCGTATGTTTGTTACTTGACGGATATTTTGCTATTCTAATTTTAAAACTAGGAAACAATAGACAGGGGGCGAGATAAATTTTCCATTTTTCTATCTTCATGTCCACTTTTTCATGGAATTACCCATACCTCAATTAAATGAAACTGAAAAATCTGAAGTATACCACACTTAATCGAAACTGAAGACACTGAGCACAAAAAAAGAAAGATCATTAATTTCACTTAAGTGAAATTGCCCATAGTAACGGTTTGTTACTTTTAGTCTAGTTGAATTTACTCTTGCTTCAGATGTCATGAGGGCTCTCGAGGGCACCTCACTTAAGTGAACCTAAGTGAAAATGAAAAATCTTAGGTAAACCTCACTTAAGTGAAACTGACAATACTGAAGCACAAAATGGACAAAATAACTAATTTCACTTAAGTGAATTATAGGTATGATCACCCCTATTAAGGGTCTGTTACGTATCTACTTTCATTCAATTTTGCTTCTGAAGTGAGGAGAGCTCTCAAGCACACCTCACTTAAGTTGAACTAAAGAAGAAAATGATTGATAAGTAGGTATTTCTATATTTGTTTTTAGCGCTTTAATTTACATTTCCAAACTACCCTCTTTGCTAAATCCAAAGGGAGAGTGTTCTTTTGTTTTGAAATAATACAAATTACAAATACAAAATATTTGCCATTTCTCTACTTTTAATCGCTTTAGTTTTCTTCTCACATGCGTTTTACTTGTCGAGCAATTTAAGCAGTTAAATCGAGAAATTATCTCGACTTTTTTCTTACAGAAACAGTTTAACTCACATTTTTCCAGGCTCTCACAGTCTTACTCATATTTTTCCAGGTTCTCACAGAAATTTTATTCCGAAAAGTTTCAAGTCGAGAAAATCTAGTTACAGAACCAGGCGAACGTGAGAAAACAATTTTAATGCAAATTTACGTCATATTTGTTTTGATTCACGTGTTCCATGCGAGAAATTTCTCGATGCGAGAGTTACAGAACGTAGGCACTGGGCATTCCACCGACTACACCCTTTGATGAGGAGAAGATCAGGACTAAGCCAACAGACGAAGATACTTGTTTACAAACAACTCCTGCGACCAGTAATCAGCTACTGTTTCCCAGTCTGGTTCACAATTACAAAATCAGCGATGAAGGATCTCCAAGTCTTCGAGAGGAAGATGCTAAGAATCTGCACCGGGCTCCACTTTGACCGGCAGCGAAGAAAGCATTACAGGAACGAGGATCTTTACAGAGAAGCAAAGATTATACCGCTGGACAAATACCTAGAAAATTTGGCGAAGAAGCTAGTGCAGAACACCGTCAATCAACCGAGTGAACTAATGAGAAGGATGGCCACCCAGCAACGACATCCCGAGCCGAGGTACCTCAGTGTGATAGAAAACCTGGATGCCAATATTTCCACCGACAACGACGAAGAAGCCGTTTCCTTTTACGCTGACACAGGCTCAGCCTACAGCCGTGGCTAAACGCCAACCCTTTCCACCAAACCACACCCAAACCACCAATGGACAACCGGACGGAACATCCCGAGAACATCAAAGTCAACCGACTTTTAATTTTAAGTTGACATGTATAATATCTGTGGTGTTTGGAAGAAACCTGATAACTCCATTTTTAAATTTACGTCTTTACGTCCACATTACATTGAGCTAGAAGAGAAACGAGTATACGGATTATTGGTCTGTAGTTTGTGACTTCTTGTTTTGATCCCGATTTAAAAATGGGGGATAAAAATGAAATTTTCCAGGTTTTCAAAAATTGGCCTGTAGCTAAAGAATTATTAAAAATAATTGTTAGTGGCTGAGCTAACGCAATTGCACATTTTCTTAGTAGAAAAGGTGGAATTTTGTCCGGGCCTTCACTTTTATTTAAATCTAAATTCAATAAAGCATCCTCTATTTCATTTTGACATAAAACAAGTGAACCAATGTCAACGCATTTGCTTAAGCCTGATGGCAGATCGTAATTTGAAACAGTTTCTGAAGAATAAACTGATTGAAAATATATCGCAAATAAGTTGCAAATTTTAGAAACTTCACTGGTTGTTGTGTCTAGATACTTCATACAGCTAGGCAGCCCGTAAGATTTGCGTTTGGAATTTAAGAAATGCCAAAATCGTTTGCTATTGCTTTTGAGTTCATTTTCAATTGACAGAATGTAGTTACGATGCAGAAATTTATTTAAATAGTCAAATTTTCGCTGACAATCAATATATTTCTTTCGTAAACTTAGATTTTCTTTGTTATTTTTGTGTAATTTGTATGCTTTATTCTTTTGATTTTTGAGATTAGTAAGCCTTCTATTAAACCAGGCAGGATTAGAATTAATTTTTGAATATTTTGTTGGTACATACTTTTCAACTGCATTATTTAAAATATTTGTAAAAATTGCATAATTGTTATCTAAATCAGAAACGTTGAGTATATTTTGCCACGAAAATGATAACAAATACTCGATCATTGCATCAAAGTTAGCATTTTTATAATCATAAATAATTGTATTAGTTACATTTTCATTTTTCAAATAACTATAAAAGATAAAATCACCTTCTAATGCAAGATGATGAATTGAATTTTCCACTAAAGGAAAGATAGACTTTTCCACATAAATATGATATTCCTTGTCTACAAATATAAGACCAAGAATACGATTAAGATTATTTAATTGATAATTAATCTGTACAAGATCATACTGACTTAAAAAATCAATGACTGTTTCTTCAATTTCATTTGTTATATTAAACGGAATTAAATATTTATCATCAGAGTCTAGACTCCAGTTTATATTTCCAAGGTTGAAGTCTCCAGCCAAAATAACATGTTCTAAATTTAATTTATCCAAAATATTTTTAGAATTAAGCAAATGTAAGTTATAAAGCTCTATTGGACTCTTAGGAGGTATATAACTAGCTAAAACATACAATTAATTCTCCTCTATTTTTATAGAGACAATAAGCTGATCAACATCGAGGTTAGGTGAAGAAGAGTTTGATTGTAAGTCTATTGCTTTACATGGAAATGAAGCCCGAACAGCAATCAATACTCCACCTCCCCTATCCATTCCTGTTTTTAGTTTACATCTATCCTTTCTAAACACAGTATACAAATTTGAAAAAAATTCAGATGTTAAATGATTTTCGGATAACCAAGTCTCTGTTAAAATTATTATATCATAAATACATGAAGATAAAGAAAGATATACAGAATCAAGTCTGGTTCTTAACCCACCTACGTTTTGATAATAAAAAGAAAGTTTACTTCTTCCAAAATGAGAAATTGAAGTTTTATTTGAAAAATTTAGAGCTGAATTTAAAGATGATGATGATTCTCCAGCAGGAACAGCAACAGCAGCATCAACAATATTATTTATTATGTTGTAAGGATTAGAGAAGAGAGTTTGTCGTTTTTTGGATAGTTTATAAATTGTTTAACTTGAACTGAAAACGGCCATATAGACTTGTTATTCAACAAATTATTAAGGAGAGTCGAAGGCACGCTTAGTTTAAAGTTGACATATTTAATCTCAGATTCTGGGATACCTTTTTTAATTAATTTATAGATGATGATGTATTTTTAAATTGAATAATTTTGCTTTTATTGTAGCAAAAGCAAAAAAAAAAACCTTTAACAAAACTGTAAATCTATTTATCATAATGCATTGTAAATTATTATTAAAAAAAAAAAAAAAAACGATCGTACAAGTACACCTTTGCAGGCAGAAGCAAACAAAAAGAAGAATATCAGTTCTTGAAAAAAAATTGGTTTAAATTTTGATAAAAAAATGTCCTTACAATTTTCAGCATGAGTTAGAAAAAGAGCAGACATTTTAATTAGTGAAAAAGTAGGTATCTAATTTTATCCCCCCCTTAAATTATTTTCAAAACATTTTCTGGAAATTATGTATACAGCTAGGTAAAATATTACGAAAATGTGAAGACTTTTCACATTTTATTTTAAGTGTACCTAATGATATGTGGATGGAAACAAATCGTGAAAGGGTTGTTTGTCCCCCATTTCCCCTCTCATTTTAAAATATTTATGTTAAATAAAAAAGATTTCTACAAAAAAAAACCCATAAGTGATTTAATTATTTTTGATGGTGGGGCAAAAAATCGAAAAAGGGGGGTTTTAACCCCCTTAGCCCCCATGTCACCTTTTTTTGAAGTTTTGGACTATTTTGACCTCTAAAAAAATAAAATAAAATAAATTGGGTGGCGCAACAGCTCGTGGAGAACCAGGGCCTAGTGACTTACAACTCACAACCATTCCTGTGTGCGTGTTTGTTGGCAGGAATGGAGGGGACCTACAGTTTTTTGCCGAGTCCGAACGGCTAAATGAGAAGCACTTTTTCATGACAAGTATACTCTTGGAGGATTTGTCAGTTCCTCGCAAGAGGCAGTACCTCGAATAAAACATTTCTGTTTTTAGGTGGCACGGCTGGGAATCGAACCCACACCTTCGGCATGACAGTCCTACGCACTAACCATCAAGCCACGAGGTACTACCTTTTGACCTCTATTTATGTCAAATATACAATCACATCATCAAAATTCTGAAAATACATTACATTTTTAAACAAAAATACACGAAACAAAAAATAAATGGGTTTTCCCCTTTTACCCTTTTTTATGATTTGACAACGCTTTTTGAAACGGAAAGTATTTTTTCTTAGTCTATATCTATAAATCTATAGAAATCAGCCATAAAAAAAATAATACCGCTTCAACGAATTACGTGGGTGTGTTACTCCTTTTAATCCTGCCGACGAATTAGCCCCGCTATCCAGGTAGCAGGCATGGTTCTAGTAGTTTAAATGTTGGACTATCGGATGGCATCAAGTCCATCCCTTATCAAATATGACAATTTTTCGGTTTTTTTGCAACTGTAGGCCGCGTGGCGGCAGGACTATTTGGCCCCACTGTCCAGGTGGCAGGCATGGTTTTTTTTTCTTAGCTCAATGCCAACTACCATTTCAAGGTGGTTTCATCCTTTATCAAATATGACATGTCACCCCATTTTTTTTTACAACTTTCAAAATTCTTCAAAAATAAACGCCCCACTGTCCAGGCGGCAGGCATCGATTTTGTTGCTTAACTCAAGTAGTACAACACATTTAAGAACATTTCATTCTTTACCATTATCTTGCACCCAAAATGTCGCCAGCTCCCGTGCTATTACATTTGGATTTGATTACTTAGAGTTTTGGGTTTTGAGCTCCGGAAACGAGGATGTAGTAGGTAACCATTTTAGTACAGGAAGGATCCAAGAAACGAGAAAAAAACAATCTTCTATGGATATTTCTTTGTTTTGGATTAAAACTTTGTAAAATATAATATTTTAACTACGAAGTACTGCGAAAATATACAGGTCAATATTTTTTAAGCCATATTATATAGAAGCAAAAATTATTTGCCTGAGGGTGGTCCAAAAAAAAAAACTATCGAATTTTTGGGACTCAAATTGATTTAAATCATACGAAAATTGCTTGAGACGTTCATTTTGAGAAAAAATATTCCGAAACCCTCGGAACTTCGTTGTTCCTTGGGCGATTTCAACGAAATTGACACCGGTGATAACTAATACAGAATTGAAAAAGAAAAAAATATTTTCAAAACAGGGTGTTCCAAAAATATGTCAACATGTTGCAACTTCGTTGTTTCTTGAGCGATTTTCAATTAAAAAAGAAAAAAATATTTTCAAAGCAGGGTGTTTTAAAAATATTTCAACATATTGCAACTTCTCTGTTCCTTGAGCGATTTCAACGAAATTGACAGCAGTAATAGCTGATATAGAATTAAAAAAGAAAAAATATTTTCAAAACAGGTTAATAGCTATTGACATTGGAAACAGAGAATACATTCAAAGTTCTTTAAATGCAAACGAAATTTGGCAAACACCGAACCTCGCATATACCCCAAATCCTATAGTGAGCCCAAGTAGGGCGGTAGCATACATATCTCACTTTTAAAAAGCAGCCGTAATGCTGGCAATGCAAGCAAATTACAAATATCTCAAAAAAGTAGTATCAGTAATTTGCAATTTTCTTAAAAACTAAAAGACATAAAAGCTTTCGGTTTTTGTGTTCGATTAAGAATTCATATGAGCATTGACCACAAAAAGGAAATCAAGTTTTTATTTCACAATTTTCAGAAAAATGTACCCAAAATTATTTGTTGTGTTTTTTTATCACAATTTTGAGTTTGAATACAAATATTTTGAAAACTATTGATAAAAATAATTTAATTTAAATGATTAAAGAACAGACTTCTGGCTCTTAAAACCGTTATTATTTTGTATTTTAAGTATTGCGTAGTTGATTTTTAAGATTTATTTTTCCATTTCAGTCGTTTTTTTTTCGAAAATTGCCTCTACCTCTTAAACGGGGTGACATAGACCCCCCCTCTTATAGTATCCTTTTACAAAAATCCTTTTTCAATTTTTGGCGCGCAAGTTATTATACTCTCCTCAGTGATTTAAAAAAACCTGAATTAAAATGTTTCTTCTTTTCAAATCGTCAGATTAAGAAAACCCCTCCAGATAATCGTCAGATTAAGGTTCAGCACATGTAAGACATCAAGTTGAACCATATATGTATATCAAAATCTCACGCGCTCGAATATTTCAAAATGGTGATTTTTTTTGGCATTTTCAAGAAGCTGCCGCAAGCTTGCGTCACATCCGAATCGTCAGTCTTTTGAATGTGAGCATCCTTGGGGGTGACGCGCTCGAGTAAATCCATTTGTTTTCCAATTTCTACCCTCCCATACAGCCACCCCACCACGCAAACCGGCAGATTAACATACCTCCGTTGTAAGAAAGACGCAGGCCATATTCACTATCAATATCAGACGCGCTCGAGTATGTCCATGTGACTGTTTTTTTTCAACATTTTTGAACACCTGTAGACAAACCCCCCCCCCCCCCCCACCCCACCGATGAAACGGTATACTTTACCTACATTTTTTTCTCTCTATCATCAAATCTTCAAAATCCAATAGGTCTCCACGACGCTCTAGTAAATCCACATTTAGCATAGTGGGCTCCCCTACTATAAATAAAGTTAGAAAGTTGCTGAGTAGGTAATATCGAGTACAACATTTATTAAAAAGTCTTATTCTCTCGGTTACAAAAAATCTAACTAAGTATGCCAAATTTTTTTTTGTCATTTAACTCAATAAGTGGAGGGGCGCCAAAATGAAGTTTTTGCCCCGGTTAGGAAAACTAAAGATCCGGGGCTGTCTCCCACGCCAGGAGAGACATGGAGTTAATACAAACATTTAAATTTTCTGCCATTATAACTTTTGGACAAACTATTTTATTTTGAAAAATGACTTACAAATTGTGCTTTCTTACGATTTGATTAAGTTCCAAAAAGCTGATTGTCATTTTTGCTCTAGTTTTGTTTCTTTCTATTTCGGATATTTTTCTATTCAGTTTTGTTTCTTTATTCATTCTATTCCGGATATTCATGGATAAAAAAAAAAGACTCTTCCATCTATTCTATTCCTAATTCCGGAATGAATGAAAACTGACCTCCATTCCCGAGCCAATGAAGTGTCAGTAGAATTGGCTGCACCGGTGACAACGCGTATTGGTTACAACTAATAGGATGTTCAATGAATGGGCCCAAGCGTTCAACCAAGCTTCTTGGCATTCTACACCTCTCCACGAAATATAGATCTTCCATATTAAAGTTTATTCTCTCTGGGTATACCTACATTATGCCCTCTACCTCTTTTAACGCGTATATTGAATTCGAAATCGTCGTCAAAATACTGATATCGAAATCTATTTTCAATTTATTTTATTACTTCAAGCTTTGAATTAAAAATAGAATCCAAAAAAAATCCAACTAAAAATAAGAAATTTCGGCTGTCATATTTGTAAAAAGAGATGGAAAATCAACTACATCAACTACATCATCCAGCTACATCATAAAACACTTTCAGTTGTATGTTTGAAACAAAAACTTGTACCTGATGTAGTTGTAAAATATTGTTGTAGGAGGTAGTTGATGTAAAAGCGCTGAAATAGGACCCTGGGTCTGATTTCATTAATAACTCATGAGCGATGAACTAGATTCACACTGCCGAAAAGCTACCACTTATTTCGCCATTCTTTATTCATTGTTTGTCTTAAACATGATTATGGCAATAAATGGCTAAAATATCCCAGAAAAAGTTTCTTCAGTCATGTATACTAGAGGTCTGCATGAATGTATTCATTTGATCTATTCACACTGTTCCACTACTTCAGTGCACTCAATTTACAACACAATTTTAATAAAGTTCACTCACAAAATGAGAACTCATATACAAAACAAAACCAGTACAACATTCATTCTCTGATAACAGAACGGGTGCAGTGCTTGTTTCTTTTCTCTTTCGTGGGTGCTTGTAACAAATCAAATGAGTGCACTTCTTTCGCTCTGTATTATTATGAATACTCATATTATAGTTTGAATATTCATAGTATGTTTTGAATATTCACAGTTTGTTTGTGAGTGCAATTCTATTGCTATTTGGATTTGATTTTAAAATTGGCGGAAAGGTATATCTATACCATTTAAAGTGAAAATGTTTTTGAATAATGTTAGTTCAATTCTGATCAAATAAAAGATTAAACCTGGATTTTAAAAGAAAAAAATTAATTTCACTTAGGAGCTGGCAAATGACTCGGGTGTTTCAATGGAAAAATATTTCTGGTGGATGGCGGCGCAGCGGCGCGCGGTATGGTCAATTCAGAACTCTTAATCAATTAAGGTATTAAAACCCAAATTATGAGTGATCGATTCAATCTTGTAAAAAATACTGACTGTTATAGGTAATGTTTGGAATACGTTTTGTTTAAGCCTAGTACGCAGCTGAAGTGAAACGAAAATTTTCTGGTGTTTCCAACTCGAGAACGAAATCAGAAACGAAGTGATTGCGAAAAAATATATGGAGAGTTTTATCAGAAAGATGTCAAAATAAATACAAAAATAAAACAGTTTAAAATCTTAAGTCAAATTTTTTTCTCGTCTGATGTGAATTCTTGTTTTTTTTTTTTGTTTTCGTGTCGTCCATTGTGGTGCTAAGGGTTCCAAATAATTGTGTTCTGCAGTTCGTTTCGACGGTATTTTCTTCCATTTTCATTTTTAAATAAAATTCAACAGCAAAATATAACAAACTGTCAAATTTTCGTCTGAAATAATGTTCCGAACAATAAATTGTATACGAAAAATAAGTGGAGACTTGGTTCGAGTATCTGCTAGGATTTTCAGTTTTATTGACATTTCACTGTCGAACTGCGTACTACATAACAAAAATCACTACGAAATGTTTCGTTTACGATTTCGTTGTGTCAATTTCTGTATGAGAATTTTCGTTTCACTTCAGCTGCGTACTATGCTTTAGTTGAAAATGAAAGTACATGTACGTATACATTTTTTTTAAATTATTTTTTACTATAGCAGTGTTTGATTTTTCATTTGTCAAGAAGGCATCTTGGTGAGAGGTCATGGGTTGTCCATTCGGTTTCTCAGTCCAGTGAGTGTTATGTTAATAATTCTACACTTAATTGACAAACTTCTATTTTCATACGGTTTTCGGTAGTATTTTACCTGATACATATGTACTTAAAAAAAAGTCATGATTACGTAAATAGGTCTATAACTTTTCTTAGGGGAAGACGTATCATTTTGGATTTGTTGTCATTAGATTCAGCATTCAAAGCTACCCTTAAAACATGTATCTTATGATCAGGTTGTTCGAGAGCAAATATTTCATATTTCAGTTTGTTAGACCTCCAACTTCCCCCCGTCTCCACGGCTTCAAATGCATCTTCAAAGAAAGCCAATGTGGGTATAACCAAATTGGAGTATGAGGGATTATAAGTAGGTACATGTATCGTGACATCGAATATCAAAGTACAGCATGGCAGGTTTTGTTTTAAGCATTTTGGAGGGGTGGGGGTTATAAAGTTCTTCTTTTTTTATTTTCAGGATTATAACCTCTTTAATTAACTAAATTTCTATACCTAAACATCACAATCTTGACGGTCCGATTAATTGAACTCAATATATAAGCATTTTACGTCAACCTTATCATCCCTTTTTTGAAGATTTTCAACAAAACAAAAAATCAACAAAAATAAAGTATATACAAAAACGCCGATAGTGTCCGCTCAAAAGCCTTAGATAAATTGAGGCAGTGAGAGCCATAGTGACCTAACTACATTTTTATCGAAATTGACTTTATTACAAAAAAATAATCTGTATTTACTCAACAATATTCCTGCATTTAAATTTTTTGAATTGACTGCTCCATGCCATAGTTATGGGACTTTTTGCATTAAGAGGTCAACCACAAACCAATTAAAAGCTTGAGTGCAAGAGTGGCCTATCTGATCAGTTATAACGGTATTTTGAAAAATCATTAATACAAAATCAAAAACCATTTATTTTTTGATCATATTGCAAACCGAAATCAAAGCTATGTCTTTTTATTTTAAAACGGCAAGTTTTTGAAATTTTTTAAACTACAATTGTTTGAAAATCATTTGTTCCTTATTTTTGCTCTACTGAAAATAATGAAAAATGCAGTTAGGCCACTATGGCTCTCACGGCCTCAATTATGGGTCACATTTATCGGATCACCAAGATAAACGGTCTTAAGACTTAGGGAAAATGACATAAATAGGAAAACAAGCTGGTTTGGACCCCCACCCCTGCCATAGTTTTAGAAAAAACCTGCCAGACTTTTGTATTCGATATCACGATAAATGTACCTATAATCCCTCATACTCCGATTTTGGTTCTCCATCTGTTCCCAAAATATGCTGTCGGCTCTTGGTCTATTAGTTAAACCTTTGTTATGTAAATTTTATAATTTTTTGGAAAATGCGTTACTATTTTTTGGCGCAAAAACAATGAAAACACTCAGTCCCCTGGCCTCAGGACCCTTGCACCTTTGACTGACTGCCATCAGAAATTTTCACTTAATACTGTTTTTCCTTGAAAATACTTACTTGTAAAACAAAAAGCACATTAAAGTTTGTTTATCTTTATATAATAAAAAACAAAAAAATGTTTCTATGTCCATTATAGACTTTAAAATCATCCAATCGATGTGCCCCGAACCAGTCTCATAACAAAGAAAATAATGCGAAGATGGTGTTAGACATTTGACCACTAAAACAAGGCATTAGGCACATTCGGTCTATTCATAAAGTCGATTTTAGAATTTCCCATACAAAAACTTCTTTTTTTTACAACAAATAAATCAAAACGTACCTATTTCTTTTTTAAACGTAGTAATACACGTTGCGTATCCGCTCATTCAATAAATATTTACATACAACATACATAATTTATATACTAATATACAGAAAAACATCATTCCAAGACACATTGCTTGCTATTGCTATTGATAAAACACACAGCATTCTCTCAAGACCACCCAATCTAAATTATGAATATTCACTTTTTTTGTGAGTACACCTGATTCAAATTGTGAATATTCACAAATGAGTATTCATTCTCTTTGGGTACAATGCGCTGTGGGTTTGTATGAAAATGAATATTCAACTCATATTGTTTCCAAACACCAAGTAGTACACTCATTCTCATTTCAAGAAGTGAGTAGAATGAGTTGAGTGCAGCAAATATTATTGAATGTCTCAAATCTAGTTTTAAGACATTCATGCAGACCTCTAATGTATACCAAAAAGCCAACGACTATGGGAGAAAAGTAAGCATCAACACTCAAGAATAAAATTCCCTACTCAACATCTAGAATTCTCGTAAGAATAAGAAATTACACGAAGGAAAGTGTGTTATTGTTCTCTTAAGAAATTGAAAATGAAGTGGAGTCAATAGGGGGGTTTACTTATTACATGGAACAACATGATTGGACAACATTTCTTGGTTGGTTTTGCGTTTAAATGAGAAAACATCGATGGTTGTCAAGCAATGTTGGGCAACATGTTGGTCCCGGTAAACCCCCCTAATCACATTGCTAAAGCGAAAAAAGGATACAAAATAAGCATTTTCCCAGTTGGAATTATCTAGTGAGAAATTTTATAAACCGTCTTATTTTTGACACAGCCAAGTGGTTTTAGAACAAAGAGGGTCCGAGAACTCAGTGCTACGGAAAGAAAAGGATACAAAACCAATTTTATGAGACAGAGCGACCCGTTTTATTTCTTATTTGTTATTCTTTCAAAGAGAGCGTGTGGAAGGGTATGTGTCCCCTGAAAAAATAGGTAGGAGTTTTGCGCAAAACTGCATAGCTCTCACACTTTTCCGAATATAAAACAAACGGTTATCAATTGGAAAAAGGTTAAGAAAAATATTTGTCTAGCTTTAAAAAAATTAAAAAAAATTTGTGCCATAAAACTTGCAGACAGATGAAAAAAATCATGAAATTAAGTATAGTGCTAACGCATTATGATGAGGGCATTGATTAAATACTATATTTTTATATTTTGTTTACATTTTTTTTTAGATAAAATATATCCCAAAACTTAATATCGTTTTTCTTTTTTTTATTTATTACAAAAAATTTTTTTACAAAAGTATCAAAAATTAAGGAAATTAGCACATTGGTATGAATGTTCTACTGGATAAAACTTTATAAGTATAAATGGGAACGAAGTCAATTTAACTTTTTTTCATAGTCAATGAATATGTATAGTAATTGTAATTCAAATTTTTATTTTTTTTTAATTTTACTGTTACTTTTTAGCAACAAAACTTAAAAAATAAAATTTTTTTAAAATATTTTCTAAGTTCCCCTGGGGAATTGAGAGTTATATTTTTAATTTTTTTTTAAATTTTTTCTTACTAAAGAATCATGTATTTTGAATCTAATCTGGTCTTTGAAAAAAGAAAAATTATCCTATAACATATTTTAAAATGCAATTCAATATGACAGTATTTGCAATGCAGTTCTAAGAAAAGAAATGTCAATATAATTGTGATATATTTTTATTATTTTTGTTTGGTATTTTTTTTATTTAATTTAATAAACAAAATAGCTTTTTTACTCACTGGATATTAAATTTAATTTTTAGAAAAGACGTCTATTTTGCATTTTTTAACAACAAATTTATTTGCACACGCACGCAAAGAAGTTGCAGTTCCTAAGAATTCCACTGCAATATCAGCGCTAAGGAAGAGAATGTCTTTCTCCTTGCAAAAGAATCTCGCTCACCCATCCGCATCTCAGATACCTATTTTTTTGTTTTATTATTTTTGTTGGTGGAGTTTTACATTCTTCGTTTCTGACCTGTCATCTTGTGTCTCGTACACAACATTAGAGAATATAAAAAAAACATTTTGATAGAAACGATTTTTTTAGTAAGTATTTGATGCAATGTCATGAATCGCAATTTGTTTGTTGGTTCAACTTTGGGCAAGTTCTGTGGTTGCACGTTGTTAGAGAGGTCGTGGAAGGGTGGAAGAAAGTAATGGTGTAGGTATAAAATAAAGTATTTATAGTACAGGCAATGGGGAAAAATCTGAAAAAAGTTTTGACGTCCGCAAAGTTTGAATGCAGTTTTGAAGAGGGGTTGTTTCTCAGTATTAATCTCGAATTGTGGGATGTTTGGTCTTGTGGGGCGTCCGCCATCTTGGAAAAACGACTTCTTTTGATAATTGGTGTTTTTCTCCCTTCCTGTGCATTTTATGAAAAAAATATTATATACTTTTTTGTTTTAATTTAAATTATCTACAAATTGGTATATAAAATATTTTTCTGATGTAGATAATTAAGAAGTTATAAACGATAAACGAGTACAAAACTAGGCCTTACGGGCTTGGTTATCGAATTACTCCCAAACTATTACTTTTATAAAAAAAAGTTTTTGGTACTTTTTTGAAGATAATTTTTCAATAAAAAAATGAGTTATTGTTCTTAAAATTCTGACAATATTAAATTTTGCTTCATCTTTTTTCTTTCATATAGGTAGCTCTCCATTCTTAACTGAATATTTTTATTTGATTTCATTGTGTATGCGCGTGTGTGTAGGTATGAAATTATTAGTGCTCGTTCGTGGGGTGTCATTCTTTATTCTATATTTGAAAAGGCAACATGCAAAACGTTTATTCATGGAATGCGTCTTTCTTGCACCGTATCCATTAACGCTGTTTTCTGAAGAGGGTATGAGAAAAGGGACAAAATCTACAATTTACAATGCTTTTTCTCCCCTGGTGGAAAACGTCGATTTTGGTATACAGAAACATTATGTCCTAGATAGTGGGTTTTTTGCTTCATAAAGTTTTGTGGGATAGAGGCTCTCATTGCATCAAGTCATAAATAGAATTTTACAACAGTGGGATGCACTTATTCTGTTTTTTGCTAATATAAATACCGAAGGAAAACTTCTAAGTGCCGAAAGGGTCTTGCTAAATTTGCAGGATCCGCAAGTAAAGCTATTTTTTCTGTTTTTAGACTGGGTTTTCCAAAATTCAATTCTCTAAATTCTTTCTCTCAATCGGCGAGAAATGCATTTTAACCACTGCTCATGAAAACATGTGTTTAGTTTACAAACAACTTCTTTCTACATTTCTAGATAGCCGTTACATAAATAGTTGCAACTTAGGTGAAATTGATCCAAATTCATCCTCTCATCAGCTCTCTGACAACCAAATTTACTTAGGTTCTTGCGTTTTAGAAGAAGTGCCATCAATTTTAAATAAACACATTTATTTTCAATCTGAGCAAAAAAATAGAGACTTTCAAATGATTTCCGATTTCAAAGATCGTTGCCGGAAATTTTTACAGGTAGCTTGTTATCAATTGCGCCAGAGATATGACTTTTCGGACAAAATTCTTCAAAGTTTGTATATACTTACCAAGTTTTCCTTCACTACTACCCATCGCAAAACTGTTGCCTAGGTGTAGGGAAAATTTAATAGATATGCAAGTATTAGATGACGAGTGGCGCGTGTTGGTTTTTTGCAAATTACCAGATGACATTTTAAAGCAAAAAGAAGCAGATATATTTTAGGGTAGTCTTCTAAAGTACAAAAATGAGAATGATGAAATGCATAAGCGTAGCTAGGGGGGGGGGCGAAGGGGGCGGTCGCCCCGGGCACCAGGAGTTAGGGGCGGCAAATCGGAAAATCATCTTCGTTGTTCATGGGATGTTGTAAGCCAATTACAAAAGTTTTTTTTGTGAAAATTTTATTAAATTTTTATCACAAAACATACAATTTTCATAGTATTCAAATTTGTAGGGGCGGTAAAATCATCCTCGTCGTTCATGAGAAGTTGGAAATAAACAAAGGTTTAATTTTTGTTTAATAAATAATTCAATCAATTTTTATTAAATTGAAATCAAGAGGGGCGCAAATCATCATCGTTGTTTATTACAGAAGTTGGAAATAAACAAAAAAGTATTATTTTTTTTAAGTTAAAAATTCTATAACATTTGAATAGGTATATGAACGTTCAATTTTTGATTAAGTTCAAAACACTAGGGGTGACAGAATCATGACCATTGCTCATTATAGAAGTAGGTAATAAACACAAAAGTTTATTTTTAAATTAGGCGTTTTCCTTTGGAGGTGGCGAGGTACTTGCAAGTACTTTGCCAGCTTTTTTCAATGGAACACATCAAACTGCTTTCCCATGTAAAATGTATCTACTCTCACATGAGAGCATGTGCACAGTTGGTAGTACTAGATTATGGTTTTCATCTACTCACAAGTACTTTGCCACCTCCAAAGGAAAACGGCTATTAACAATTCTTTCAAATTTTGAAACAAAATTATGGCTTTCGTAATGACCATTCTCTTTTGTATCCTTACATATGTTAATTCCCTCAATTTAGAGATCAGAGGGGTTGAATTTTCTCAGAAAATTTTTCGCGTTAGATTTGAAAAAAAAAAAAATGCTGTAGATTGAATGTTTTGGGGAATGATTTATTTTTGTTTTTTTTTTTTAAATAAACAATAAATATGGCTGAATTCAACAAAAAGAAGTAAAAAAAAATGTGAGTTTTTTTTTGCGAAGATTAACTTTTTTTCGTAAAATGAAGTGCAGTATGTAGATTTTGCAGCAGATTTATTTTGAGAAAAAATGCATTAGATCAACAATCTACTACAATTTCAGTGAAGTAATAACTCTGTAGTCAGACACTCAGTAGTGACTTAGCCGTGGCTTTGACACTATCATGGTTCATGATCATTAGATCTGAGAAACAATAGGCGTGTCTCACCCAGTGAGCGCTCAATATCAAGTTGACGTAGGCGGAATGTTTTGGTGGATATGGATAAAGATTCCCTGTTCAATCGTACTGAATAATGGAAAAAAAATTTTAACTTTGCTTTAAATATTTAAATGTTAAAGCACAAAACTTTATAAAATGAATGAAAAATAACTAAGATCAATTTATTTTCCTGTTTATCAACATTTAACTACTATTTTGTATTTTTGGTATCATTTTTGTATTTGCCCATCACCGATAAATTGCAATTTGGCTGTCAAATGAACAGTTTTAGCTGAGAAAGAACATTTAGAAATAAATCCAAAAAATTTTCGTCTCAGTAATCTCTGAAGAAAATCTCAGGGCTCAGGTGAGATTTGTTGTCCCACTTTAAAAATCTCTGAGCTGTCAGAGATTTTATTTGGTGAGACACGCCTAATGAACAATAATTATGAGCTTGACTATTTTTGGACGAAAGAAAACATTAAAAAATTTCAAGTCTCATGTGCCTATTTTATATACAGTCGGTTTAAAGTTAAATCTCAGTAGGTCAGAAACAAAAAAATTCATTCAGCAGATATTGCGGCAAAGTGGCGTGTATTAATATTTCGTAGAATGTAATTCCTTGCATTTATAAAAAAATATTTTCAAATTTTGTCTGCAACTTTAAGACCGATGATATGGAGGTATATATCACAAAATTTCTTAATAAAGTATTGTTAGACCGAAGGGGCGGAAAATTATTGTTTTGCCCCGGGCGGCAAATATCCTAGCTACGCCACTGATGAAATGCCTTTTTATAACTTGTCAAGATTAATTTTAAAAATACTGTAAATACCTCATGCGAATGCCGATTGCGAAAGAATAAAATTTGGGTCTTATTAAAACTAAACTGAGAAATTCATTAAACAATCAAAGTGTAACAAATATCATACTTGCCAAGGAACATATGAAATCTTGGGGTGATTGCACTAAATTTAAACCTAGTTCCTCAATGTTCCAGAATTTAATAAAAGTATGTACGATGAAGAAATTGGTATCTCTATGAATGAAAATGATGATATTGTCAATTCAATTTGTTAAATTTTTTTTTATAATTTGTCGAAAACTTGAAGATATATTTTTATTTCTTTCATAGCTACATATTGATATAGACTTATAGCCCGATTCTCCCCCTTTTGATGAATCACAAGTCACAAGACTACTCCTTGTGAGGATTGTTGTGACTCGATAACATTTTGGTATTCTCCCCCTAATAGTCACAAGAAAACTCACAACGAAACTCACCACAGCATTTTGTTGGTAGCTTTTTGACCGATGAGCGCACACATAAACAACTCTACAAGCAATCGCAACGAACGAAACCAACACACCCACAATATGTATTCACCCAGCGGGAAATATCGTCCTCAATGAAATTTATTGCTGTAATAATCAATGAATTCACTTGCCAAATCATAAGAGAAACGACATGCAATGATTTAGTAGGTGAATAGTAATGCAAAGTTTCCTCAGTTTGTAGCTTTGATTCCACTTTCTGCTTTGTGTTTATGAAACGACCCTTTATTTCGGTGAATTTAAAAGCGAAAAGTATGTGATGAAAAATTTGTGGAAAAGTAATGTACAAGATCATCAGTTCATTGTTTGAATCCACTCATCTGCTTTGTAAAGTGTTCAATGCGAGAACAAAAAAAAACAAAACAAATGTGAGTGAAACTCATGGTGAATTGTAATCGATGATTCCAACGATGAATTGTAATGCACAAAGTAGTTTATAACTTTTTGGCAACTATAAATTCTCATTTTGTTGGATACAGTTCACAGTGACTTTCTGTAAAAAAGTCGATGTAAGACGAACTGAAGTCAAAAGAATTTGCGTTTGTCGAAACGCCAACAATTTTTGATTTGAAATGGAAACAACAATTTGGTTTGTTTTCATTTTAAAATAAAGGGTGCATTACCGATGGGATTTATTAAACAATACAAATGGGAGGATTTAATTGATGAAAAAGAAACTACCACTAACCTGGTGATTTCATAGCTGAATTTTCATTAGATTTTTCATCGAAATTATTGAACTGATGAATAAGCTAAATACCCGTATGTAGTGAATTCACAGATTATGCAATCACCATGTTTTTCATCACCTGGGTCGGTGAATAAACAACTTCCATTGAAGTAGTGAATTCGTTAGTGAATTTTCATCGAGAAAGTGGCATGTGCTTCCCGCCAATGACACGTCCATGTTAAATTCATCAAAGGAATAAGAAAGGACTACCGTGGTCCGATCCTTATAATCTTCCTCCTTACGAACACCGGATTAAGCTTCTTCAGATTCAAACTTTGGCACAAAGGAGAATTAATAATGATATTGTATTTATTCATCAACTTTTAACGGGCGTTATTGATGCACCTGATTTATTATCTTGTACTAGCCTTAACTACCGTGGTGGAGGTCACAACACTCGGAGTCTAGAACTAATGCATATATCTCAACACCGTACCAATTATGGAATGCATGAGCCTTTTACCCGCATGTGCATCATTCTGAATTTGAACTCTAATTTTTTTGATTTTAATATAAGTAAGAATAGACTCAAAGCTTCATTGAAGACCAGTGTACCACGCTCTTAAATGTTTGTAATTGTTAATTTTTTCAATGTCATTTTATTTGTTATTTTATAATTATTGTTTTTAATTTTATTTTGTAAAGTGTATGTTTTAAGTAGTTTGTTGCTTACTAACTACTAACACTACACTAAGTGATGAGCCTGATAAGCACTTAATTTGTGTTTGGCAATTCTTTGGTCGCAAGATGTTGCTTGTACTAAGCTCTCTTCGGCAAAGATCTGATAGTGTAAAAAAAAAAAAAAAAAAAAAAAAGCTGAAAAGTGGCAGGTACAGCTTCCATTCGTCAAGGAAAAAGCAGGTTTTTCCTCAATGATTTTTTTAATTTTTCCCGCTGGGCAGTTTTTCTGTCCCATAAATACAAAGCAAAATGATATCGCGCATTTGTATACTATTCTTTTGCTTAAGAAATGAAAGAATGCATATATTTTGTTCTCTTTCGCACAGAGAACATAAGGCCTCCGTAGAAAGAATATAATTTAATGATTTGAAGAAACTCAAATAAATTGTGAGTTGTGACCTGCTCTGGAGGAGATCACAGTTTCGGTTGTTTTTATGACTCTCACAAGTTGTGACTTTAGGGGGAGAATACGAAAAAGTCACATAATCAGTTTCACCACTTCTTGTGACTTGTGAGGTATCAGTGATGATGGGGAGAATAGGGCTATTATTCTCATATACTTAAATATGTATAGTTATACTTGTGTTTTACACATTTATATAAAATCATTGTATATAAATTCTATAGTATTCTCGTGAAGAAAAAAAGCTCGTGGCCATCTATGCGTCCAAATGTAATACTAACACCCCTATTACGGTTGTCAATTATCAATTTGATAGTTGATAAACCTTGAAAATTTATTTTTAAACTCAATTTATTAATAAACTGGTCAACAATTGTTTTATATTTTTTAATTTTCTTGTTATTAGCAACTGTCTGCATCATTCTCAATGATCAAAACTTTTATGAGATGGATTTTTAAACATTGAATTTTAAATTTATCAACTATCAAATTGATAATTGACAACCGTAATAGGGGTGTAATTTTTGTTAAGGGATCTCGGTAAGGCGATCACAGCGAACCTATCAACCAAATGTCTACCTACAAAATCGTGTTTCATGAGAATACTATAGATTGGATATACAATGATAAAATAACTAAAATGTCTATTTATTATTTATAATCAGTATACCTATTTATTTTAAATCAAAAAAAAAAAATGTGTTCCTCATAATTTTTTCATTTTTAATTCATTTTTATTTTTCATTCATCTTAAAACTATCTTAAAGCTAGACAAAAACTCATAAAAACTAGCCTTATCAATATCTTACAACTAACTTACTGGCCCCATTCGGGCGCTCTAAGTTAATCTAATAACTTAATGTTAGTGCCTTTCGACCTAGTGACTATATTAATTCTAAAATTCAGGTTGGTTTTATTTTTCACCAAGAAGAATTGGAAAAAAAACTTGGTATCTATATCTTTATTTTTTGGTTTTATATAAAACTTACAAACTAAATAAAACTAGATTAAGGGCCTGTTTCATATTCTCTGAGTAAAGTTCTGATTAGTTATTCGACACATAAACTCTGAGGCAGGGTCATATGTTCACAAATAAAAAAATTGTTTATGAATTTATAACTTAATCAGGTGGGTCATAAGACAATAATTGTGAATTTTTCGTCTGTGGACTTATTACCCTGTGCTAATATTTATGTGTCGGATATCTAATCAGAACTTTATTCAAACATTGTGAAACAAACCCTAAAACTAATTTAAGCTAATTAAAACTACTATAAAACTACTTAAGGGTAAGCTTCCCTTACATTTAGATGTTAGTGCGTTAGCTAATAGTTTAATAACTTTGTTATTTGTGAAGACAATTTGTTGAAATTTGGTTTTTTACATTAGTAATGAATACACGCACACACGTATATCAATAAAAATTATATATATAGTAAATTAAATACTTTTATGAAGGAAAGAAGTGATTTATTTTATTAAAAAATCGGACTTAATTTTTCAAAGTACAGGGCAGCTATTAGAATAATTTTTTTTTTATTTTTTTTTAGTTTTATGAAAATAGAAAATAGTTTTAGGGAATAGACTCTTCAAAAAAAAAAAAAAAAAAACACTTGAAAAAAATCATGTTAAATTATATCACTTTGAACGAACGTTTTGAAGTATAACTCTTATATTTTTTATTTTTTTTCAATGAAGTAAAATAAAAATATCAGAATATGACTTCATGCAAACAGTGAATCCTTTTGAATTCATGTATAGCTTGTTAAACAGGGTTTTTTAACAGAAAAATAGCAATATTACCATTTATGAACTTCAATGTCATGGGCTTCCCAGGTTTAATTTTGATTTCTGATGTTCATTCTAATAATTGGTCTAGTGAATTATCTAAGACATTAGCCTTTCAAAAAATTTTTTATTAAATTTACTCATTAAAAATAGCAGTTTAACATTTTCAGATGTGCAATGTTACTGTGAAAAAAGGAGAATCTTTACAAGTTTAAATTATTTTTATTAATTTTTTTTGATATTTTTGCTATTAGATTCAATAAAAAAAAGTCATAACATTCATTACTTTTTTTTATATAAATTTTTTAAAAGAGGTCTTTTTTGCGTTTTTTAACAAAAAATGCTTTCCACACGCACACAAAGAAGTGTGCAGTTCAGAGGAAATCCACTGCAGTATCAGCGCCAACTCTCTTTGTTCTCTCTGCAGAACAAACATCGCACATGCGCTGTCATATATTTTGTTCTTGTTTGTTCTCGTATATATTTTTCTAATATGGTATAGCTACATATGTATAGTAAATTCTCGCACAGAAATTATATCTTGAATCTGGAGCTTGACTTAAAGAGTGATACTAAACGTTTCTGGTCGTTCATAAACTCTAAACGTAAATCTCTTGGAATTCCAAATTCTATGAATTTCAATAGCGATGAATCCACTGATGTTCATAAAACTCTGGAGTTTTTTGCTCAGTTTTTTGAATCGGTGTATTCTAATTTAAATCCAAACTTTCCTCAACCTCCTCGAAACGGCCCTAAGGTAGATATTGGATCTATACATTTGGAATACTCTGATGTTTTAAGCGGACTTAACTCTCTTAAGCCAAATTCTAATCCAGGTGTTGATAGCATCCCTGCCATAATATTAAAAAGATGTTCTGAGTCTCTTTGTGCACCTTTGCTTACAATTTTTGAACGATCTTTGTCATCTGGGATATTTTTAGATGACTGGAAATCTTCTTTCCTAATCCCCATCTTTAAATCGGGTTCTAAAAATAGTGTTGAAAATTATAGGGGTATTTGCAAGTTGTCCGCAATTCCCAAGCTTTTTGAGAGTTTAGTTAAATCCAAACTTGATTTTCTTGTGAAAGAACATATAAATAGTGCTCAACATGGGTTTCTTTCGGGTAGGTCAACTATAACAAACTTGACTTGTTTCTCATCGTTTGTTGTTGATGCTATAGAAAATAAAAGTCAAGTCGATGCTATATATACTGACTTCAGCAAAGCTTTTGATTCGGTAAACCACAGCATTTTACTTCTTAAACTTGATGCTTTTGGAATCCATTCGACCTTACTCAAATGGATTTCTTCATTTTTAACTGGCAGGGTTCAAAAAGTTAAGATTCAAGAATATACTTCAAGATCAATTAAGTGTACGTCTGGTGTTCCTCAGGGTAGTCACCTTGGCCCATTGCTATTTATAATATTCATTGATGATATTGTCAACCATATCAACTTTAGCAAATGTCTCATTTATGCTGATGATCTCAAATTATTTTCAAAAATAACTTGTGCAGATGACTGTCTCAAGCTGCAAAAGGATCTGGATAATATATCTCACTGGTGTAACTTAAACCATTTAAATCTAAATATAAAAAAATGTTTCATAATTTCCCTCTCTAGAAAACTTCTTACTTATGAGTTTATATATTCTCTTGAATCCAAGCCTCTTCAGAGAACATTAAAAGTGAATGATTTGGGAGTTCTTTTTGACTCTAAATTTTCATTTTCTCTTCATATTGATGCTATTGTTGCGAAAGCTAACTCAATGTTAGGGTTCATTAAAAGGAACTCCACTGATTTTTCCGATCCATACACCCTTGTATCATTATATACTTCTCTAGTTAGGCCAAATCTTGAATATGCGGATGTTATCTGGAATCCTTGTCAACAATTTTTATCGGATAGAATACAGAGAGTTCAGAATCGCTTCACAAGATATGTGTTTTACAAAATGCGCTGGAACTTCCATCCATGTTCCCAAGCCAGGCAAAGCTTTTTGGGCTTACAATCTCTGAAAGCCAGAAGAACAACTCACGATATTGTTTTTGTGCGGGATATTCTTTGCTACCACATTAGATGTCCTGAGTTACTCTCCTTTATGTGTATATATGCTCCCACGAGGCCGTTGAGGGAAAGATCCCTTTTTTTGAGTCCACTCATAGAACGAACTACGGATGTAACGAACCAATTTCAAGGTCAATTAGAGAGTTCAATAAAATTTATGATCATGTTGACTTATATCTCTCCAGAGAAAAATTTAAGAATGTATTATACTATTTATTCTTAAGATATTAAGTATTTGTTATCTATTTTTAAGTAATTTTATAAATTTATACTATCTATTTTTTAGCGATATGTAATCTGTTAAGCTATAAAGCTCGTAGATGAAATTATTAATAAATAAATAAATATGTATGTAGTTTTTTTTCTTCTTTTCTAATCTCGCAGCAGAAACAGAATATATATATATATCCATATAAAGAAACCTGTTTAAAATGCATTTTTTCTTCAGTTGCAGTTCGGTGTCTGGATAGGAAAATTATTACATAGAGGTTGGGAGGCGGAGTGTAGTACAAGTGGGAAAAAGTATATGGCATATTTTTTGTTTGTGTGTTGCATGATATAGTTTTTTTCTTCTTTTTTCTTTCTCTTTTCGGACTTGTGTTTTGGATGAAAATTTTTTTATAAGTTCATGTGTCGGTGGTGGTTCAGAAAAATTTTAAAGGGAGGGTGGGAGGTTAGTCATCGTGGTCAAGCGTATCGCACTTGCGCTGTCACATTTCTTTGTTGTGATTTTTTGTAATTGAATAATCAGGTTCATGTTTTCATTTTTTTGGGATCTCAGAATGCGTTGAAAATACAATGTTTTTTTTTTTTTTGCTGAGTAGACATGATATGAATGTGTCGTTGGAGAAGTTATGTCTTGGTTAAATTTCAAGTACGTACCTATTTGTATCTGCCTTTCGTGGCGTTTTAGGAATGTTGCGAGAAAAAGGGTTGGAGTGACGGGACAGTCAAGACTATGTGCAAAAAAATAAGTTGCACATGAGAACTTATATAGTGTTCCATATAGTTTTACATATAGTTGTTATAGTTTATTGGTATTAGAGAAAGTGTTGCATATTTGTTCTCCTCTTGTATTGTGATTCTTCGCAATTCAGTAATGCATCAGTTCCAGTATTGTTTTTATTTTTCAATGAAAAGGATACTTTTGAGTTCTTGTTAGTGATTTTATTGGTACAGTT
Source organism: Dasysyrphus tricinctus (assembly GCA_963921185.1). Lineage (NCBI taxonomy): Eukaryota > Metazoa > Arthropoda > Insecta > Diptera > Syrphidae > Dasysyrphus > Dasysyrphus tricinctus. Next base: position 156,307,705 of record OY992531.1, on the reverse strand, counting down.
ATTTAAAAAAACAGAGTGCAAGTGCACTTATACCTATAGGGTTTGTTCTGATCGTAAGATACAGTTATTTAATAAAAACTATAGCTAGTGCATTTTTATAGTGTTTGTTCTGATCGTAAGATAGGTACAGTTTCTAAAAAAAACAGAAAGAAGCTGTCAGCTATCTGATTAAAAAAAAAAACAGAAGCCAAAAAGTAGTAGTGTGTCTCTTCTATAGGGGGGCTTACATGGACCAACATGGCTCGATGGAAAAATGACTGTACACTAGGGTGTGTTTTTACTTGCGATTATAGGTACTATAAGGCAAGTTTTGGATTCGTGCAAAAAAAAAATTTTGAGATAGCAATCAAACATGATATTACGATGATAGAGAACACCAAAAAAGTGGGTGGCAAAATTCTGTCTGTCTGTCTGTCTGTTCGTCTACAGCCTAAACGGCTCGATCGATTTTCTTCAAACTTGGTACTTAGTGGTTTTTGGTGATTCTGCCGACACATTTTTTTCATTTTTTTTTTAGAACCAAAAATAACGGTACCTGTCATACATTTTTTTTTTGGCAAATTTACATAATCGTATTTTTCTCAAAAACGGCTCGACATCTTTTCTTTAAAAAAAATCAATAAATTTACTTTAGTAAAGGCTTTCTTTGGGTGGAAAACCATTTTTCAAAAATGGTTATAAATGGTACCTCCCAAGGAACCATTTTTTTTTTATTTTTGATTTTCTTCAAAATGGTATGACCGATTTCAATTATTTTTTTTATACAGAAGCTTCCAAAAAATGTTAATGGTTCTATGTACCAACATTTTTGAAAAAATATTTTTTGGGTTTTTAAAAAATATTTCAAATTTTTTTTTGGAAAATCAAATATTTCGAAACCGGCATCATAGATTTTTTTGAAACTCGATATTTAAGACTGTTTTAGTACTCTCTAAAATATTTTTAGAAAAAATTTTACATTTATGAAAAAATAACGGTACCTTCCATACAAAAGTGAAAAAACCGCAAAGGAAAATATTTGTTTGCTTAAAAACGACTCCTACGATTTTGATTAAACTTTTTTCATATACTTAAATTAGTACGATAGATAGATAGATAGATAAATAGATTTTTATTCAATATAAAAGTTGTACAGTTGTTATCATTAAGAATAAAGAGCAATTGAATAATTAAGGCATGACAATATCTGTCGTCTGCCAGAGTGGCACATTTGCTAAATTTTACAATAATTTCCATTCTAAGAAAACTTTAACAGTTAAAAATATAATTATTGTTTTTGTTTAAATATTTTTTTTTTATAAGAGCTTTTAGTTTAGCGAAAACAAAACATTTTTTTTAAGAGCTTTTAGTTTAGCGAAAACAAATTTTTTTTCAAAATTCAATTCCTATTGGCGGGGGGTAATATCTCCCCCCACTTGGACGGGAGGGGCAATCTAATAAAATTATTGTATAATTCAGAAACAAATTGATTAAGAAGCAACGGCAACACTTACAGTAAAGCTTTGTAGCTTTTTGAAAAGCCAGAAGTCCATTTTAATAGTTTCTTTTCAAATAAAGTTCTTTGAATAAACAATTTCAACAAAAACTGTTTTGAAACCCAAAACTTTGAAACAAAAATATTTTTTGTTCAAAATGATGAGTTTGAAACAATTTTGCACCAAAACTATTCATCAAAAAAACTTAATTTTAAAACAAACCGTAAAAATGGACTTCTGGCTTTCCAAAAAGCTACAAAACATTACTGTTAATGTTACCGTTGCTTTTTAATATTTTTTTTTTATTTTATTAGTGTTACGGTAAAATTTACCGCAACAAAAACCAATCTTTTTCGTTTCCCGATCCTCGGTTCCTTTCTTTCCAATCTTTTTTTTTTCAGGTATATATACCAGAGTTCGGCGAATTCAATGGCGATGACTGTGCATAAAGCTGGGGTTAAAGTGCGAGTAGGAAAGGCCGCTGGATTTCAACTGCGTTTGCTCACTCACGCAAGTATGCTGAGTGTTGCTGAATGATGACGCGACCGAAATCCACGGTCACTGATTGGCCGAAAGCATTGGGCATTGGAAAAAAGAAGAGGTCATCCAGGCAATGTCAAAGCTTGGAAGGGCACTTCTTACCCATTTGTAGAGTGAACCAGAGGTTCTTAAAAATCAAGAAAACGAAAGTTCGGAAAATAAAGGAAATTCAATTATCGGATTTTATTTTAATTGATTTCGGTTTTGGAAAGTTTTAAGTTGTGGAGAATTGAAGGAGAAGCAGGAAGTTTAAAAAAAAAACTAAGTAGCAGGAAGAGGGAAAAATTGGAAACAAAATCAGGAAGGGAGGAGTTGGCAGAACGAAAGATAAGTACAGTGTTTTATATATTTTCAAGATAGTTTTTTTTTAAATTTCGTAAAAGAATATTGTTGAAACTTAAGTAGTCTGAGAATTTCGTTTGGGTTTTGCTACCGTAATCTTCCGATAAAGCGGAACTCGTGACCCGTTTCTAAAAACCTTTGTTCTTTCGGGACCCGGTGTTAACGGTCCATCTTGTAGTTTTCATTTTCTTTTCTTTGTTTCTTTTGTTTAAAAGATCTTGGGTTTTAGCCCTACTTAATTGCAAGGTTTCCCAAGCAATTTCTCAACAAAAATTTTTTCAAGTTCCCATTCGGAATTATAAAAATAGTATTTCAATTCTATTTCCTCTCACCGTCGGTTTCGCTCCGAAGGTTTGTGATTTCCTTTTTCACAAAAAAAATCACTGGCGCCCATTTTACTTCTTTTAGGTACGCTCCTGTGTTAATAAAAGTAAGTGCAATTAATCCAATTATTTCATTATTTTTTTTGTATATCAATCATATTCGTTCTTTTTATCATCAATAAAAAATAGCTTCGCGAACCCACCCCCTTCTGAGCATAGTCGTGGTGGCAGCACTTTTTTTGTGCTGCCTGTTGCATTTTTTATTTCGCTCATTTTTTTTTTCTCGCCTTCTTCGCCGACTGTTTGACAGTTCGGCTTCGTGTTCTTTTTTTTTTTGCTAAACGTTTAATTTTGTTTGTTGGTCGGTCGTCGGTCGCGTATTTTATTGTTGTCGTTTTAAGAAGTATTTAACTTCGTTTTCGCGAAATAAAAGTGTAACAATTGGCGCCCAACGTGGGGCCTTGATTAAACACTAATATATCGGAAAAATAATCCCCCTTAACCGCGGTGAAAAACATAAGTCTCAGTGTCGGAAAGCAGTACATTCCTGCGAAATCTATTTGTGATTGGTGTTTTTATTATTAGGGAGGTTATTGTTTATCTGTGACTTTTTTTACTTTTGTTTGCTTTTATTCCTTCCCAGGTGAATATCTTATTGGTTGAATCGTGCAGGAAATCCTAAGCCCTAAGGCATAAAATATATACCCAGTTATATACAGTGACAGTGATTGGAAAACAAAAGACTGCCCATATATCTACCTACAATAATTTATCGGATATTATCTAAGTTTGTGGAATATTTTCTTCATTAGTGTGAGTAACATCCATTATTTTTTTCTTCTTAATTGGTTCATTATTTAAATCGCAAATTATTCCATATTTTTCATATCATACCTATAAATCTTTTTACGGTTAATCCTGGGTTGCGGTATATATTTACATACCCCACACATTTTTTGTGAACTTGTTATTTTCTGTCAGTGATTTCAAAAAACATATATTGGTCTCTTTCTTACAAGTTTTTTCATGGTATGCAACTTTTTTTTGTTGGATTTCGATTGATTTATTTGACAGTTGCATTTGTTTTTTTTGCCCTTCGTTCTAGGTACAATTATTATTAATCTAATTATTTTTTTTATTATTTTAAAATCCTTCCCATAACATAACATAATATAACATACTGTACGTTTTATTTAAAGAGTAATAATTGGTGAAAATATATTCCATAAATAGCATAGGGTGACCAGACCAGATTTTATTTATTACTTCTTATTTTTGTTTTGGGTATTGAAGTGACAACAAAATTTAGATACAACAGTGTCATTTAGAAGTTTATCTACCATATTTTATTAGTTGAATTTCAATACCGGTGAGACGTTCTAATTGTTTTGTTTTTCGTGTGGTTTCTTTTATTCATCTATACAATAAAGCAGTCAACCAGGTGTTGATTCGGTGCTTTAACTCAGTAATTAATTAAAATTATTTTCGCTTTCTAGCATCTGATTAAAGTGTGAAAAAAAAGCAACAATCAACTGGGTGTTGATTTTGTGCTTTGGGGATTTTTTTTTTTTAAAGGGCATTCCTAGCTATTTTTTTTTACAATCGATCTCAAACAATTTTTTTTTTCCTCGATTGAAATCCATTTGTGTTCGTTAGTGCTTCGGTTGTGATTTGAATTTTTGGATTTAAATAAAGCAGTCAACTGGGTGTTGATTTCGTGGCTTTTTCTCACGTTCGTCATATAGTTGCCGTTGTGTTTTTTTTTGTATCCAAAGTTTTTTTATTTTGTTTCCTATTTTTTTTTTGAGGTAATTTTTACTATAGATAGTACCTAATAATCAACTGGGTGTTGATTTCTGTGCTTTAATATTCCTCATAAAGCCAAAGTTACATTTCTTTTTTTGTTCGTTTCGAGTTCCTGTTTTGTTTTCTTTTCTTAACAACAAAAAAAAAAAAACGCAGGTATTCGGTAAAGTTGATTTGGCTTACGGTCCTTACGCGAAGAAATCAACTGGGTGTTGGTTCTGTATTATCTAAACAAAAAGAATTCTTTTGAAGATCAATACCTACCTACTATATTCTGTTCGACCCTTGAATTTTCATAGGTTATCTTTAATTCAATATTTTCATTGATTCACTATTTTAATTTTTCGTATCTAAGATGGATGTCAATAGACTTAATAAAGAAGAACTCGTTTATGAGTTACTTGCCCGTGGGCTTAAAGAAGGGACGGTAGACAGTATGAGAATGACTTTGAGGGCTTCGCGTACTCTAGAGCGTTCGGGCTCAATTTCAAGCAAAAGCCCCCATTACCCATTCTCGTTTGAAGATGATTCGAAGGCTGTTCGAGTCAAAATAGATGAGATTAGGAATTTGATGAAAACCCCTCCGAAAAATCCAAAGTCGTCAGAGTTTTTGAAGATTCAGACCAAAATCGAATGGTCTCTAGGTAGAATTAATAGGGCAAAGGCAGAGTCGTCTGAGGAGGTCAATGAAGTGGCCGATATTAGGGGGGAATTGTTGTTGTTGATGGCAACGTTATCGGAAGGGGGTGAGGATACCCTCCCGGATAAAAATAAAGTCGACAGCAGGCCTGGATGCGTTGCCAACTGCACATGTCGGCCAACGTGCGAGTTCAGGGTTCCAACTACAGGATGAGTCCTGTGACCGGAATACTGAGCGTATGGAGAAGTGGAATGTGAAATTCTCTGGTGAGCAGTGTGGCTCATCAGTGAATTCTTTCATCGAAAGAGTTGAGGAGCTTACGGAATCGCGTGGAATTTCGGAGGCTAGGGTTTTCAGGTCCGCAGTAGATCTTTTCACTGGGAAGGCGCTCCTTTGGTTTAGGGCGATTAGGGATACCATCACAACCTGGAAAGAGTTAGTTAGGGAGTTGAAATTGGAGTTTTTACCCTCCAATTATGATGATCTCTTGTTGGATGAGGTCAGGCGGCGAACCCAGGGTAGGGATGAGACAATGGGCATGTACATTGCTCTCATGCAAACCCTTTTTAAAAGATTCTCTGAGCCGTTGAGTGAGAATAGAAAATTATCTATTCTCATGAAAAACAGCTCCTTTCTACCAAACGCAATTGGGCTTGGCTGATATCAAGTCAGTCAATGAACTGGTTGCGTTGGGTAGGAAGTTAGAGACGATTAGGTCAAATGTGGAGTCTTTTATTCCTCCTCCTTCAGGTCGCAACAGGCAGGCTTTGGAGCCTGATGTTGCTTACGTTGCTTCCGTTCAGGAAGCAACGGTTGCAGTTACTCGAGAACCCCCACCCAATAGGACCATTCGTTGTTTTAACTGCAACAGGGAAGGACATTTTTCCAACCATTGTTCCGCTCCTAGGCGTTGTTTTGGGTGTGGTACAGTAGGTACTACACACCGCAACTGTAGGCGCTGCTCGGGAAACGGGCAACGGACTCTTGGGCCAGCAGGTCAAGAGCGCCGTCGCAATTAGTTAGGTCGCCTGCTGACGACCAGCTGGCAAATCAGGTTAGGTTAGGTTTCACTTTAGATAGTAGTGGGGACGATAGACGTCCATATTTAGGAGTTGACATTTATGGGATTAGGTTCTTAGGCTTATTAGATTCTGGGGCATCGCGAACGATAATTTGTAGGGATTCGTGGAGAGTCTTAAAAGACTTAGGGTTAACCTTAGATACATCAAATGTAAGGCAGGTACATTTAGCTGATGGTGTAGGTGTAGGTGTTTTAGGAGTTGTTAATCTACCCATTGTTGTCGAGGATAAATCTGTTTCGATCGAGTGTTTGGTTATACCCTCTCTCCCCCATGCGATGATACTCGGTGCCGACTTTTGGGCACTGTCGGGAATCGTCCCGGATCTTCGTACACGCATGTGGAGTTTTTCGAGCCAGGAGATGGTGGCTTCGATAGAAACTACGTCTATCACAGAAGAGTCTGAGTTAGACGAGGAGCAAAGGGCCAAACTGAATTCTTTGATTGAGGAATTGTTTAGGGACATGCCAGAGGGCTTAGGAGTGACAACAATGGTGGAGCATATTATTAGGACGTCGACAGAACCTATTAAACAGCGGTACTATCCGGTATCACCAGCAATGCAGGTGCATATCGATAAAGCTCTTAACGAGATGTTAGAAGAGGGGGTGATTGAGAAGTCAAACAGTCCTTGGGCTTCCCCAATAGTTTTAATTAAAAAGAAAGATGGTACCTTTAGGTTCTGTGTCGACTATAGGAAGCTAAATCAGGTTACAGAAAGGGATGCTTATCCACTTCCGATCATTTCAGCCATTTTAGACAAGCTTAGGAACGCGAAGTTTTTAACGTCGCTAGACATTAAATCGGCGTACTGGCAGATTCCGATGGCGGAGGAATCTCGCAAATTCACTGCATTCACAGTACCGGGTAGGGGACTTTTTCACTTCAAGCGGATGCCTTTCGGTTTACATAACGCCCCTGCTACGTGGCAGAGGTTTATAGATAGTGTCTTAGGGCCTGAGTTGGAGCCATACGTTTTTGTTTATCTGGACGATATTATTATCGTTACAGATACCTTCGAGAAACATCTCGAAATTCTTAACGAAGTTTTTAGGAGATTACTTGAGGCCAGGTTTAAAAGTCGGCCGGGAGAAATGCAATTTTTGCAGACCCTCTCTTAAATTTTTAGGGTACGTGGTTGATCGGAACGGGTTACATGTTGACCCGGAAAAAGTGGAAAGTATGGTAAAAATACCTGCACCCAAAAACGTTAAGGAAGTTAGGAGCTTTGTAGGAACTGTTTCGTGGTACAGACGCTTCGTACCAAATTTCGCGATTTTGGTTAGGCCCTTAACAGATTTGCTTAAGAAAAGCAAAAAGTTCACGTGGACCCAAGAATGTGAAGATTGTTTTAGGAAAGCTAAAGAATGCTTGATTACGGCTCCCATTTTGACATGTCCCGACTTTGATCTTCCATTCGTGGTTCAAACAGACGCGTCCGATTACGGTATCGGGGCCGTACTTACACAGACTTTTGAGGAGGGGGAAAAAGTAATTTGTTACTTAAGTAGGTCTCTTAATAGAAATGAAAGGAACTACTCCACTACTGAAAAGGAGTGTTTGGCAGTTTTGTGGGCAGTTGAGAAGTTGCGGCCGTACATCGAAGGAGTTCGTTTCACGGTCGTAACGGATCATTACTCATTGATTTGGTTGAGTAACCTCAAGGACCCACAGGGTAGACTTGCGCGCTGGGCAGTTAGGCTTCAGCAATTTGATTTTCAGATCATTCATCGAAAGGGAAAAGATCATGTCGTTCCGGACATGTTATCTCGGGGAGTTCCAGTAGTGGCTGGGATTTCAGTTGAGGATTCGGACCCTTGGGTGGCAAAAATGATTTTGGATGTCGAGTCAAACCCGTTAGCTTTTCCGGCCTGGAGAGTAGATAGTGGCCGATTGTTTAAATTTGTAAAATCAAAGCATGTAGTAGTTCACGATAGTAACGACGAGTGGAAGTTAGTAGTAGGTAAGAAAGATAGGTTAGGGATTTTAAAAGAATATCACGATAGTCCATTAGCTGGTCATATGGGGGTTAGGAAAACGTTTGCGAGGATAGGAGCGAAATATTATTGGCCTAAGATGAGAGTAGATGTAACCAAATATGTTAGGAAATGTAGTATATGTCAACAAGTGAAACCAATCAACGATAAGCCAGCCGGTCTTATGACTGAGAGAGTAGGAGCATCTTCTCCGTGGGAGATGATAAGTGTGGACTTAGTGGGTCCTCTGCCCAAGTCTAGTAAAGGTTTTATGTATATCCTCACAGTAGTAGATTATTTAACAAAATTTCCTTTATTATTTGCATTGAGGTCTGCAACTGCAAAGGCGGTGTGCAAGGAACTAGAAGATAATGTTTTCCTTTTGTTAGGGGTTCCGAAAATTGTCATTTGTGACAACGGTCCTCAGTTTAAGAGTAGGGAACTTAGGGCACTCTGTGAAGGATATTCGTCGAAGATTAGGTTTACGCCACATTATCATCCACAGGCTAATCCTGCGGAGAGGATCAATCAGATTATCAAAACAACTTTGAGGGCATACGTTTCGGAGAATCACCGCAGCTGGGATTCTCAGTTAGCTAAGGTAGCATGTGCCATCCGCACATCCCAACATGAGGTTTTAGGAGTTACACCTTATTATGCAAATTTCGGAAAGGAAATGTCTACTAGTGGACAGTATATAGTAGGAATTAGGAATGAGGTTTTGGATAGGGACAATGTTGAACAATCAGTAGGAGATATAGGAGAAAGATTTAGGAAACTTAGAGCTGATATTGCCGTAAAGTTACAAGCAGCAACAAAAAAATCAGCAGGTACATACAACCTCAGGAGGCGAGATGTTCAATATCTCCCTAATGATGTGGTATGGAGAAGAAATTTTGTCCTGTCGGACGCTGCAAACTACTACGCGGCAAAGTTGGCACCAAAGTTTGTGGGCCCTTTCAAAATTCGAAAAAGATTGTCTCCTTGGACTTACATCCTCGAAGACGAAAATGGTAAAGATCGTGGCACTTGGCACACAAAAGATCTGAAGCCTTTCACTTCGTTAACTGAAAATGAATGAGTCTATAAGTCCCTATTAGAATGTAAAGTAGAGTTTTTTTTTTGGTTTGTTTGAACTTTTTTTCTTCTTTTGTTTGTTTCCAAAATAGACTGCCATATTTGGTCTGATGGTTTTCCTACCTTCGTTGTTGTGTTGACCAATCTGATCCGTAGGAAATTGCTTATTTTTCTTGAAAACTAAGCACATTTCCAAGGAGGAAAGGGTGGGATTTGTTACGGTAAAATTTACCGCAACAAAAACCAATCTTTTTCGTTTCCCGATCCTCGGTTCCTTTCTTTCCAATCTTTTTTTTCAGGTATTTCTTTCAACCTACTGAGAGAGGGAAGGGCAGCCATGGTCCATCAGCCATTGGTTCACTCTCTCATTATCTTGAAGAAATAGAAATCGATATGTCAATTCTGACAGTAAAAGTGGATGTGTTCCACTCACCGACAGACGGGCGGTCTGTGTTGATCTTAAGTTTGGGTGACAGTTGGTCCCCGAGAACAAATTCAAAAATGACAGACGGGCGGTCTGATCAAAATTCAATCAAAACTTAAAGAAGCACGGGAGACACCTGGTCCCCGAGTGCTGAAGTCACTCATGTGAGAATGGCTGCGTGCCCAACCTATTTTATAATATTTATATACCAATGTAAAAGATGGAACGTTAACCGATAGTCCCCATTCCCCAAATCTGCGCAAAATCCCAACGAACTAGAGTAGATTCGCGAAGTAAGAAATTATTGCCAACCTTTCCTTTTCGACTTAATATAATTGCAACAGGCTTTTCCTCGATTTTCCACTATTTTTGTTCTATTAATTGGAGAGGAAAAATGCACGCGACAGAGAATTAAGTTTCCTTTTAGTTTTCTGCAACTTTCTTTTCGTATTGAGTTGGGGTGAATAGGTGGCTGAATGCACCCATTGGATTGCCTTCCACTGGAAGTCATACCAGAGTTCGGCGAATTCAATGGCGATGACTGTGCATAAAGCTGGGGTTAAAGTGCGAGTAGGAAAGGCCGCTGGATTTCAACTGCGTTTGCTCACTCACGCAAGTATGCTGAGTGTTGCTGAATGATGACGCGACCGAAATCCACGGTCACTGATTGGCCGAAAGCATTGGGCATTGGAAAAAAGAAGAGGTCATCCAGGCAATGTCAAAGCTTGGAAGGGCACTTCTTACCCATTTGTAGAGTGAACCAGAGGTTCTTAAAAATCAAGAAAACGAAAGTTCGGAAAATAAAGGAAATTCAATTATCGGATTTTATTTTAATTGATTTCGGTTTTGGAAAGTTTTAAGTTGTGGAGAATTGAAGGAGAAGCAGGAAGTTTAAAAAAAAAACTAAGTAGCAGGAAGAGGGAAAAATTGGAAACAAAATCAGGAAGGGAGGAGTTGGCAGAACGAAAGATAAGTACAGTGTTTTATATATTTTCAAGATAGTTTTTTTTTTAAATTTCGTAAAAGAATATTGTTGAAACTTAAGTAGTCTGAGAATTTCGTTTGGGTTTTGCTACCGTAATCTTCCGATAAAGCGGAACTCGTGACCCGTTTCTAAAAACCTTTGTTCTTTCGGGACCCGGTGTTAACGGTCCATCTTGTAGCTTTCATTTTCTTTTCTTTGTTTCTTTTGTTTAAAAGATCTTGGGTTTTAGCCCTACTTAATTGCAAGGTTCAATTCTATTTCAAATGGATTTAGATAACTTGTCCCGCTGGTGTAAGTCAAACTGCCTAAACCTTAACGTAAAAAAATGCTTTGTTATTTCTATATCCAAGAAACATTTTATGTACGAGTTTCCTTACTCTCTAGGATCCAGTCACCTTCAAAGAACTTTAAAAGTTAAAGATCTAGGGGTTACATTCGATTCCAAATTTTCATTTGTTCCACATGTTGATGCCATCGTCGCCAAAGCTAACTCAATGTTAGGATTCATAAAAAGAAATTCAACAGATTTTTCCGACCCCTACACCCTTGTTGCACTCTATATTACTTTAGTAAGATCAATTTTGGAATATGCTGATGTCATCTGGAACCCTCACCAACAGCTATTCTCCGATAGAATTCAAAAGATCCAGAATCGTTTTACAAAGTATGTTTTTTATAAAATGCATTGGAACTTTTGTCCAAATTCCCAAGCCAGGCAAAGTCTTCTGGGTTTGCAGCTTCTCAAATCCCGAAGAACTATTCATGATATAGTTTTTGTGCGTGATATTCTGTGCTACCACATTAAATGCCCTACCTTACTATCTTTAATTTGTATTTATGCTCCAACAAGACCGTTGAGGGAAAGACACCTTTTTTTTCAACCTAGACATAGAACAAACTACGGAATGAATGAACCAATTTCAAGGTCAGTCAGGGAGTTCAATGAAATTAACGAACATCTTGATCTTTCATTTTCCAGATTCAAATTCAAAAATGATTTATTGTACTTATTTTTAAGAATTTAATTTCATTATTGTTTAATGCTTAGCTTAAATTACATAGTATTTATTTCTAAAGTAATCTGTGGAGCTTGTTACTCGTAGGTGAAATAAATAAATAAATAAATAAATAAATAAATAAATAATAAAAAATAAATTTCCTCTCACCGTCGGTTTCGCTCCGAAGGTTTGTGATTTCCTTTTTCACAAAAAAAATCACTGGCGCCCATTTTACTTCTTTTAGGTACGCTCCTGTGTTAATAAAAGTAAGTGCAATTAATCCAATTATTTCATTATTTTTTTTGTATATCAATCATAATCGTTCTTTTTATCATCAATAAAAAATAGCTTCGCGAACCCACCCCCTTCTGAGCATAGTCGTGGTGGCAGCACTTTTTTTGTGCTGCCTGTTGCATTTTTTATTTTGCTCATTTTTTTTTTCTCGCCTTCTTCGCCGACTGTTTGACAGTTCGGCTTCGTGTTCTTTTTTTTTTTGCTAAACGTTTAATTTTGTTTGTTGGTCGGTCGTCGGTCGCGTATTTTATTGTTGTCGATTAATGAAATGAGAGATGTTCTGTATAGCTTGAAAGATGGAAAAGCAGCTGGTTCAGATGGAATCCCACCGGAATTCTACAAATATGGCACAACACAGCTTATTGAAAGACTTATGTTCGTGTTCAATGATATTCTTGAGAATGGTAACGTTCCGCAGAGGCTAAGAGAAGCATTGATCTTTCCCATTCATAAAAAAGGTGATACATCCATCCCGCAAAACTATCGCGGAATCTCGTTTCTTAACGCTTCATACAAAGTTTTTAGCAGCATTTTACAAAAGCGGTTAAATGAGTGGATTAGAGTTAATAACCTTCTAAAAGAATTTCAAGCTGGATTTAGACCCGGTTACTCCACTATTGACCACATTTTTGTTCTTACCAGCATCGCAAAGTCATTCCTTTCAAAAGGCAAGAAGTTGTATACCTTTTTTATAGATTTTAAGGCGGCATTTGACTCTGTTAATAGAGGTGCCTTATTGTACAAGCTGTTTAACATGGGAATGTCACTTAAGTTTGGACGATTAATTGAGAGTCTTTATGCAGATACCAAAGCAGCTGTATGGGATGGAGAAGGACTTTCAGAGTGGTTCTGTACCTTGTCAGGCGTAAGGCAGGGATGTGCATTGAGTCCCAGCTTGTTTGCTCTTTTTATTGAAGATCTAGTCGATTGTTTGCCAGGTGGAGTGGAGTATGCAGGTGTGCTTATTAAAGCCCTAATGTTTGCAGATGATGTCGTACTATTGGCGTACTCTCCTGAGGCCTTACAGCTTATGATCAATAAATTGCAGAATTATACTAGATTATGGAGCTTGGAAGTCAACCTCAGCAAGTCAAAGATAATGATATTTAAACCTGGTGGTGGTAGAAATTGTCGTAATGAAAAGTGGGAATATAATCAGGAACCAATTGAAATTGTCAAGGAGTACAAATACCTTGGAGTCTACATTACTAAAAATCTCAATATGGAATATCATCTTAGGGAGAAACTGGCAAAATCAAAAACTGCAATCAATATGGCATGGAAGAATTGTTTCAGCAATAGATATCTACCGTATAGCAGCAAATATAGAGTCTTTGAGGCAGTGTCTGAGTCGATAATGCTTTATGCTGCTCAAATCTGGGGAAGCAAACAATATGACTCTGTCGAAAAACTTTTAAGATTTTTTATCAAAAGAATTTTTAATCTACCGCCAAATACACCCAACTATATGCTTATGCTTGAGACTGGCTTATCTCCCTTGTTTATAAAGACATTTAAAATGCAAGTTGATTATGTCCTAAAAGCTCTTGATATGCCAGCTAATCGGCTACCAAGAATAGCAGTCCTGCAGGCAATTCATTCCAAAACAAGTTGGTATGGGGAATGGCTTGAACTAGCTGAAGGATGTGGAATTACACTTACTGAGTATGACATTGGTAATTGGAAGCCAATATTATATAAGCTGATAAGCAAGGTGGATGAGGAAGTCCGACATCGTTATATTGAAGAAGCTTCAGGATCCATACATCGGGTAATATACAGCCAACTGGAGTTTAACCTTGGTGAGAGAAACTACTTTCACGATAAGAACAAGAGTGAGGAAATTTCTATGATGTTGCGATTGCGAAGAGAGCTTTTGAGGTTAAACTTTGTTCCCCATCGAAATGACTTGCCAATTATTTGTAACCTGTGCAATTTAGAAGAACGAGAAGATGTATTCCACTTTTTGGGTAGATGTCCTATACTTCGAGAAACAAGGAGAAACGTCTTTGGATCTGATTTTTTAACGGAGGAGCAAATGTTTGTATTACTCAACGAAATGGATGTTAAAAAATTGTTCATATACTGTAAATTGTCTTTAGACTATCGGAATAATATTATCAATGAAAATTTTAAAGTTTACTTAAATAAATTTATAATACCTTATTTTTAAATAATTATTACTTGTACTTATTATAATATTTGTAAAACGTTTCGTTAAAGCAATCAGGCAGACGGCAAAGCCATGCAAAATGATTAAGTTTATAAAAAATTATACCTACTACTGTAATGATTTTGGTTTGTCAATAAAATCTTATCTTATCTTATCTATCTTATCTTATCTATCTTGTTGTCGTTTTAAGAAGTATTTAACTTCGTTTTCGCGAAATAAAAGTGTAACAATTGGCGCCCAACGTGGGGCCTTGATTAAACACTAATATATCGGAAAAATAATCCCCCTTAACCGCGGTGAAAAACATAAGTCTCAGTGTCGGAAAGCAGTACATTCCTGCGAAATCTATTTGTGATTGGTGTTTTTATTATTAGGGAGGTTATTGTTTATCTGTGAATTTTTTTACTTTTGTTTGCTTTTATTCCTTCCCAGGTGAATAATTTATTGGTGGAATCGTGCAGGAAATCCTAAGCCCTAAGGCATAAAATATATACCCAGTTATATACAGTGACAGTGATTGGAAAACAAAAGACTGCCCATATATCTACCTACAATAATTTATCGGATATTATCTAAGTTTGTGGAATATTTTCTTCATTAGTGTGAGTAACATCCATTATTTTTTTCTTCTTAATTGGTTCATTATTTAAATCGCAAATTATTCCATATTTTTCATATCATACCTATAAATCTTTTTACGGTTAATCCTGGGTTGCGGTATATATTTACATACCCCACACATTTTTTGTGAACTTGTTATTTTCTGTCAGTGATTTCAAAAAACATATATTGGTCTCTTTCTTACAAGTTTTTTCATGGTATGCAACTTTTTTTTGTTGGATTTCGATTGATTTATTTGACAGTTGCATTTGTTTTTTTTGCCCTTCGTTCTAGGTACAATTATTATTAATCTAATTATTTTTTTTATTATTTTAAAATCCTTCCCATAACATAACATAATATAACATACTGTACGTTTTATTTAAAGAGTAATAATTGGTGAAAATATATTCCATAAATAGCATAGGGTGACCAGACCAGATTTTATTTATTACTTCTTATTTTTGTTTTGGGTATTGAAGTGACAACAAAATTTAGATACAACAGTGTCATTTAGAAGTTTATCTACCATATTTTATTAGTTGAATTTCAATACCGGTGAGACGTTCTAATTGTTTTGTTTTTCGTGTGGTTTCTTTTATTCATCTATACAATAAAGCAGTCAACCGGGTGTTGATTCGGTGCTTTAACTCAGTAATTAATTAAAATTATTTTCGCTTTCTAGCATCTGATTAAAGTGTGAAAAAAAAGCAACAATCAACTGGGTGTTGATTTTGTGCTTTGGGGATTTTTTTTTTTTAAAGGGCATTCCTAGCTATTTTTTTTTACAATCGATCTCAAACAATTTTTTTTTCCTCGATTGAAATCCATTTGTGTTCGTTAGTGCTTCGGTTGTGATTTGAATTTTTGGATTTAAATAAAGCAGTCAACTGGGTGTTGATTTCGTGGCTTTTTCTCACGTTCGTCATATAGTTGCCGTTGTGTTTTTTTTTGTATCCAAAGTTTTTTTATTTTGTTTCCTATTTTTTTTTTTGAGGTAATTTTTACTATAGATAGTACCTAATAATCAACTGGGTGTTGATTTCTGTGCTTTAATATTCCTCATAAAGCCAAAGTTACATTTCTTTTTTTGTTCGTTTCGAGTTCCTGTTTTGTTTTCTTTTCTTAACAACAAAAAAAAAAAAACGCAGGTATTCGGTAAAGTTGATTTGGCTTACGGTCCTTACGCGAAGAAATCAACTGGGTGTTGGTTCTGTATTATCTAAACAAAAAGAATTCTTTTTAAGATCAATACCTACCTACTATATTCTGTTCGACCCTTGAATTTTCATAGGTTATCTTTAATTCAATATTTTCATTGATTCACTATTTTAATTTTTCGTATCTAAGATGGATGTCAATAGACTTAATAAAGAAGAACTCGTTTATGAGTTACTTGCCCGTGGGCTTAAAGAGGGGACGGTAGACAGTATGAGAATGACTTTGAGGGCTTCGCGTACTCTAGAGCGTTCGGGCTCAATTTCAAGCAAAAGCCCCCATTACCCATTCTCGTTTGAAGATGATTCGAAGGCTGTTCGAGTCAAAATAGATGAGATTAGGAATTTGATGAAAACCCCTCCGAAAAATCCAAAGTCGTCAGAGTTTTTGAAGATTCAGACCAAAGTCGAATGGTCTCTAGGTAGAATTAATAGGGCAAAGGCAGAGTCGTCTGAGGAGGTCAATGAAGTGGCCGATATTAGGGGGGAATTGTTGTTGTTGATGGCAACGTTATCGGAAGGGGGTGAGGATACCCTCCCGGATAAAAATAAAGGAAAAGAAAGTATGTCGACAGCAGGCCTGGATGCGTTGCCAACTGCACATGTCGGCCAACGTGCGAGTTCAGGGTTCCAACTACAGGATGAGTCCTGTGACCGGAATCCTGAGCGTATGGAGAAGTGGAATGTGAAATTCTCTGGTGAGCAGTGTGGCTCATCAGTGAATTCTTTCATCGAAAGAGTTGAGGAGCTTACGGAATCGCGTGGAATTTCGGAGGCTAGGGTTTTCAGGTCCGCAGTAGATCTTTTCACTGGGAAGGCGCTCCTTTGGTTTAGGGCGATTAGGGATACCATCACAACCTGGAAAGAGTTAGTTAGGGAGTTGAAATTGGAGTTTTTACCCTCCAATTATGATGATCTCTTGTTGGATGAGGTCAGGCGGCGAACCCAGGGTAGGTGAGACAATGGGCATGTACATTGCTCTCATGCAAACCCTTTTTAAAAGATTCTCTGAGCCGTTGAGTGAGAATAGAAAATTATCTATTCTCATGAAAAACATAGCTCCTTTCTACCAAACGCAATTGGGCTTGGCTGATATCAAGTCAGTCAATGAACTGGTTGCGTTGGGTAGGAAGTTAGAGACGATTAGGTCAAATGTGGAGTCTTTTATTCCTCCTCCTTCAGGTCGCAACAGGCAGGCTTTGGAGCCTGATGTTGCTTACGTTGCTTCCGTTCAGGAAGCAACGGTTGCAGTTACTCGAGAACCCCCACCCAATAGGACCATTCGTTGTTTTAACTGCAACAGGGAAGGACATTTTTCCAACCATTGTTCCGCTCCTAGGCGTTGTTTTGGGTGTGGTACAGTAGGTACTACACACCGCAACTGTAGGCGCTGCTCGGGAAACGGGCAACGGACTCTTGGGCCAGCAGGTCAAGAGCGCCGTCGCAATTAGTTAGGTCGCCTGCTGACGACCAGCTGGCAAATCAGGTTAGGTTAGGTTTCACTTTAGACAGTAGTGGGGACGATAGACGTCCATATTTAGGAGTTGACATTTATGGGATTAGGTTCTTAGGCTTATTAGATTCTGGGGCATCGCGAACGATAATTTGTAGGGATTCGTGGAGAGTCTTAAAAGACTTAGGGTTAACCTTAGATACATCAAATGTTAGGCAGGTACATTTAGCTGATGGTGCAGGTGTAGGTGCTTTAGGAGTTGTTAATCTACCCATTGTTGTCGAGGATAAATCTGTTTTGATCGAGTGTTTGGTTATACCCTCTCTCCCCCATGCGATGATACTCGGTGCCGACTTTTGGGCACTGTCGGGAATCGTCCCGGATCTTCGTTCACGCATGTGGAGTTTTTCGAGCCAGGAGATGGTGGCTTCGATAGAAACTACGTCTATCACAGAAGAGTCTGAGTTAGACGAGGAGCAAAGGGCCAAACTGAATTCTTTGATTGAGGATTTGTTTAGGGACATGCCAGAGGGCTTAGGAGTGACAACAATGGTGGAGCATATTATTAGGACGTCGACAGAACCTATTAAACAGCGGTACTATCCGGTATCACCAGCAATGCAGGTGCATATCGATAAAGCTCTTAACGAGATGTTAGAAGAGGGGGTGATTGAGAAGTCAAACAGTCCTTGGGCTTCCCCAATAGTTTTAATTAAAAAGAAAGATGGTACCTTTAGGTTCTGTGTCGACTATAGGAAGCTAAATCAGGTTACAGAAAGGGATGCTTATCCACTTCCGATCATTTCAGCCATTTTAGACAAGCTTAGGAACGCGAAGTTTTTAACGTCGCTAGACATTAAATCGGCGTACTGGCAGATTCCGATGGCGGAGGAATCTCGCAAATTCACTGCATTCACAGTACCGGGTAGGGGACTTTTTCACTTCAAGCGGATGCCTTTCGGTTTACATAACGCCCCTGCTACGTGGCAGAGGTTTATAGATAGTGTCTTAGGGCCTGAGTTGGAGCCATACGTTTTTGTTTATCTGGACGATATTATTATCGTTACAGATACCTTCGAGAAACATCTCGAAATTCTTAACGAAGTTTTTAGGAGATTACTTGAGGCCAGGTTTAAAAGTCGGCCGGGAGAAATGCAATTTTTGCAGACCCTCTCTTAAATTTTTAGGGTACGTGGTTGATCGGAACGGGTTACATGTTGACCCGGAAAAAGTGGAAAGTATGGTAAAAATACCTGCACCCAAAAACGTTAAGGAAGTTAGGAGCTTTGTAGGAACTGTTTCGTGGTACAGACGCTTCGTACCAAATTTCGCGACTTTGGTTAGGCCCTTAACAGATTTGCTTAAGAAAAGCAAAAAGTTCACGTGGACCCAAGAATGTGAAGATTGTTTTAGGAAAGCTAAAGAATGCTTGATTACGGCTCCCATTTTGACATGTCCCGACTTTGATCTTCCATTCGTGGTTCAAACAGACGCGTCCGATTACGGTATCGGGGCCGTACTTACACAGACTTTTGAGGAGGGGGAAAAAGTAATTTGTTACTTAAGTAGGTCTCTTAATAGAAATGAAAGGAACTACTCCACTACTGAAAAGGAGTGTTTGGCAGTTTTGTGGGCAGTTGAGAAGTTGCGGCCGTACATCGAAGGAGTTCGTTTCACGGTCGTAACGGATCATTACTCATTGATTTGGTTGAGTAACCTCAAGGACCCACAGGGTAGACTTGCGCGCTGGGCAGTTAGGCTTCAGCAATTTGATTTTCAGATCATTCATCGAAAGGGAAAAGATCATGTCGTTCCGGACATGTTATCTCGGGGAGTTCCAGTAGTGGCTGGGATTTCAGTTGAGGATTCGGACCCTTGGGTGGCAAAAATGATTTTGGATGTCGAGTCAAACCCGTTAGCTTTTCCGGCCTGGAGAGTAGATAGTGGCCGATTGTTTAAATTTGTAAAATCAAAGCATGTAGTAGTTCACGATAGTAACGACGAGTGGAAGTTAGTAGTAGGTAAGAAAGATAGGTTAGGGATTTTAAAAGAATATCACGATAGTCCATTAGCTGGTCATATGGGGGTTAGGAAAACGTTTGCGAGGATAGGAGCGAAATATTATTGGCCTAAGATGAGAGTAGATGTAACCAAATATGTTAGGAAATGTAGTATATGTCAACAAGTGAAACCAATCAACGATAAGCCAGCCGGTCTTATGACTGAGAGAGTAGGAGCATCTTCTCCGTGGGAGATGATAAGTGTGGACTTAGTGGGTCCTCTGCCCAAGTCTAGTAAAGGTTTTATGTATATCCTCACAGTAGTAGATTATTTAACAAAATTTCCTTTATTATTTGCATTGAGGTCTGCAACTGCAAAGGCGGTGTGCAAGGAACTAGAAGATAATGTTTTCCTTTTGTTAGGGGTTCCGAAAATTGTCATTTGTGACAACGGTCCTCAGTTTAAGAGTAGGGAACTTAGGGCACTCTGTGAAGGATATTCGTCGAAGATTAGGTTTACGCCACATTATCATCCACAGGCTAATCCTGCGGAGAGGATCAATCAGATTATCAAAACAACTTTGAGGGCATACGTTTCGGAGAATCACCGCAGCTGGGATTCTCAGTTAGCTAAGGTAGCATGTGCCATCCGCACATCCCAACATGAGGTTTTAGGAGTTACACCTTATTATGCAAATTTCGGAAAGGAAATGTCTACTAGTGGACAGTATATAGTAGGAATTAGGAATGAGGTTTTGGATAGGGACAATGTTGAACAATCAGTAGGAGATATAGGAGAAAGATTTAGGAAACTTAGAGCTGATATTGCCGTAAAGTTACAAGCAGCAACAAAAAAATCAGCAGGTACATACAACCTCAGGAGGCGAGATGTTCAATATCTCCCTAATGATGTGGTATGGAGAAGAAATTTTGTCCTGTTGGACGCTGCAAACTACTACGCGGCAAAGTTGGCACCAAAGTTTGTGGGCCCTTTCAAAATTCGAAAAAGATTGTCTCCTTGGACTTACATCCTCGAAGACGAAAATGGTAAAGATCGTGGCACTTGGCACACAAAAGATCTGAAGCCTTTCACTTCGTTAACTGAAAATGAATGAGTCTATAAGTCCCTATTAGAATGTAAAGTAGAGTTTTTTTTTTGGTTTGTTTGAACTTTTTTTCTTCTTTTGTTTGTTTCCAAAATAGACTGCCATATTTGGTCTGATGGTTTTCCTACCTTCGTTGTTGTGTTGACCAATCTGATCCGTAGGAAATTGCTTATTTTTCTTGAAAACTAAGCACATTTCCAAGGAGGAAAGGGTGGGATTTGTTACGGTAAAATTTACCGCAACAAAAACCAATCTTTTTCGTTTCCCGATCCTCGGTTCCTTTCTTTCCAATCTTTTTTTTCAGGTATTTCTTTCAACCTACTGAGAGAGGGAAGGGCAGCCATGGTCCATCAGCCATTGGTTCACTCTCTCATTATCTTGAAGAAATAGAAATCGATATGTCAATTCTGACAGTAAAAGTGGATGTGTTCCACTCACCGACAGACGGGCGGTCTGTGTTGATCTTAAGTTTGGGTGACAGTTGGTCCCCGAGAACAAATTCAAAAATGACAGACGGGCGGTCTGATCAAAATTCAATCAAAACTTAAAGAAGCACGGGAGACACCTGGTCCCCGAGTGCTGAAGTCACTCATGTGAGAATGGCTGCGTGCCCAACCTATTTTATAATATTTATATACCAATGTAAAAGATGGAACGTTAACCGATAGTCCCCATTCCCCAAATCTGCGCAAAATCCCAACGAACTAGAGTAGATTCGCGAAGTAAGAAATTATTGCCAACCTTTCCTTTTCGACTTAATATAATTGCAACAGGCTTTTCCTCGATTTTCCACTATTTTTGTTCTATTAATTGGAGAGGAAAAATGCACGCGACAGAGAATTAAGTTTCCTTTTAGTTTTCTGCAACTTTCTTTTCGTATTGAGTTGGGGTGAATAGGTGGCTGAATGCACCCATTGGATTGCCTTCCACTGGAAGTCATACCAGAGTTCGGCGAATTCAATGGCGATGACTGTGCATAAAGCTGGGGTTAAAGTGCGAGTAGGAAAGGCCGCTGGATTTCAACTGCGTTTGCTCACTCACGCAAGTATGCTGAGTGTTGCTGAATGATGACGCGACCGAAATCCACGGTCACTGATTGGCCGAAAGCATTGGGCATTGGAAAAAAGAAGAGGTCATCCAGGCAATGTCAAAGCTTGGAAGGGCACTTCTTACCCATTTGTAGAGTGAACCAGAGGTTCTTAAAAATCAAGAAAACGAAAGTTCGGAAAATAAAGGAAATTCAATTATCGGATTTTATTTTAATTGATTTCGGTTTTGGAAAGTTTTAAGTTGTGGAGAATTGAAGGAGAAGCAGGAAGTTAAAAAAAAAAAACTAAGTAGCAGGAAGAGGGAAAAATTGGAAACAAAATCAGGAAGGGAGGAGTTGGCAGAACGAAAGATAAGTACAGTGTTTTATATATTTTCAAGATAGTTTTTTTTTTAAATTTCGTAAAAGAATATTGTTGAAACTTAAGTAGTCTGAGAATTTCGTTTGGTTTTGCTACCGTAATCTTCCGATAAAGCGGAACTCGTGACCCGTTTCTAAAAACCTTTGTTCTTTCGGGACCCGGTGTTAACGGTCCATCTTGCAGTTTTCATTTTCTTTTCTTTGTTTCTTTTGTTTAAAAGATCTTGGGTTTTAGCCCTACTTAATTGCAAGGTTTCCCAAGCAATTTCTCAACAAAAATTTTTTCAAGTTCCCATTCGGAATTATAAAAATAGTATTTCAATTCTATTTCCTCTCACCGTCGGTTTCGCTCCGAAGGTTTGTGATCTCCTTTTTCACAAAAAAAATCACTGGCGCCCATTTTACTTCTTTTAGGTACGCTCCTGTATTAATAAAAGTAAGTGCAATTAATCCAATTATTTCATTATTTTTTTTGTATATCAATCATAATCGTTCTTTTTATCATCAATAAAAAATAGCTTCGCGAACCCACCCCCTTCTGAGCATAGTCGTGGTGGCAGCACTTTTTTTGTGCTGCCTGTTGCATTTTTTATTTCGCTCATTTTTTTTTTCTCGCCTTCTTCGCCGACTGTTTGACAGTTCGGCTTCGTGTTCTTTTTTTTTTTGCTAAACGTTTAATTTTGTTTGTTGGTCGGTCGTCGGTCGCGTATTTTATTGTTGTCGATTAATGAAATGAGAGATGTTCTGTATAGCTTGAAAGATGGAAAAGCAGCTGGTTCAGATGGAATCCCACCGGAATTCTACAAATATGGCACAACACAGCTTATTGAAAGACTTATGTTCGTGTTCAATGATATTCTTGAGAATGGTAACGTTCCGCAGAGGCTAAGAGAAGCATTGATCTTTCCCATTCATAAAAAAGGTGATACATCCATCCCGCAAAACTATCGCGGAATCTCGTTTCTTAACGCTTCATACAAAGTTTTTAGCAGCATTTTACAAAAGCGGTTAAATGAGTGGATTAGAGTTAATAACCTTCTAAAAGAATTTCAAGCTGGATTTAGACCCGGTTACTCCACTATTGACCACATTTTTGTTCTTACCAGCATCGCAAAGTCATTCCTTTCAAAAGATTTTAAGGCGGCATTTGACTCTGTTAATAGAGGTGCCTTATTGTACAAGCTGTTTAACATGGGAATGTCACTTAAGTTTGGACGATTAATTGAGAGTCTTTATGCAGATACCAAAGCAGCTGTATGGGATGGAGAAGGACTTTCAGAGTGGTTCTGTACCTTGTCAGGCGTAAGGCAGGGATGTGCATTGAGTCCCAGCTTGTTTGCTCTTTTTATTGAAGATCTAGTCGATTGTTTGCCAGGTGGAGTGGAGTATGCAGGTGTGCTTATTAAAGCCCTAATGTTTGCAGATGATGTCGTACTATTGGCGTACTCTCCTGAGGCCTTACAGCTTATGATCAATAAATTGCAGAATTATACTAGATTATGGAGCTTGGAAGTCAACCTCAGCAAGTCAAAGATAATGATATTTAAACCTGGTGGTGGTAGAAATTGTCGTAATGAAAAGTGGGAATATAATCAGGAACCAATTGAAATTGTCAAGGAGTACAAATACCTTGGAGTCTACATTACTAAAAATCTCAATATGGAATATCATCTTAGGGAGAAACTGGCAAAATCAAAAACTGCAATCAATATGGCATGGAAGAATTGTTTCAGCAATAGATATCTACCGTATAGCAGCAAATATAGAGTCTTTGAGGCAGTGTCTGAGTCGATAATGCTTTATGCTGCTCAAATCTGGGGAAGCAAACAATATGACTCTGTCGAAAAACTTTTAAGATTTTTTATCAAAAGAATTTTTAATCTACCGCCAAATACACCCAACTATATGCTTATGCTTGAGACTGGCTTATCTCCCTTGTTTATAAAGACATTTAAAATGCAAGTTGATTATGTCCTAAAAGCTCTTGATATGCCAGCTAATCGGCTACCAAGAATAGCAGTCCTGCAGGCAATTCATTCCAAAACAAGTTGGTATGGGGAATGGCTTGAACTAGCTGAAGGATGTGGAATTACACTTACTGAGTATGACATTGGTAATTGGAAGCCAATATTATATAAGCTGATAAGCAAGGTGGATGAGGAAGTCCGACATCGTTATATTGAAGAAGCTTCAGGATCCATACATCGGGTAATATACAGCCAACTGGAGTTTAACCTTGGTGAGAGAAACTACTTTCACGATAAGAACAAGAGTGAGGAAATTTCTATGATGTTGCGATTGCGAAGAGAGCTTTTGAGGTTAAACTTTGTTCCCCATCGAAATGACTTGCCAATTATTTGTAACCTGTGCAATTTAGAAGAACGAGAAGATGTATTCCACTTTTTGGGTAGATGTCCTATACTTCGAGAAACAAGGAGAAACGTCTTTGGATCTGATTTTTTAACGGAGGAGCAAATGTTTGTATTACTCAACGAAATGGATGTTAAAAAATTGTTCATATACTGTAAATTGTCTTTAGACTATCGGAATAATATTATCAATGAAAATTTTAAAGTTTACTTAAATAAATTTATAATACCTTATTTTTAAATAATTATTACTTGTACTTATTATAATATTTGTAAAACGTTTCGTTAAAGCAATCAGGCAGACGGCAAAGCCATGCAAAATGATTAAGTTTATAAAAAATTATACCTACTACTGTAATGATTTTGGTTTGTCAATAAAATCTTATCTTATCTTATCTATCTTATCTTATCTATCTTGTTGTCGTTTTAAGAAGTATTTAACTTCGTTTTCGCGAAATAAAAGTGTAACAATTGGCGCCCAACGTGGGGCCTTGATTAAACACTAATATATCGGAAAAATAATCCCCCTTAACCGCGGTGAAAAACATAAGTCTCAGTGTCGGAAAGCAGTACATTCCTGCGAAATCTATTTGTGATTGGTGTTTTTATTATTAGGGAGGTTATTGTTTATCTGTGAATTTTTTTACTTTTGTTTGCTTTTATTCCTTCCCAGGTGAATATCTTATTGGTGGAATCGTGCAGGAAATCCTAAGCCCTAAGGCATAAAATATATACCCAGTTATATACAGTGACAGTGATTGGAAAACAAAAGACTGCCCATATATCTACCTACAATAATTTATCGGATATTATCTAAGTTTGTGGAATATTTTCTTCATTAGTGTGAGTAACATCCATTATTTTTTTCTTCTTAATTGGTTCATTATTTAAATCGCAAATTATTCCATATTTTTCATATCATACCTATAAATCTTTTTACGGTTAATCCTGGGTTGCGGTATATATTTACATACCCCACACATTTTTTGTGAACTTGTTATTTTCTGTCAGTGATTTCAAAAAACATATATTGGTCTCTTTCTTACAAGTTTTTTCATGGTATGCAACTTTTTTTTGTTGGATTTCGATTGATTTATTTGACAGTTGCATTTGTTTTTTTTGCCCTTCGTTCTAGGTACAATTATTATTAATCTAATTATTTTTTTTATTATTTTAAAATCCTTCCCATAACATAACATAATATAACATACTGTACGTTTTATTTAAAGAGTAATAATTGGTGAAAATATATTCCATAAATAGCATAGGGTGACCAGACCAGATTTTATTTATTACTTCTTATTTTTGTTTTGGGTATTGAAGTGACAACAAAATTTAGATACAACAGTGTCATTTAGAAGTTTATCTACCATATTTTATTAGTTGAATTTCAATACCGGTGAGACGTTCTAATTGTTTTGTTTTTCGTGTGGTTTCTTTTATTCATCTATACAATAAAGCAGTCAACCGGGTGTTGATTCGGTGCTTTAACTCAGTAATTAATTAAAATTATTTTCGCTTTCTAGCATCTGATTAAAGTGTGAAAAAAAAGCAACAATCAACTGGGTGTTGATTTTGTGCTTTGGGGATTTTTTTTTTTTAAAGGGCATTCCTAGCTATTTTTTTTTACAATCGATCTCAAACAATTTTTTTTTTCCTCGATTGAAATCCATTTGTGTTCGTTAGTGCTTCGGTTGTGATTTGAATTTTTGGATTTAAATAAAGCAGTCAACTGGGTGTTGATTTCGTGGCTTTTTCTCACGTTCGTCATATAGTTGCCGTTGTGTTTTTTTTTGTATCCAAAGTTTTTTTATTTTGTTTCCTATTTTTTTTTTGAGGTAATTTTTACTATAGATAGTACCTAATAATCAACTGGGTGTTGATTTCTGTGCTTTAATATTCCTCATAAAGCCAAAGTTACATTTCTTTTTTTGTTCGTTTCGAGTTCCTGTTTTGTTTTCTTTTCTTAACAACAAAAAAAAAAAAACGCAGGTATTCGGTAAAGTTGATTTGGCTTACGGTCCTTACGCGAAGAAATCAACTGGGTGTTGGTTCTGTATTATCTAAACAAAAAGAATTCTTTTGAAGATCAATACCTACCTACTATATTCTGTTCGACCCTTGAATTTTCATAGGTTATCTTTAATTCAATATTTTCATTGATTCACTATTTTAATTTTTCGTATCTAAGATGGATGTCAATAGACTTAATAAAGAAGAACTCGTTTATGAGTTACTTGCCCGTGGGCTTAAAGAAGGGACGGTAGACAGTATGAGAATGACTTTGAGGGCTTCGCGTACTCTAGAGCGTTCGGGCTCAATTTCAAGCAAAAGCCCCCATTACCCATTCTCGTTTGAAGATGATTCGAAGGCTGTTCGAGTCAAAATAGATGAGATTAGGAATTTGATGAAAACCCCTCCGAAAAATCCAAAGTCGTCAGAGTTTTTGAAGATTCAGACCAAAATCGAATGGTCTCTAGGTAGAATTAATAGGGCAAAGGCAGAGTCGTCTGAGGAGGTCAATGAAGTGGCCGATATTAGGGGGGAATTGTTGTTGTTGATGGCAACGTTATCGGAAGGGGGTGAGGATACCCTCCCGGATAAAAATAAAGTCGACAGCAGGCCTGGATGCGTTGCCAACTGCACATGTCGGCCAACGTGCGAGTTCAGGGTTCCAACTACAGGATGAGTCCTGTGACCGGAATCCTGAGCGTATGGAGAAGTGGAATGTGAAATTCTCTGGTGAGCAGTGTGGCTCATCAGTGAATTCTTTCATCGAAAGAGTTGAGGAGCTTACGGAATCGCGTGGAATTTCGGAGGCTAGGGTTTTCAGGTCCGCAGTAGATCTTTTCACTGGGAAGGCGCTCCTTTGGTTTAGGGCGATTAGGGATACCATCACAACCTGGAAAGAGTTAGTTAGGGAGTTGAAATTGGAGTTTTTACCCTCCAATTATGATGATCTCTTGTTGGATGAGGTCAGGCGGCGAACCCAGGGTAGGGATGAGACAATGGGCATGTACATTGCTCTCATGCAAACCCTTTTTAAAAGATTCTCTGAGCCGTTGAGTGAGAATAGAAAATTATCTATTCTCATGAAAAACATAGCTCCTTTCTACCAAACGCAATTGGGCTTGGCTGATATCAAGTCAGTCAATGAACTGGTTGCGTTGGGTAGGAAGTTAGAGACGATTAGGTCAAATGTGGAGTCTTTTATTCCTCCTCCTTCAGGTCGCAACAGGCAGGCTTTGGAGCCTGATGTTGCTTACGTTGCTTCCGTTCAGGAAGCAACGGTTGCAGTTACTCGAGAACCCCCACCCAATAGGACCATTCGTTGTTTTAACTGCAACAGGGAAGGACATTTTTCCAACCATTGTTCCGCTCCTAGGCGTTGTTTTGGGTGTGGTACAGTAGGTACTACACACCGCAACTGTAGGCGCTGCTCGGGAAACGGGCAACGGACTCTTGGGCCAGCAGGTCAAGAGCGCCGTCGCAATTAGTTAGGTCGCCTGCTGACGACCAGCTGGCAAATCAGGTTAGGTTAGGTTTCACTTTAGATAGTAGTGGGGACGATAGACGTCCATATTTAGGAGTTGACATTTATGGGATTAGGTTCTTAGGCTTATTAGATTCTGGGGCATCGCGAACGATAATTTGTAGGGATTCGTGGAGAGTCTTAAAAGACTTAGGGTTAACCTTAGATACATCAAATGTTAGGCAGGTACATTTAGCTGATGGTGCAGGTGTAGGTGCTTTAGGAGTTGTTAATCTACCCATTGTTGTCGAGGATAAATCTGTTTTGATCGAGTGTTTGGTTATACCCTCTCTCCCCCATGCGATGATACTCGGTGCCGACTTTTGGGCACTGTCGGGAATCGTCCCGGATCTTCGTTCACGCATGTGGAGTTTTTCGAGCCAGGAGATGGTGGCTTCGATAGAAACTACGTCTATCACAGAAGAGTCTGAGTTAGACGAGGAGCAAAGGGCCAAACTGAATTCTTTGATTGAGGATTTGTTTAGGGACATGCCAGAGGGCTTAGGAGTGACAACAATGGTGGAGCATATTATTAGGACGTCGACAGAACCTATTAAACAGCGGTACTATCCGGTATCACCAGCAATGCAGGTGCATATCGATAAAGCTCTTAACGAGATGTTAGAAGAGGGGGTGATTGAGAAGTCAAACAGTCCTTGGGCTTCCCCAATAGTTTTAATTAAAAAGAAAGATGGTACCTTTAGGTTCTGTGTCGACTATAGGAAGCTAAATCAGGTTACAGAAAGGGATGCTTATCCACTTCCGATCATTTCAGCCATTTTAGACAAGCTTAGGAACGCGAAGTTTTTAACGTCGCTAGACATTAAATCGGCGTACTGGCAGATTCCGATGGCGGAGGAATCTCGCAAATTCACTGCATTCACAGTACCGGGTAGGGGACTTTTTCACTTCAAGCGGATGCCTTTCGGTTTACATAACGCCCCTGCTACGTGGCAGAGGTTTATAGATAGTGTCTTAGGGCCTGAGTTGGAGCCATACGTTTTTGTTTATCTGGACGATATTATTATCGTTACAGATACCTTCGAGAAACATCTCGAAATTCTTAACGAAGTTTTTAGGAGATTACTTGAGGCCAGGTTTAAAAGTCGGCCGGGAGAAATGCAATTTTTGCAGACCCTCTCTTAAATTTTTAGGGTACGTGGTTGATCGGAACGGGTTACATGTTGACCCGGAAAAAGTGGAAAGTATGGTAAAAATACCTGCACCCAAAAACGTTAAGGAAGTTAGGAGCTTTGTAGGAACTGTTTCGTGGTACAGACGCTTCGTACCAAATTTCGCGACTTTGGTTAGGCCCTTAACAGATTTGCTTAAGAAAAGCAAAAAGTTCACGTGGACCCAAGAATGTGAAGATTGTTTTAGGAAAGCTAAAGAATGCTTGATTACGGCTCCCATTTTGACATGTCCCGACTTTAATCTTCCATTCGTGGTTCAAACAGACGCGTCCGATTACGGTATCGGGGCCGTACTTACACAGACTTTTGAGGAGGGGGAAAAAGTAATTTGTTACTTAAGTAGGTCTCTTAATAGAAATGAAAGGAACTACTCCACTACTGAAAAGGAGTGTTTGGCAGTTTTGTGGGCAGTTGAGAAGTTGCGGCCGTACATCGAAGGAGTTCGTTTCACGGTCGTAACGGATCATTACTCATTGATTTGGTTGAGTAACCTCAAGGACCCACAGGGTAGACTTGCGCGCTGGGCAGTTAGGCTTCAGCAATTTGATTTTCAGATCATTCATCGAAAGGGAAAAGATCATGTCGTTCCGGACATGTTATCTCGGGGAGTTCCAGTAGTGGCTGGGATTTCAGTTGAGGATTCGGACCCTTGGGTGGCAAAAATGATTTTGGATGCCGAGTCAAACCCGTTAGCTTTTCCGGCCTGGAGAGTAGATAGTGGCCGATTGTTTAAATTTGTAAAATCAAAGCATGTAGTAGTTCACGATAGTAACGACGAGTGGAAGTTAGTAGTAGGTAAGAAAGATAGGTTAGGGATTTTAAAAGAATATCACGATAGTCCATTAGCTGGTCATATGGGGGTTAGGAAAACGTTTGCGAGGATAGGAGCGAAATATTATTGGCCTAAGATGAGAGTAGATGTAACCAAATATGTTAGGAAATGTAGTATATGTCAACAAGTGAAACCAATCAACGATAAGCCAGCCGGTCTTATGACTGAGAGAGTAGGAGCATCTTCTCCGTGGGAGATGATAAGTGTGGACTTAGTGGGTCCTCTGCCCAAGTCTAGTAAAGGTTTTATGTATATCCTCACAGTAGTAGATTATTTAACAAAATTTCCTTTATTATTTGCATTGAGGTCTGCAACTGCAAAGGCGGTGTGCAAGGAACTAGAAGATAATGTTTTCCTTTTGTTTGGGGTTCCGAAAATTGTCATTTGTGACAACGGTCCTCAGTTTAAGAGTAGGGAACTTAGGGCACTCTGTGAAGGATATTCGTCGAAGATTAGGTTTACGCCACATTATCATCCACAGGCTAATCCTGCGGAGAGGATCAATCAGATTATCAAAACAACTTTGAGGGCATACGTTTCGGAGAATCACCGCAGCTGGGATTCTCAGTTAGCTAAGGTAGCATGTGCCATCCGCACATCCCAACATGAGGTTTTAGGAGTTACACCTTCCCAAGGGGCACGCTAAGTTTTTGATAAGTTGTGGTGACTTCTGAGTAACATAGTGACGGTCGCATTTGTTAAAAAAGAACTAGTCACAGGAACATCACTGTAACCAAAAAAGCGCAGGGGTGGTCCTATTGTGCAACTAAATTCAAGTTACTTTGTAGTTACACGTAACACTTGTGTAATCAATGTAAATCTTTCAAAATAAGTTTCTTTATACTGGATTGCAACAAGTTTGAAAGGTTTCAGTCAAGTTCTTATTGACTTAATAGCAACAGATCAATTTGTCTTAGGGGAGTTTATGAACACTAAACTGAAACCTACATAAACTACATAACTAGTTTCAAATAAATATTTTTCAGTTTCAGAAATGTATTTCTTATTTAAATATGTAACTAAAAATGCAGTCAGACATTTGTGATGTGACAACTGTTTTTTTTCCTCTTTTATCAATTAATTGAAATAGGTTATATTAAATAATTAATTTTCAAGGTTGTAAGTATTTAATTTTCACTACGCTCGCAGTTGAATCAACTAATATTCATTGCTACCCCCTTCAAAACTTGCGCGCTGGTAAAATTGATTGAACTTAAAGTTTTTTTGTTAAAAAATTAGTGCCCTTTCTATTTTTTAAAAGATTTATTTTGTGGAAATTATTATCTAATATTAAAATATTATTACATTTTATAAATTCTGAAAGTGAAAAATTATTGTTTAAATATATTAAATTAAAAAAACAATTATAAACACCTAATTTCTTGTTTTTTTAAGACAGAAACATTTATTTCAGAAAAAAAAAATATGGCTGATAGAAAGTTTCCTTTCTATAACCCCATAGCAACTGATCTTTTAATTCAGTTCAGGGTCGGACTTAGTGGAATGGTTCACATGAGTGAAATTCAGGATACTGATGTCAATGACGACAGCAGATAACATCATTATTAATTAATTTTTGACACGAAATAATCATTTTTGTTCCAGGACTAATGATTGTGAATAATGTAAATTTAAGCCTAATTAGCCATGTTTTTAAGCGCATTTCTATCTTCGCTTGAAAAAAGCGAAGATAAAAATGCACTTAAAGGAAAGGCTTTTATCTGCTGGGGTGCCCAAAGGAAGCAAGATAAAAAATGATTGAGATGCTTCCGTCATTTTGCCGAGATATATGAAAGTGTACAGAAATTTAAAATCGTTAAATTAGTGAAAAACCTTACTTAACTAAATAAAAGGGTGAAATTAATGTAAATATAGTGAATAGGTATGTTGCATGCAATACTTTATTTGAAAAATATATATAAAAGAACATGCAATGCTGCATTAAATCCTGTAAACACGCCTATAATACGGTGTAAAAATTTTTCATTTCACAGGTAAGTTTTGTCTCATATTTTTCATAAAGTTATGCGAAGTGATGGTTTTTAGGTAAATAAATGATCGTAGAATACTTTTAAACTATTGAACACTTCTTGGCGAAGATACAAAACCGACAAGATAGAAAGGGGTAACAGCAGAAAGACACCTAAATATATTTTATTTAAAACGTTGAAAAAACTTTGCATTATGGTTGCTAAATGGATTTGAACGCCTTGCCTTGCCATCACCAACAAAAACTAATTCGTCCCTGTGCAAACATTTTTCATCAATCTCTATTTGTTTGTTTTTTTTTCTTACTGCCTCACTCACCCTCGTTCTTTTTCTTTGCCTACAATGATCCTTATGAAACTGTGAAGAAACTAACATAAAGTTTAGTTCTAAAGAAGTTTCAGAAACTTCTTTGAAACATTTACGAACACAACATTAATAGAGCGTTCTTTTTCTTAACAAATCTTAGCTATTTTTAATTTGTCATTCAAAAAACCTGTTGTTCACTTAAAATATTTTTTCTTTGTTATTAAGAGTTGTGTATCTGCATTATTTGTATCGTTGCAAATGATTCGCTATGATTTCGAGTTGGTTTAGGAAAAAGTTAAGTACTCAAATATTCATACAATTAGTACTTAAATATTCATATAATTAACAAATCAAATTCCCCTTATCAATATTTTTGTAAGAAATTGAATCACTAAGCCTACTAATACCTCTCTTTTTCATTTAAGGAGGGGAAAATTCCCATTATAATAACATTTGTCCAAGTCGGACTATTTATGGATAAAAATATAAATTTTAATAAAAAATATCAAAAATGAAAATCGGCAATAGAAAATACTAAATTGAAAATAACTACATTCATAAATAAAAATTCCAAATAAATTCCGTATCCAATAAAACAAAACAATAAAATTTTGGAATAAATGAACGATGAACGTTAACAAAAGTTCGATTTAATGAAGAAAAAGAACGCACCTCCTTTGAAACAACATGCTTTCCCTCAGTGACTGTTCAATAACAACGAAAGTGACAGACACAGTTGTCATACTAGAGTTGCATACAAGTCCTTCAATAACTCCAGAAATGGAAAACAGTTTTGTGACCGTCTGCATGTATTTCTTGTTGCATTTAGGTTTGTTTCTGCCATTTTGCTTTCAAGCCAAACAAACAAATATTTTTTTAACATGAACCTACATTAGGGTGTCATCAATTTTCCAAAATAATGTATTAAAGGTTAAATAAAATTTAGTGATCAAAAAAAATTTGACCAAACAAATTATTTCTCATCATTGAATTAAAAGTCATAATATTATTAATTAAATAATTAAAAGTCATAATATTTTATATAAAATTATTGTTTATAAGTTTTTGAGTGGGGGCTTTTAAAGGATTAAAGAACAAATAGAAACAAAACAAAAATGAATAGCTGCAGTAATTACAAAAATAAAATGTGAAAACAGCAATACCTAAACATATATAAATTTGTAAGGGTTATTGACAAATCGGACACAATTTTTTGGTAAAATATTTTTTTAGGACATTCACATTTTACTAAGGAGATGTCTGTCATTAAAAAAATATGTTGGGAAATAGACACCCTAATATATGGTAGTTATTTTTGAAGAATCTGACAGCAAGTTACAATGTAGTTGCATTTAGGATTTTATTTAATATTTCTGTCACTTTTTCACTTTGTTACAAAAGTGTTGTATATTAGTTTTACTGAATCATAATGATTAGACACTTTAGAGTTACTTTAAAGTAGCAAAAGATCAAAGTCGCAAAACAGTTTCGATTTTGTTTTTGAGAACGGCTAATTAAAATTAGGTTACATTGAAACACAA
This sequence comes from Dasysyrphus tricinctus, assembly GCA_963921185.1. Lineage (NCBI taxonomy): Eukaryota > Metazoa > Arthropoda > Insecta > Diptera > Syrphidae > Dasysyrphus > Dasysyrphus tricinctus. The sequence goes on along the minus strand of OY992531.1, from coordinate 156,274,027 downwards.
TGGATATAACTACTCAGTTACTATTAAGCCACGCCTATTTATTTTTAGTCCCACTAAATAAGAACAGTGACCTGAATATAACAAAGTTGGAACTCAAATAATTTAAAATACAATGAGAGCATTCAACAACTCTACAAAAACTTCCGAGTTATTCTTGTGAAACCAGATTTTTGAATTTCTTGTTGCAAAATTCAAATCTGTGCCCCTTGGGTTATTATGCAAATTTCGGAAAGGAAATGTCTACTAGTGGACAGTATATAGTAGGAATTAGGAATGAGGTTTTGGATAGGGACAATGTTGAACAATCAGTAGGAGATATAGGAGAAAGATTTAGGAAACTTAGAGCTGATATTGCCGTAAAGTTACAAGCAGCAACAAAAAAATCAGCAGGTACATACAACCTCAGGAGGCGAGATGTTCAATATCTCCCTAATGATGTGGTATGGAGAAGAAATTTTGTCCTGTCGGACGCTGCAAACTACTACGCGGCAAAGTTGGCACCAAAGTTTGTGGGCCCTTTCAAAATTCGAAAAAGATTGTCTCCTTGGACTTACATCCTCGAAGACGAAAATGGTAAAGATCGTGGCACTTGGCACACAAAAGATCTGAAGCCTTTCACTTCGTTAACTGAAAATGAATGAGTCTATAAGTCCCTATTAGAATGTAAAGTAGAGTTTTTTTTTTGGTTTGTTTGAACTTTTTTTCTTCTTTTGTTTGTTTCCAAAATAGACTGCCATATTTGGTCTGATGGTTTTCCTACCTTCGTTGTTGTGTTGACCAATCTGATCCGTAGGAAATTGCTTATTTTTCTTGAAAACTAAGCACATTTCCAAGGAGGAAAGGGTGGGATTTGTTACGGTAAAATTTACCGCAACAAAAACCAATCTTTTTCGTTTCCCGATCCTCGGTTCCTTTCTTTCCAATCTTTTTTTTCAGGTATTTCTTTCAACCTACTGAGAGAGGGAAGGGCAGCCATGGTCCATCAGCCATTGGTTCACTCTCTCATTATCTTGAAGAAATAGAAATCGATATGTCAATTCTGACAGTAAAAGTGGATGTGTTCCACTCACCGACAGACGGGCGGTCTGTGTTGATCTTAAGTTTGGGTGACAGTTGGTCCCCGAGAACAAATTCAAAAATGACAGACGGGCGGTCTGATCAAAATTCAATCAAAACTTAAAGAAGCACGGGAGACACCTGGTCCCCGAGTGCTGAAGTCACTCATGTGAGAATGGCTGCGTGCCCAACCTATTTTATAATATTTATATACCAATGTAAAAGATGGAACGTTAACCGATAGTCCCCATTCCCCAAATCTGCGCAAAATCCCAACGAACTAGAGTAGATTCGCGAAGTAAGAAATTATTGCCAACCTTTCCTTTTCGACTTAATATAATTGCAACAGGCTTTTCCTCGATTTTCCACTATTTTTGTTCTATTAATTGGAGAGGAAAAATGCACGCGACAGAGAATTAAGTTTCCTTTTAGTTTTCTGCAACTTTCTTTTCGTATTGAGTTGGGGTGAATAGGTGGCTGAATGCACCCATTGGATTGCCTTCCACTGGAAGTCATACCAGAGTTCGGCGAATTCAATGGCGATGACTGTGCATAAAGCTGGGGTTAAAGTGCGAGTAGGAAAGGCCGCTGGATTTCAACTGCGTTTGCTCACTCACGCAAGTATGCTGAGTGTTGCTGAATGATGACGCGACCGAAATCCACGGTCACTGATTGGCCGAAAGCATTGGGCATTGGAAAAAAGAAGAGGTCATCCAGGCAATGTCAAAGCTTGGAAGGGCACTTCTTACCCATTTGTAGAGTGAACCAGAGGTTCTTAAAAATCAAGAAAACGAAAGTTCGGAAAATAAAGGAAATTCAATTATCGGATTTTATTTTAATTGATTTCGGTTTTGGAAAGTTTTAAGTTGTGGAGAATTGAAGGAGAAGCAGGAAGTTAAAAAAAAAAAACTAAGTAGCAGGAAGAGGGAAAAATTGGAAACAAAATCAGGAAGGGAGGAGTTGGCAGAACGAAAGATAAGTACAGTGTTTTATATATTTTCAAGATAGTTTTTTTTTAAATTTCGTAAAAGAATATTGTTGAAACTTAAGTAGTCTGAGAATTTCGTTTGGGTTTTGCTACCGTAATCTTCCGATAAAGCGGAACTCGTGACCCGTTTCTAAAAACCTTTGTTCTTTCGGGACCCGGTGTTAACGGTCCATCTTGTAGTTTTCATTTTCTTTCCTTTGTTTCTTTTGTTTAAAAGATCTTGGGTTTTAGCCCTACTTAATTGCAAGGTTTCCCAAGCAATTTCTCAACAAAAATTTTTTCAAGTTCCCATTCGGAATTATAAAAATAGTATTTCAATTCTATTTCCTCTCACCGTCGGTTTCGCTCCGAAGGTTTGTGATTTCCTTTTTCACAAAAAAAATCACTGGCGCCCATTTTACTTCTTTTAGGTACGCTCCTGTGTTAATAAAAGTAAGTGCAATTAATCCAATTATTTCATTATTTTTTTTGTATATCAATCATAATCGTTCTTTTTATCATCAATAAAAAATCCACCCCCTTCTGAGCATAGTCGTGGTGGCAGCACTTTTTTTGTGCTGCCTGTTGCATTTTTTATTTCGCTCATTTTTTTTTTCTCGCCTTCTTCGCCGACTGTTTGACAGTTCGGCTTCGTGTTCTTTTTTTTTTTGCTAAACGTTTAATTTTGTTTGTTGGTCGGTCGTCGGTCGCGTATTTTATTGTTGTCGTTTTAAGAAGTATTTAACTTCGTTTTCGCGAAATAAAAGTGTAACATTAGATTTCTCCTCCCGTCTAAACGGGGGGAGATATTACCCCCTCCAATAGGATTTTTTGCTTGTCTACTTCCCACCTACAAGTTCTGAATTTTTTGGCAGATTTTACGTGAATTTCCTAGCATGCAAAAAAAGGGGAAATTTAATTTACCCCTACAGCGACTATAGGGGATGAAAATAAAAATATGAACAAATTAGATAATTTGTTTTTCTTCATTTAGAGCCGATTTAGGTCCATCCGCGATGACCTTCTTTTAAACGACCACCCTACTATACAAAAATATGTACATAAATATGGCTTGCAATTTTTTTTTATAAACTTCGCTTTTCATTTCCCAAACCTCTGGTAAGGTTATGTACAATCCAAAAACCTATCTCCAGAACTCACAATTTGCAAAATAATGACAAAAAAAAAAAAAAAAAGTTGTCGAGCATTTGTTTACACTAGTTGGCTGGTTGGACGAGCCAGCAAGTTTTCAAAATATTATGAAAACCGTCGAGCTATTGGTCCAGCCAGCAGTTGTTGTCGCGTTTAAATGATCGAGCATGGCTCGACATCCAGCCTTGTTGTTGAGCATGTTGGTCCATGTAAACCCCCCTTATATGTGAAATGTGCAAAAAAGTAAAATTTAAACCGTGAAGTAATAGGTTTGTTCGATGTCAGCACTGGGGCGCACTGGGTCGCCCTGACCTCGCTCTAATGTGTTTTATGTGGCACTTTTTTCACCCCAGTTAATTTGCACTGTGTTCGATGTGTGTTCGGGGCGAGCACTGAACTCGCTCTACGCACCCCAGGTTTTTTCACAGGGAAAGAAATCAGAGCTGCGAAATTGAAATCAGCTGTTTGTAAAAGTTGAATGTGAAAGGAAAAGGATTAACTTTGCGAATTTTTATGACGATATAAATAATAAATGTGAAATATTTTGTATACTATTTTGTTACTTTTTATTAATTTATATATTAATAAATACAATGCTAAGGAAAATATATGGATATCTAGTGCTTGCATAAAGATTTTGAAGCTGCACAAAATTGTATCCAAGTACCTTAACATTTTTATCATACAAAAGTAACACTGAGGTGTTCGATGTGAAATCAAAACCCGGGCAGCCCCCAGATTTTTGACATTTGAATGACATTCCCCAGTGCGCCCTGAGGCAGGGAACAGCGAACAAACCTAATATTAGCTTCAATGATAATTCAATTGGCAAACAACATCAGTCACCAAAAAAAAAGCCCGAAGATGGATAGATATATAATCCGAAAGTCGCTTAGAAAATTAAATATATGTTGTGTTAAATTACATTAAATATACATATGTAGTTCACAATATATAAAAATTGTTTAAGTTTTAAAAAATTTCTTTTTTATTTAAAATTCAATTCAAAAGCTTTTTTCACAAGCTTACGCTTTCTTACTCTACTCATAATTTGCATTTCAAAAAAGCCCGTCTTACCTACCTACTCACTTTCAAAAACTTAAATTTCGTACCTTCATTTTTCATAATTATAGTCCAACCTAACCTACAATACAACCGTATGAATGAGGTTCTCATATATCTCCAAAAAACAAAACAACGATAGCAAAAAAACCAGGTATACAAAAATTTCATTCGCACCGTGCCGTCGCCGCCGCCGCCGGCCGCCGCCGTCGTCGGTCAGTCCCAGTAGATTCTTTCTGCACATAAATATTATGTATGCTTGCTTGTGTGCACTTCTGCAGCTCTGTCTCCTATGAATAGCATGTTGTGCATATGTCTCTCTGTGCTGAGAAAAGAATAGCATAAGAGAGAAAGTTAAAATAATTTGCTAAGAAGAGAATCGCATATTCTTTCACTAATACATTTAAATGCATTTACATGAGTTCTGAGTTTGCTTCTGCGGTAGACCTACCCTTAAAGCTACTTACAAACTAGAACAGCCACAGCAAGCATTTTCAGGTTTTTATAATTTTTTTGTGTTTTATTATTTATATGATTTATAATTTTTTTTTTTTTTTTTTGGTGCCACCCTGACTGTCCCTGCTTAAAACTAAATACCTAAATCTATATAAGTCGGCCATGGCATACAAAAATGCGGTCAACTTTTAAATATCCGCAGAAGCTTCGTGTTCAGGTTTCAGCCACCAGAACTGGTTCTCCTGCTTTACCCTATCTCTTCGGTCCCGATCGGACACAGTCCTACTGAACCGAAGGTGCTCCGTTCCGTCTTGTGCGAGGGCGTCTCGACTGTAAAGGAGCCGCCGATCTACAGTTCTACGGCCGACGTGGTAGATTAGTGGAACCGCCGCTCTATCCTGGATCAGCCCTCGACTGTCTAAATAGAGGAATGCATCGGGCGGAATAAAGCCGCTTAGACGCACACTCTCGTAATAATCATTTTTAGGGTAATAAGCCCCAAAATTTAAGCTGTTGGTCGAGGACATTGCTCTTGCAATGTGACCTCGAATAAGCTTCAGCAAGAAATTATCTATCCTGTTTATGTTGGCACCGTTGTATAGAACCAGGTTGGAATAATAATGTTTGTACTCCGACTCTGGTGTTCTGTGTAATCCAAGGCAGCGTCTTAGACACTGCCTCTCAAACACCCGAATCTTTTCCATTTGAGATGGGGCAACGTTGAACCAAACCGGGCACCCATAAGCAATCATCGGCCGTATGAGGGCCATGTAGCAAATCACCTTCACCCTGCTGTCAAGCCGGCTGCTATAAAACAACCGTTTAGTCAGGGCAAAAGCTCCCCTAGCCCTGGACAGAGCAGCATTTATATGTCTGTCGAAATACAAATACTGATCCATCCAGATGCCAAGGTACTTTACTACACTTTTATTCGCCAGTGGCTGTCCATTTGACCCTACGATCACCAGCTTACGCCAGTTCTTTCTCGTATCCCTTGTGGCTCCACGCAACGGAGTCCTAAACAAGATAGTTTCTGATTTCTGAAAGTTGATTTTCAACTTCCAGTCATCGCAATATCGCTGAATCTTTTCGAAGTCACGCAGCAAAAAAATTCTGATGACCTCGACTTTTGGAGCTGTTCTGTACGCAATTAGATCGTCGGCATACGCAATTGCCTGAGTTAGACTACTTATCAGATCGCTGGTGTAAATGCTGAATAGAATCGGTGAGTTGACCGCTCCCTGCTGAAGACCATTTTTGATATTAAAGGTTGTGGCAGAAGTCACACTGCCACTCTTGACAACAAACTTTCTACCATTGAGCACATCATAAAGCATATATAATAGTGGTTTACTAATGCCAAGTCTGGTCAGCTTTAGATAAAGACCCTCTAGCCACACGGTGTCGAAGGCCTTCTCCAAATCAACCAGACAGGCACCCGTACACTGCTTTTTAGATTTGTTCCATTGGACATCAGAAACGAGTTTAGACGCGGCATGAATGGTGTCATGTCCCACCTTAAAACCGAACTGATTATCCGGTATGATATTATTGTCCTCTGCCCACTTAGACAGAGCTCTATTGATAACTTTTTCGAATACCTTGCTGATACTCGGAAGAAGACTTATCGACCGGAGATTCGCTGGATTGGAGTTGTCGTTTCCCTTTTTCGGGAGAGGATGCACCACAGCTGTCTTCCACCGCACTGGATAATATGCATTATTCAGCGCGTTGTTAAACAGTGTGGTATAAATGTCTACTGCTTCTTGCGGTAAATGTCGAAGGAATTGAAGCGTCTAGAGTGAGAAGGGGTCAAGTGACATTTTTCGATTTTTCGTTTTTTTTAACCAATAATGGTGTTAAGCGACAACTTAAATTTTGGTCTAATACTTGTGTCTCTATTGTTACAAAGTTAGCTTGAGACAAAGGGGTTAACTACACGTTTGTTTTTAGTTTTTTAGTTTTTTAGTTAACACATTTAACCCCTTAATTCAATAGAAGCCGAAAGATAAAATACCAAGTAATATATATTTTTTTTTGCATAAAGGTGGTAAGTGCACACTTGTTATGTCTGTTCGTGTACTTCCCAAAACTACGAATTTCTTCTATTTTTTTTTGTTTGAGTATTGACAGAACTTTGGGCTGAATTCGTAGTTTTGGGAACTACGCGAACAGACATGTTCACTTTATGCAATACAAGAATAATACCCACCTTTCACTGGACCCCTTTTTAATAAAAAAAAATAAATTAAACTCATTTTCGCTTAAAGGGGTCAATTGCTGAATTGTTTCTAAAACACCAACTTCTAATGAATTTAAATAAAATTGGGTGATTTACTAAAATCGTACATTTTTTTCTTTTCTTATGGCTTTTTTATAAGCTTCTCTCAATTTCAGAAAAAAAGTTATAGACGTAAAACTTTAAACGCTTATAACTCAAAACATAAAAAATGTCACTTAACCCTTTCTCATTCTCAACGCTTCAATTATTTAATTTTGTTTGTTTTATTTTGTGTATGATAATTTTTACTCTGGTATGATAGAAATCATCGAATTATATGATAATTCATTGTGAGCAATATGGCAGCACTGTCCAGTTAGTTTGTGCTCAAAAAGGCTCTTTGCGAGGAAATTTTTTATTATTCTTTTATTATTCTTAAAACGCAAAACATGATACAAAAATGCATTTCTTGGGAGTTTTTTCACGAATGGCTCGAAAACTTCCAACTATTCGAAAATTACATCAAAATACCATTGAAAGTATACACAATTTCCAATAAATCTCTATTCAGGTGCAGTGTAATAACACCCGCGGTAATAACGCCCGTGGGCGATATTACCCAAAACAAAAGGAAAAAACACCCACGGGGTTTTTTTCCTTTTTGAAATGGAAATAAAAGCCGCAGGCTTTTTCCTTTTCCTTGTGGGTCTTAATTCCAATTATTAATTAACAAAATAAAACAAAGCTCAAATTTAACATCCTTTAAAAGTATTTTAATATAACGAAAGTATTTTCAATTTTATTTTTTAGAAAAATAACAAAATCCTTTAGTTAATATTTATACAAAATTTTGATGACGCGCAATATCGCCGAGCGAAATAAAGCCGAAATTCCTCAAATGTAAAAGAAAATTTACATACACCTACCTCGCACCCACCCCAAATCCTATAATGAGCCCAAGCAGGGGGATTGCATAAATACCTTACCGTTTATTCGCGAATTTAAAAATTTCACAAACCTAATAAATCCTCTCCTTTAATTGCTTTGTGAAATTTTAAAATTCACGAATAAACAGTAAGGTATGTTTGCAAAGCACCCCCCTGCTTGGGCTCACTATAGGATTTGGGGTGGGTGCGAGGTTGGGTGTATACAAAGTTTCTTTTGCATTTATAGAATCTGGATTTAAGGAAACTTTGAATTTATCCTATATATCCAACAATAATTGTATCTGTATCATTTTGAGATTTTTAAATAGAAAAGTATTTTAAAGCAGAGTATGGATCGTACTTTAAGTGTGGGCTTAAATGCCAAATCCAAAAGGAAATAACACCCGCGGTTGCTACTTTTTTTCTTTCGTGGATCTTACTGCCATTTCAAATGGAAAAAACCCCGTGGGTGTTTTTCCCTTTTATTTTGGGTAATAAAGCCCACGGGCGTTATTACCGCGGGTGTTATTGCACTACACCCTCTAATCAAGGTTTTTTTCCGCGACAACCCATTTGGGCTCAAGCGCTAGTCGAAAATTAACGTATTTTTACTGTTTTCGAAAATCCACTCGAAAGCTCTAAGAAATTACTTTGTGTGACAAAATTTGAACTTTTGTCTGTAACATGGACCAAGATATACTTTTCAGATGGTCTTTGATGCGCTGAGTTCGAATCTGGCCTTGGAATTGCTCTAGCACGTTACGTTTTTGAGATATTCAAATCTAATTATTAAAAAAAAAATTAATTTTGTATGTTAATATGAAGTTATATTTTTTTTCGAAAAATCCAGTCAATTTGTGCTCAAAAGAGCAAATTGGGGGATTTTTCGAATTAGGTAGTAAAACGAAAACCAACGATTTCTCGAAGACGAGTGGAGGTATTTGAAAGATTCAAAAAGAACTTTGAAGTAAAATGTTCACACTTCAGAATGACCATAAACATTTTTTCGAAAAAAATTACCTCGAGAAGATAAATCCCCAAATTTGTACAAAAAATGCATTTATTTTTAATTTTTAGATTTGAATATCTCAAAAACGTGACGTGATAGAGCAATTTCAAGGCCAGATTCGAACTCAACGCGTCAAAGACCATCAGAAGAATATATCTTGGTTCATGTTACAGACAAAAATTCAAATTTTGTCACACAAAGTAATTTCTTAGAGCTTTCGACTGGATTTTCGAAAACAGTAAAAATACATCTATTTTCGACTAGCACTTGAGCCCAAATGGGTTGTCGCAGAAAAAAACCTTGAATAGAGATTTATTGGAAATTGTGTATTCTTTCAATGGTAATTTGATGTAATTTTCGAATAGTCGGTAGTTTTCGAGCGATTCGTTAAAAACTCCCAAGAAATGCATTTTTGCATCATTTTTTGCATTTTTTTCCATGTTGCGTCACGAAATTTTGTTGGCAAACCTCAGATTCGGATTCAGCACCCCCGAAAACATAAAGGAACGAATCAAAACTACCCCACAATTTGCATGGTAAAAATACAATATGACTGGTCTATCTCATGTGTACAAAAGAACAATTTTGAATGTTTTCCAGTTTTACATGAATTCTTGCAAGAACACATGCTTGAACTCAGAGCACATATTAGCAATGTTATTGCTCTCCATTTGGTTAGTCTCGAAAGATCCATGCTGGATTACTTTCCAGATACAAATACTGACATCGAGTGAGTACAAAATCCATTTCTAATGAGAACCATCAAGCCTATGACCCTGAGTATACAGGAATACGAATCCCTGATAGATCTGCAGTGCTCCTCTTCATCAAAATTTCTACTATATCATTAAACGAATTTTGGATTGGTATTAAGAATGAATTCCCTGAGCTTGTCAAGAAAGCTATATTAAATTTTCTACCTTTTGTTACAACGTTCCGCTGTGAAGTAGGCTTTTCAACGTATACTTACACAAAAACTAAATGCAGATCGAGGCTTGACGCTGCCTCGGACATAGAAGTTAGTTTAAAATCAATTATTATGAATCAAACAATAAAACAGATTCATTCTTCACACTAAATAAAAAATTGATTTTGAAATGTATTGTTTTTCATTTTTGATATTGTTAGGATAGGGTTCCGAAATATATTTGGGCATTGTTTAGGGTTCCACAGCTTAAAAAGTTTGGGAACCGCTGTTCTAAAGAACACTTCCTTTTTCATAACTCATTTTTGAAAAAAAAAAACTTGAATAGAAGAGTTTGAAAACTATGTATGTACATAATCCTTCATGTGTTCTTATGTATACCGACATGTCAAGCAGCGGCTTTAAAGTTCCATAACTAGTTCCATAACACATAATGTTTATTTGTATATGTGTGTAGGTACATTGCACTATGTAACATTGAAAATTGATTTCATCATACTCACGACATGCGAAGGCCAAACTTGAACCTTTAGTATGGGTAGAGTGTATGGGTCATTGTTTTAGTTTTATAAAATTAATTTCCTATTCTTGTTTGAAGACATTACGTAACCCTAACGTATCTCAGGTTAAGTTTGCTAAAATTAAAATAATTCTTATGGGCTCTAGAGAATCTCCATCGTAAAGTATATGACAATACCTATTAATTAATTGTACTAAAGCCATCAATACACTCCCTTATTCGGTCTTCTATTTACATTAATTTCAATTGTGCCAGGTATAAATAAAAGAGTGTCCATTCATAAGAAAGTCATTGAAGTTGAAACATCATTACTACGATATGGTTAGGAAATTTTGGAAAATTAACAAAGCTAAAAATTGGTAAAGTGTTCGGTTACCTATATTATTCAAGCAACAAATCGGCTAAAAATAAATGTATTCCATTTAGTTTCCAATCGCCAAAATACAATGAAAAAGATAGTGACAATGGTTCAGAAGCAGATACAATTAAAAAGAGTATTAACTACGGCACAACACTACAAGCTGCCAAAGGAACATTCTTGGAATATTTTAAAGAAAGTTCAATTCATGGATTCAAATACATAGGCAACCACAGGCATTCAGTTGCAGATAGGTAAGTACATACATAATATACTGACAACATCTTCATAATTTCGTACGTTGACGAAAAACAAGTTTGTCAAATGAAGCACTTACTTAAGATGTTGCTTATTTCTGCACAAGATAATTCAAAGAAAAGCACCGTGATATCTATTTGATAAGCTCCGCTTCGCGCAGTCTTCCCGAACCTTGAATCTCCCTACACACGCATCAAAATATTTAAATTCTTCGAAACTTTTGTTGGTATGTGCCAATTGACTTAGGAACTCCCTACCTGTAACGGTAAGACAAATAATAATAGGAACTAATCAATTCAAAAAAGCATTATTTCTTAATTTTGATTAGAAATTAAAATAGAAACAGCGATTTGAAAGAAAAACTATAGATTAAATTGTTGATTTTAATTATGTATGTATGTACATTTATATATTAAAAAACTGTATGTAGTTCAGTATAGTATTAATTTCCTTTTTCCATCTCTTGGTAATTATTATTACTATTACGAGTATTATTACATTATTGCTTACATTTTTGCATATAACCTACTTCTAATTTATAAACTTTTTAGTAATAGTTTTCTTTCTATCCGATCTAAATTTTGTTAGTTTTAAGTACTATAGAAGACTATCAGCCTTATAATGAGTTTGACGTGAACAACATTCCACGTGGAAAAATTGGCATTTCACTTTTCGTCTATTGTGAGCTTCAAATCGAAAAACTAAAATTCCCTTTTTGGTGAGTACCTACTCATTTCAGGTGAATGAAAAGCACATTGGCGCAAAATAACAACCTATTTTAAGGGTATTAGCATGACAATAATTAACTATTTATTTCATAAATTTGATTCAGTTTTCTTACTTTTCCTGAATTTTAAACACTTGATAGTTGATCTTGATGTCGCGAAGACAATTTTCTTAACAAATTTAAGTCGGACTGGACTAAATCAATGACATTTTCTGAGAAAAAATGTGACAGATGTCATACGGGTTAGTGTGAGACTAAAGGTAGAACTAGAATAGTCGGAAGCCAACTTAAGTGGTCGTACGAAACCGAGCGAAAACAAGAAATTCATATGACGCACACATAATTGCGAAGTGGAGCTTTTCGTTTAGTTTTCGTTAACTTTTGCCATCGGACGTGAGAGCGCTCACTGACCGCTCTTTCGTAAGTGGACGTACGAAAATCAAAATGGTTGAAGCAAACTAAAAGGAATTTGGCGCTTGGTGCATAGTTCTCAACACTTTTTTTTCTGTTTGATGTAAAATCTTAAATTTTCTTTTAATTAATTAAATAATTAAAAGCCCATCGTTCTGTGCTGTGAATAAGTATCACAACAAAAACATAAATGTTGAAAAAAGAGCCAAGTTCTAATATGTACAAGAAACCTGTGCGTAAAAAGTCAGTCGAAAAAAGTAATGAGATCTAAAATATATGCCAAGTTTTAAGTTCATGAAGTTTAATATCGAATATCTTAAGTAGAGTTATATCGAAACAATTCCAAATCATGACAGAAATTTGGTATATAATGATTACTGATTAAAATTTGGTGAAACTTCCAATTTTTCTATTTTTTCTTCCTAAGTACTTCAATTCCTAGCGACCTACCAATTTTCATAGTTCTAAAACAATCGGAAGTGCTCCATTTAATTTATAAGAATTTTTAAGAATGTGGGTGGATTCCACGCCCCCTGAATGGAGAATTCCCATTTTTCAATTTTTTTCTTTCTAAGTACTTCAATCCCTACCTACCTACCAATTTTCATAGTTCTAAAACAATCGGAAGTGCTCCATTCAATTTATAAGAATTTTTAATAATGTGGGTGGATGCCACGCCCCCTGAATGGAGAATTCCCATTTTTCATTTTTTTTCTTTCTAAGTACTTAAAGCTCTACCGACCTACTAATTTTCATCGTTCTACAACAATCGGAAGTGCTCCATATATGTTATTTATAAGATTTTTTAAGAATGGTGGTGGATGCTACGCCCCCTGAATAGAAAATTCCAATTTTTCAATTTTTTCTTTCTAAGTACTTCAAGCCCTACCGACCTACCAATTTTCATCGTTCTACAACAATCGGAAGTGCTCCATATAATTTATTAGAATTTTTAAAAATGTGGGTGGATGCCACGCCCCCTGAATAGAAAAATTCAATTTTTCAATTTTTTTCTTTTTAAGTACCTCAAGCCCTACCGACTTACCAATTTGCATCGTTCTACAGCAATCGGAAGTGCTACATATAATTTATAAGAATATTTAAGAAAGTGGGTGGATGCCACGCCCCCTGAATAGAAAATTGCTCACTGTCAGTGAGTCAGTGAGTCAGTGAATCAGTGAGACAGTCAGTTACGGTTTTTGCGATTTTTGAAGTCCTATATCTCGGGAATTACTAATGCTAAAGAGTTGAAATTTGGTGAGCCACCTGTGTTTGATCAGCTCAGCAAATACTGCAAATTTGAAGTTTCTGACTTTATTGGTACTGAAGTTAGAGGGGGGTTAAAAATCGCCTGAGTTTGTTCCTGTAAAAAGGGTGTAGTGCCGCGAACTTGGCTGGGCACTACCGTGCCCTTTGATAAGCAAATTAAAGCTGGATTTACACCTTCGTTGTTATCGTCCGTGTATGTTGTTCGTTTTTGTCCGCACGTGGAAAAACGAAGGTATAAATGATAACACCGAACACGAACAACGAAGAAATTCAAAGCTGTTTTGAATTTTGGATGAACTTTACTCGTTGTTTGTGGAACAACGTTCACCGAATGTAGAACGGAGATGTAAATCCAACTCAGCATTGAAGAAATGATTATTTACATTTTTTTTCACTTGCAACCACTTAAGTGCATTATGGGTAACTTGTGAAACTGACGTTTCGGAAAGCTACTTTTCGGTCGGTTTTGACATAAGCTTCCGACAGCTTCCGCCTATTCTAGTTCTACCTTAACTTTCAATATACGACAGTTAAAACTCAAGTTCAGGGGACGAACAGGACATCTTTAAAATGCACAACTGGGTCGCACCTACTAGCTCTTATGTTCAAGACACTGCAGGTTTAAGAAAATTGTATATAAAATTATGAGAGAAAAATGTAGAGAAGTATGAAATACGACATTTAAATTGGCTAAAACAACTCTTTTGACAGTTTGAGGTGGAAAAAAACGAATGCCATCTTAATTCTTTATCGTTGGAGCAGTTTAAAAAAAAAAAAATTATATAAAATTCTTAAAACATTTTTAAGAACAAATTTTGGTATGCAAATCTTAAGTATATACCTATTAATGTGTAAATAAAAACAAAATTTATAAAAAAAAATTGTCAACCCGTTTTTGAGATATCGAATTTTCAAAAAAAAAAATTGAAACTTTATTTGAAAATTCAAAAACTTTTTTTTTGAAAATTTTGATATGCAATATTATTTAATCTTATCAGAAATTTGTATATAAGAAAATTCATCTTACTCCGTTTAGTCGCTAACGAGAAAACTCAAAGTAAAAAATACGTTCTATACGTTTATTTCAATATTGAAGTGAATCTAATCAAATAAAATAGATTTTTCCCTTTGGTATTGATAAATCGCTTGTCCTTGAATATTAATCCTTCTCAGTAAAATTCACACAAATCTAACAAATAATAGAACCTGTCACAATTCAGCTCGAGAATTAATGTGCCGAACAATTATTTCACGCGCTAAATTTTGACAGATAAGAGCTGTACAGTAAGAAACGAAAATTTTACTTTTTAGCTGGAGCTGTGTACTTCTCGGCTAAAATTCTTGGACAAATTTTAGCTTGGCTAAATTTTGGAGAGAATTTTGTATGGGAGCGAAATTTTAGCTCGATCTGCGTACTACGCTTAAATGTAAAATTTTATAATTTTTGGTAGTAGATGGTACTAATTTAAGTATATGAAAAAATCGTAGGAGTCGTTTTTAAGAAAACGTATTTTCCTCTGCGGTTTTTTAACTTTTATGTGGAAGATACCGTTATGTTTTCATAAATGTGAAATTTTTTTCTAAAAATAATTTAAAGAGTACTAAAAAACTCTTAAGTATCGAGTTTAAAAAAATCGATCATGTCGTTTTCGAAATATTTGATTTTCCAAAAAAAAATTGAAACATTTTTTAAAAGTCCAAAAACTATTTTTTCAAAAATTTTGGTACACAAAAGCTTCTGTATAAAAAAAAATGATTGAAATCGGTCGTACTGTTTTCAAGAAAATCAAAAATTAAAAAAATGGTTCTTTAGGAGGTGCCATTAATAACCATTTTTGAAAAATGGTTTTCCATCCTTACTTAAATAAATTTAATGATTTTTTCTTAAGGAAAGTTGTCAAGCCGTTTTTGAGAAAAATAAACGATAATGTAAAATTGCTAAAAAAAAATTGTATGGCAGGTACCGTTATTTTTGGTTCTAAAAAAAGTATGGGCATAATCACCAAAAATCACTATGTACCAAGTTTCAAGAAAATCGATCTAGCCGTTTAGGCTGTAGACGAACAGACGGACAGACAGACAGAATTGCGCCGCGCACTTTTTTGGTGTTCTCTATCATCGTAATATCATGTTTGATTGTTATCTCAATTTTTTTTTTTGCACGAATCCAAAACTTGTAGTACCTACAGTGGTGGCCACGCAATTAGAAACGACACCCATATGGTAATATAAGTATGTATGCATAACTTTTTTAAAAGAAATTTCTTCAGGTTGAAAAGAGGTTTAATTTATAGCCCATGAATAAGAGTACACATTAAATAATTAATGCAAGAAAAAAGCTAGACAATATCAAATACGAAAAAATAAACATGTATTTAATTCAAATTGTGTGTGGCCATACAATTAGAAACAGAACATACAAAATGGTATTTCATTAAAAATCTTCAATTTAACATAGAGTAAGTATTAATATTTTGTAGGGAATCCTTTACTTTGTATAACCGCAGCCAATCTTCTTTCCATACTTTCAACCAAAGTGCGGCATCTTGATGGTGGTATACCCTCCCAGACCTCTTTAATGTGTTGGAGAAGCTCTTCCGAATTTTTAGATTTTTTGGACTTTAATCCTCTCTCGACGTCTGCCCATAAGTTCTCAATCGGATTCAGGTCCAGACTTTGCGTGGGCTAATCCAAAACACTGGTTTTTGTATCCGCAAACCACTGCTTTACAAAACGTGCAGTATGTTTTGGATCGTTGTCCTGCTGAAAAACATAACTTATGGGCATGTGTGCGAATGAATAAGGCTCCATGACATTCTCCAGTATGCCTTAATAAACGTGTGGACCAACACCGTTCCAAGAAAATGCACCCCAAACCATTATGTTTCCTCCTCCATGTTTCACGGTCTTCAGCGTGTATTTTGGGTCTAATTCTTTTTTCTGAGGACGTCTAACGTACACTTTACCGTCTGACCCAAACAAATTGAATTTAGATTCATCACTCCAGATTATTATTTTTCCAAAATTGTAATGTTTTATTTGAGTGCAGTCTAGCGAAAGTCAATCGTGTCTTAAGATTTTTTTGGACACATGTGGTTTTCTCCGTGCAACACATCCGCGTAGACCATGTTCTAAGAGGCGACGACGCCTTATGGTTCTAGCTGACAGTTCTCGACCGATTTGGGGCGTAACAATATCTTTTATCTTACCAGAAGTCAAGAAAGGATCGGCCTTGCTGATTCTGCATATCAGCCTGTCTTCTTTTGGCGTCGTTTTCCGCTCAATTGGCTTTCTTTTAGGGGTTTCAAAACTTCCAGTTCTTTTAAATACTTGTATGGCTCCAAATACCATCTTTTTTGAACAGCTAAATCTTTTAGCTATGGAGTTCATTGACTCATTAGGGGGGTTTACATGGACCAACATGCTCGACAACATGGGAGTTGTCGAGCCATGCTCGATCATTTAAACGCGAAAACAACTGCTGGACCAACATGCTCGACGGATTTCAAAAATTTTTTGAAAACTTGCTGGCTCGTCCAACCAGCCAACTTGTGTAAACAGATGCTCGACATGTCAAAAATAATTGAGGTGAAATGTAAAATTAATTCTTTGCATGATTGGTTTACAGTTTCATGCAAAAAAAAAAACAATGCTGTCATGGAATGTCATGCAAAACAATGGACCGGCAATTGATTTGCATGCGAAAAAGAGTGTGGTGAATAAAATATTTTTTTTTTGATGGTCGGTTTATACTTCCGAAAAAAAAAAATATATTCACCTCAAGGCATTATTTGCATGCAAATGGTTTTCGCATCCAAAAATAATTATTTTCCATTTTTAGGCCTATAGCTTGTCAATTAATACTGTGTTCCCACCAAAGCGAAATCTGGGTTTTCAGCTGAAAACTTTAGAGATTTCAAATTAGTGTTCACACTGCCAAAACCAAGATTTCGTCTCATATAAACACAAACTACTACCTTTGTGTTCCTATGTGTTTGTATTTCTCTCCACCCAAATGTCAAATACAATATAATCATACTCTCTCTTTTTGCCTGCTTGGCGTTGGAGTGAAAGATCACAATTTGTATCAAAAAGCTTTTCACCATTGTGTGGTGAAAGCTGAAAATGGGTCTGTTCATAAAGATATGTTCGCATCGATACAAGATTTCAAACTGTATGGGGAAATGTGAAGATTTGGACTGAAATCTCTGAAATCCGAGATTTCACTCTGGTGGGAACGTAGTATAAGGGTAAATTAATGACTCAATGGGTGGTTTAGGCCAAAGCAAACGTTTTTCGCCTTGAATATTAATCAACTTGGTGCGCAGAATAGGTGGAAAATCATTTTGAAAATTTTGATTTTTTTTTCGCATCGGAACTGTAAACTATGCTTTATTTAGCCACGGTGACGGGAAAAAATGGCAACAGTAACAAATAATGAGTTCTGGAGACAGTTTTTCGGATTTTAAGAGACTTTAGAGAGGTTTGGGAAATAAAAAGCGAAATTTATAAAAAAAAATTTGCAAGCCAGACTGCGTGCGTTTGTTCCGAAAAATGAAAAATAATGATGCTCGACAACATCAGTATCCATGTAAACGCAAAGTTGGGTGTACAGTTATTTTTTCCATCGAGACATGTTGTCGAGCATGTTGGTCTATGTAAACCCCCCTATTGTCATTTTGGTAACACTGCACAATCAGCTTCCGGAGTTCTGGACTGCACGACTTATTTTTGCCCATTTTTCACTGTATTATAATTAATATTGTAAAAATAATGAAAATATACTGAAAACAATCAGCTCACATCGATAAAAAAGCCCAATTTAAAACAAATTCACTGATTCTAGTTGTCGTTTCTAATTTTCTGTCCAGCAAAAATGTCGACTTTAAATGAATTTCCTAAAATAACCACGTTTTGACAACTTCCCGCGTTCAGGAAAACACATGATAGGAACACACATGTCAGCCATTATCGACTAACGGTACTAGCCAAACACAGTGGTGCTTAAAAAAAATCTTATTGATGAAAATAATAACAATTTTTCGTTTCTAATTGTGTGGCCACAACTGTATATCGCAAGTAAGAAATTGTAAGAAATTGCACGAATCCAAAACTTGCCTTGTAGTACCTATATCGCAAGTAAGAAATTGTATAATATCCGCATAATTTTTGGATTTGATTACATTGGATTAAGTTACTTTTGGGATTTGATTATTTTATGGATTAAGTTACTTTTTAATCTGGTTTCTTTTGAATTTAGTTATTTTTGGATTTGGGTACTATATTTAAGCTATTTTTTGGATCTGGGTGTTTTGGGATTTGGATTTGGAATAATTTGATTTGGAAATTTCACTGGTAGAAACGGCGATTGTTCTGAAAACCGTAAACAAGATAATATTAATATGGCAGAGTACCCAGACAAAAATGGTATCTTCCACATTTTTGGACTGAACCGAAATATTGAAGAAAAATATATTTGGCATGAGGGTGGTTCAGAAAAAAATGTTTCCGAATTTTTATGTAAAATTTTATTTAAATCAAGTAGGAAGTATAAGAAGCGTGTATTTTAAAAATGTTGAATAAACTATTTTCACATTAGGGTGCCTTTGAAAAATGCTGTCTTCTACGTTTTTGGACAGAATCCAATAAAACTTGGTATGGCCAATTTTTAAACCAAAATATTGATTAAAAAATAATGAGCATGAGGGTGGTTAAAAAAAAAAGTAGTTCTGGAGTTTTATGCATTTAAATCAGGCAGAAAGTATAAAAAGCGTGTATTTTAAGAAAAAATGTTAAATCAAATATTTTGACATTAAGATGCCTCTGAAAAACGCTATTTTCTACGTTTTTGGACAGAATCCAATAATCCAATCAAATTTTGTTTGGTCAATATAGAAACCAAAATATTGATGGAAAAATATTTGGCATAGGGATGGTTCAAAAAAAAGTATTTAGTTTTTGTAAAATTTTATTTTAATCAAGCAGAAAGTACATATAGAAGCTTTGGTCAAAAGTCATTAGCTGTAAGTTTCTTGTTGACCTTGTTTGTTTTTGAGCTGTTGTGACGCCAGCTTCAGTAACTCTAACTTAATTTTGTAAGTTAGAGAAAGTCTACTACCCGTTTTATATAAACATACAAACATACAATGCGCTTCACTTGAATAAAAGCTTTTTTTTGTATAAAAGCTACTGGTAAGTCCCGTTAATTGCATGCATTATTAAAATTCTTAAGTGAAGTAAGCTTTCGGAACTTCTGAAGAGAATGCGTTCCAAACAAACACAGCTGTACGTACCACGAATCGCGATTTTTCCAAAGCTTTCAAAAAGCAGTTGTGAAATTACTTGTATTCGTCAATATTTCTTGAGACAAATAGTGCAAAATAATTGTTCAGTAAAGTTAACGTGAAATAAACAAATTTTGATTAAAAATGGGTAGATCAAAAATTTTAAATACAGCCGAGAAGGCAAAAATAGACGTTTGCCACGCGGAAGGTTATTCAAACCGCCAAATTGCAAGAAAATATATTGTAGTACAATTTGTGTTGATAATTATTTAAAAGATACTCTTTCCTATCGAAAACAATACAAAGGAAGGACATCTGACATGTGATCTCACCATCTGACAGACGTAAAATCATTCAAATTGCTTCCAATTCCTGCTATTCCACATCGAAAATCAAATTCGAAGCACGGGTAAATACAAGCAAATCGACTGCTCGGCCTGTTATTCTTGGTGCTGGACATCTGAAGACGTTAAAACTGACAAAAAAATCCCTAAATGCCGTGCGTAAGGAGCTTCGACTTAAGTTTGCGAAACATCATATGGCTTGGACTAAGCCAAACTAAAAATGATTGTCGAATGGTTGTCTTCACGGATGAAAATAAATTTAATTTAGATGAACCGGATGGCTACAACTTTAATTCTCATGATTTGCGCAAAGAGGAACACCTTTTGAGAGGGTAGAGTAATGGTCTTGGGTTCGATCACTTATTATGGACCACTGGAGCTTATTGTTCAAAGCACACAAATGACGGGAATAATCTACAAGGAAGTATTGTAATTAGCTTTTCCTAAGCTGAAAGGCTTCTTTGAACCTTTGCCAATCCATGTCAACAAGATAACGCACCAATCCCATAGATAAACAATATAAAGATGACAATCCTTCGTACGTTTCAGCCTCCAAAACCCATTTGTTTACATTGTTGTATTTGTAATTTAATTCCGTGTCGAGGAATAGATGTGAATTGCAACAACAATGTAACGTGGTGAGTTTATTTGTTTTGACAGTTCCGTTTTATTTGCAAAATAGTTGTGTTGAGACTCTTTCTTCGAGATGTCGTTTTTTGTCGATTTTTTTTAATAATTTATATTTATTTACTATTTAGAAAAAAAAATTCATGTGAAATGTGAAAAATAAATTATTTGCCAAATAAATATGGAATTCAGTGCGCGCTAACGATAAAGCATATGGCTTTGGTAAGGGATATAAAAACATTTGTGTGGATATAAAAATCAAGAAGTGTAATTATATTTTTTCTAATTCTAGGCATTTCTTTTTGACCGCACCATGCAGAAAAACTGATGACCTACATATCTCAACAGTAGTACCTCGTGGCTTGATGGTTAGTGCGTAGGACTGTCATGCCGAAGGTGTGGGTTCGATTCCCAGCCGTGCCATCTAAAAACAGAAATGTTTTATTCGAGGTACTGCCTCTTGCGAGGAACTGACAAATCCTCCAAGAGTATACTTGTCATGAAAAAGTGCTTCTCATTTAGCCGTTCGGACTCGGCAAAAAACTGTAGGTCCCCTCCATTCCTGCCAACAAACACGCACACAGGAATGGTTGTGAGTTGTAAGTCACTAGGCCCTGGTTCTCCATGAGCTGTTGCGCCACCCAATTTATTTTTTTTTACATATCTCAACAAATGCGACAGATCCATTAGGTATCCAGTGAGTGATATTAAAAAGCAAAGCATACATTTGTAATTTGACAATTAAAAAGCATACATTTGTAATATGATGCAGTTATAAAATCAATGCTTGCTGCAAGTGTGCTTCTGTGAAAAAGTTGAATTCCTCCGCAAAAGCAAGGAGATCTCGTTGCATTTAGTGAAGTACAATCGGGTCCATTTCCAATCTTGTTGGGCATGGGCATTGCTTGACTGTTGGGCAACATCTTTGCTTGCTCCAATGTCCCTTACTCTACTGCCATGGTGTATAGTACACCAGCAAGCAGGGCAACCTTTCTAAATTTTGAGAAAGAGCCAATAAAAAGAGCATTTTAACAAAAAAAGAGCCACCACTGCAAACGTCCCCCAAATTAAAAAAATGCCAAAATATAATTTACAATTTTGAAAAAATAACAAAAACTTGAGAAAAACTGTTGTAAAAAAAATTACATCTAAGCTTTGTTTTCCAATTTTGTAGCACTTTGTTAGCAATTAAATTCAAAGCTGAAAGATTCGATTGGCATGTTTCTACTTTAAGAAAGTTTGTAAATTTATTTTTCAATAAAAACAATCTTGAACAAAAATATCCCGGCACACATGCTACTATGGATGGAGTGAAAATGTGTCCTGGAAAATTGTATAAGTTGGAAAAGAGTTACTCGTCCAAATGATTTTTAATATAAAAATACATAATATATTTAAATATGAACATATTTCCCATTTTTAACCGAAATTCCTCTATAATAGTGATTACAAAATAAATTCTGTAAGCCTTTTCTTTTGCTTTTAATTCAAAAAGTTTGAGTAAATTTATAACTTTTTCTGGATAGCTTATTAAATGGCACTCATAATAATGAGTGGATAAAATCATCATGGGAAACATTTTCTTTTTTTAAATAAGCTTCAGCTTTGCTTTGTATATGAACTTTATAGTACTATCATGAAGATAAATGTTGACACACCGTCTGATGTTGACACACCCATGTTGACACACCCATGAATGTTGCTTGACACATGTTGAAACACCATGCTTGCATCTTTGTATATTTTTAGTTGTCATTTTCATTTTTACTTTTTAGTTGTGAAGATGCTTTGCTGGGGGAAGCTTGTCGTTGGTTTTCGGCGCTCTTCCCTTAATAAGCAAAAAGAAAAAAAATGCGTTTGTTCGTGTTTTATGTAGGTATGTATGATTGTAGATTGTTTGTAGGTAGGTAGGTAAGTATGATGTTCAGGGTTGCCACACCTCAGAAAATTTTTCGCAGTAGATTTTCAAAAAAAGTGCAGTAGATATTTTCGCAGTAAATATCTTTTTTCAATTTTTTTTTTTTTGTTTTCAAAAAACTAATTATGTCATTCGAAAAACAAAACTGAAAAATAAATAAAATATAACATTTGTTTTTCTTCAAAACATAAAAAAACAAACAAAATAGCCATAAATTAAACATATCATATTATTATTAAGGCGTGGAGGGTAATTTTGTTCGTAAAATCAAGTGCAGTAGATTTTATTTTAAGGCAGTAGATTGATTTTGAGAAAAAAATGCAGTGGATCTATTGCAATTTGCAGAAAAGTGGCAACCCTGATTATGTTGTCATTTAGTTAGGCATGTATATTTTTTGGTTGTGGTTTTTTTACTTTCGTGTTTTGTTATTTTTGTGTGTTTTTGTTTTATACTCGGCTGCTGCTGCTCCTGCTCGGCGAGCGGTCGAAATATTTTATTGAGATTGTATGTAGGTACGTATTTAAACTGGTTGCCTTTGGTGTTGGTGGGTTGATCGATATTGGGTTGGTTCTTAATGTAGGTCAGTTGGGCATCGTGGGGTGGGTGTTTTTGTATTTGCTTTTTTGTTATTTTTATTGTTGTAGGTAGGTTTTTCAATTATTCGAGAAAAAAAATATTGTTGGATTTCGATATGGCCAGTACGTTGCATAGGCAGGTGGCGGTTGTCATTTGATTTAGTTGATCAGTTGGGTGGGTAACAAAAAAGAATCTTTGTCATGTCTCTATATCCTCGCAACGGCTCATACGATCTGCATGAAATTTTCAGAGCTGATTCGCATGAATCATATTCATTAATATTTCTTGTTCCAATCTGCCCACCGCCCCTTCCACTTTTATATCTTTATACATAGCTCAAAAACAGCTCTAATGATTATTTGAGGTATTAGAATTTGTTTGTATGGGTAAGAAAAATATGGAGGTGATTTTTGTATACCGACCTACAACCACAACCACTTTCATCATGTCTCTATATCTCGGGAAAAGCCCCATTGATCTAGATGAAATTTTCAGAGTTGATTTACATGAGCTAGAAAAGATTTTAAACATATTTTTTGTTCAAATCTGCCCACTTCCACGCCCCCTTTTTTCATTTTGATATCCCAAAAATGCCTCTAAAGATTACGGTACGTTTCAGATATTGTTTCAATGTTTCAAAAACATATGAATTTTTTCAATGTTTAAATTTTGATTATAACTTTTTATTTATAACTTAAGGGTAAAAAGTGCAATAACATAAATTGAAGAAAATTGAATTTGCTACAAATTTGTACCAAAGTTTTTTTTCTAAGACTAATAAAATTTAAGTTGCCACGGAGAACTTTTTAGAACTCGTTCTTCAATATGGTGGCCAAATGGTGGGGCTTTCAACACCTAAAATTTAGTTGTATACTTGCAATGAACCCTCTTACACATCAAAAGAGAAAATCTTCGTCCAACCCAAATTTGGAGGTTATTGTAACATTTTGATAGACATTTTGCGAAAATGTTAAAAACTGGTTTATAAGATGATTGCCATATTTTCTTGGTTATTTTGTTTATACACAAGCATGTGTTATACCATTTTGGAAAGTGCATTAAATAGACAACTTTTTGAAGCAATTGGCCTATTGGCCATTCATGTTCTCATACAATTTTAATTTATTGGAGGTGGTCAAACTTTTTTGAAAATACATTTTTGTACTGAAAAAAATATTTTAAAAAATTATAATAAAAAAAATGCAATAACTACTATTAAATTTTATCACCCATCTATTACAACAGTTATTCTAGAATATTACAAAAATAGAAAAATAGTAAAAATTGTTTGAGGAAAGTAGTACTTGTTAACAACTTTTGGAAAAAACATCATAACATAGTAACCATTGGGAAAATATTTTTTTTATATTTTTTCTGGAAAGGTCATAAGGCCTGCTACAACCAGTTGCAAGGTTAGCCATTTTTTACAGGACACCCTGTATGTACGTTGTGCTAGGTTCAATTAGTTTTTTAAAGCTTTTTCTTGCTTAACGTTTTTTCTAGCGCGTTTTGTTCTTTTTGCTTGGGTAAAAATATCCCTTGGATATGGGGCAGTTAAGCACCTAAGCTATATTTTAAGACAAATTATTAATTTATTAGATTTTATTTCTTTTGTTATATATAAATTGGGAAGCATACGATTACTTAGGCGCCAAGAAATTATAACGGTTTTTTTGTAGAATACAAGCATTTTTTGTAGAATACAAGCATTTTTTACAATGGGAGGGGGTTTATCTCCCCCCTTTCGGGCGGGAAGGGAAATTTTATAAAAAAAGTACTAAAAATGTAAAACAAATATTAAAAAATAACGGTTATACTTACAATTAAGTATTATACCTTTTTTTAAAGCCAACTTTTGGTAGTTTGTTTTGTTTTTTTCCGCAATTAATTATTTTTTTTAAGTTTTGACAACAAAAATAATTCTGAAACATTAATTTCAAATTGAATAGACGCAATTTATTCAAATCTGCCATTGAAATTGACTTACCTGTCACAAATATCCCAGGGATATTTTGAAAATCTGAAGTAGGCCAACTTTCAAATTACTCCCGAGTTGAGGATTTAAGAAGTGAAGAAAAGCAATTTTCAACTTGCCATCCAACTCTCGATTTGTAATCAACTCTAGAGTTCGCCAATTCCGGAGTTTTCGGCAAGTTGACTAATGATGAAGAGAACCGACCTAAAACTACTACGGTAAAAAACTCGAATGTTTATTCGTTTTTTTTTATGATTTAAGTGGGTATGCATACTTTGAACAATACAACTACTTTATATATGTACAAAGGTATGTTAGACACAAACATACGTATTAAGAAATTATATAAATTTGCTGCAATCGTACAGTTGGTAGTACCTAGGTAATGTGAATTTTTATAATGCATTACATTTTCATGTCTGAACATTTCAAATATGCAACTTTGGGCCTCAGGGAGGGAAGATACAACTTTCCCCCCATAAAATTTTTTTCTCAGAATAACCCCAAGAACCACACCCTTAAATACTTCCACTCAAGTCCGGGACACCCTGTATGTATATTTAAAAAACTCATGTTGACATAAGATGCATAGGATAAATTTAAAGTTTCTTTAAATCCAGATTCTTTAAATACAAAAGAAACTTTGCATACACCCAACCTCGCACCTTCCCCAAATTTTATAAAGTGCCCACGCGGGGGGGGGGGGGGGGCTGCAGGGGGGCGGCATGCCCCCATATATACCTCACTGTTTATACAAGGCTCCATTGGAAAACATAAAAGATAGCATTTTTTGGGACACCCTACGATGAAAATACTCAAACATTTTTTCTCAAAATACCATTAGGTATGCTTCACAAGATTTCTGTATACTTAAAATATAATTCATCCTGAATCCGTAAAAGTACTTGTTTTGTTTAAGGATTTGTTTCAAGTATTTACCACACCGAATTTTATAGAATTTCCTTTAAGAACATGATAGATAAAATTTTTAAAATGCACCCTATTGTAAAATTACAAAATCTGCTAAAATATTTTATTTGGACCACCCTAATTGAAAAATATTTTGTTTCAAACATTAACCACATCGAATTTTATTGAGTTGGGAATTACATTTGAAGTTGAAGTACTGAGGTGAAGTAAAAATACTTCAAAATATACGTCTTTTTAATCAATTGATTGCAATAGTGAAATTAATGCATTCTTTCACATCTCTACTACCCATAGATAATTATCGCACAAACACACCCTCGCAGACTGACGGACGATATGCATACTTATCTAACGAGAATTATTTGTAAGATCATCGTACCTAATGAAAATTTCGATCAAAACAATGAAATTTCCAGAAATCAATAATTTACATGAAAAATGGTTGAAATATGTAGGTACATCGATGTTTCATTTTTTCAGCTTAAATTTCTTTCGTTTTATTCTGATCTACAAAATTGTAAATTCAGAAAAATAAAATCTATTTTTTCTTAATGCACCTCGTCAAGCACATACAACAACAAAACACAACGACTAAGAACCCAAATAAGAAAAAAATCGAAATCTCTCAACAAATAAAAAAACAAAATCCTTGCATAAAATTCTTTGGATTCAAGAAGAACGAAAAAACAGACGAACGCGCGGAAAACAAATGATAGAGCAAAAAATTAAGAAAAAAAACCCACCACCATTGCTTTCAAAATTCATTCATAGCAAAAAAAAAGAGAAAAGAGAATTCATACCGAAAAATCAACAACAAAACCAGATACACATGCGAATGTTGATAATTCAATTTTAAAAATGTTGAAGCAACTTTAGCGACGCCAGCGCACCATCGATCACACACCCAACTAATAAAAACGTCTCCATGGTATTACTATAGAGTTTATATACAAAGGCTTTGTGGTCTATATAAATATCTTCGAAATTTTTAATGACCAATTCGTTTTCGTAGTTTATAATTTGAATTTGTTTGTGTTTCGAGAATATACATCGATTTTTTAATGAAAGAAATTTGTTTTTTAATGAAAATGAACGCGTTCAGATTTCAAAGAATTTTTTACTCAGAGGAAGAATTTCCAAGAATTTTTTTTTTTAAGAGGGAAATCCGAAAATTTTGAAAAAGGAAATATTAAGGCCTAACTTTATTCAATTCTCTTTTGTACAAAAGTGAAAAAGTGTTTTGTTTTTTTTTCCAATAAACTGCTCAATCCTATCTTTTACCTCAAGTTTTATAAAAGCAAAAGTAAGTGTTCCTAACTTTTACTTTAGCAGAAAAGTGAAACACAACTACATCTAAACAAATAGTAAAAAACTAATTCATTGGTGTCACTCACATCGATAATAGTTGCTGAACTAAGGTAGAACTATAATGGCCAGAAAGCCACTGAAGCTTTAGTCAAAAACCAACGAAAAGTAGCTTTCCGTAGCTTCAAAAGAGCAACACACACATAATTTACTTATCATCTATCTCTTTTGAAGTTTCCTATTTCACCAAATGCCTTTTTACTAACATAACTTACATATTATGCTCACTTCCGTAAGCAAGGTTGAACGAAACTTGACAAACGCTCCACTTCGCAATTATAGTCGCGTCATATGCTTTCCTTGTATTTGCTTGTTTTCTTCCGACCTCTTAAGTGCCCCTCCAATCATTATACATAGTTCTAGCTCTAGCCTTTTCCGCGTTTGAATGCATTCAGCTCAACTCATATGCTTTTTGGCAGGAAGGTAAGTAAGTAAGTAAGTAGTAAGTAATTCATTTATTGAACATTTTATAAAACTACATTAACATAATAAAAGTGAAGCTAAAGCTATGGCAATGCCGTCAGCTCGATTGACAGTAAATATTTTAACAATTTTTGCGGTTAAAGGAATTAATTAAAAAACATTATTAAATATATGTACATTTAACTACTCAAATTCGGTTTCTAATAAAATTCGATATTTATAAGCACTTTTTACAAAAAAATACAGATTTTTCCAATTCTGGCCATTTAGGTAACGCACAGATTCCTGCATTGATAAAGTTTTTGCTCCCAAATACTTTTGTCTTAATGCTGCATATATTGGGCAGACTCCAATAAGGTGAAAGCAATCTTCTTTCGCTTTAAGGTTGCACAAAGAGCAAAATTGGCTAAAACTTCCATTATAAGGTGCTCCATTGAGGCCAAGGACCTCGCATCTGGTCTTAAAAATGATTGAAATTTGCTCGTACGTAAGCGTGTCACAAAAATAATTGTCAGCGGCAAGATTAAAGTTGAGTTGTGAGTACAAAACTCTACTTTCCGACTGCTGGGCTTCCACTTCCAACAACGCTCTTTGGGTATCTTCGAACTTCTGGATTATGCGATACAGCCGATCTTTTAAAGTGTTCCGATCACCTGGGAATGCGACCATATCTTCTCCGTAAATTTCTCCAAGGTCTCGCCACTTTTCCATCCACCAATCCTTGTTTCTTATTTCATACAAAATCATTTTGTTGGCAAGGCGTGATTCGGGAAGGTTGAGGACTTTTAAAATATAGTCAGCCTGTGCCTTAAGTGTGTACGTATAAAGTTTGGGCAAGCCTGTCTCTAAATAGATTGCATAATTTGGTGATTTAATTGGTAAGTTGAACAATTTTTTGATGAAATTTCTTTGCAGCTTTTCCATTTCTTCAAATTCTTCGGCGCCCCATACTTGTGCAGCGTAACATAAAGTCGATTTAACTACTGAATCGAAGATTTTATACTTCGTAGAGAGGCAAACGTGTTCATTAAACAAAATGTTTTTCCAAGTTGAATTGATTAGCTTTTGACAGGCCTTAACTTTCTCCCCAATGTGGGTTTTGAAATCCATCGTTGAATTCAGCTTGGCTCCTAAATATTTATACTCCTTCACGACATCTAGACGGCTTCGATGAAGGAACCAATGATGGTTTTGTGTTGTATTACTCCGATTGTTTGTTGAGAATATCATTATTTTCGATTTATCTGTGTTAATGCTTAGCCCCCATTTATCACAAAACGAAACAAGACGATTAATCATCAACTGCAGATTTTCAGGGGCTTCAGACAAAACAACCAAATCATCGGCATACAGTAGTACATTTACAATTGCGCCCGCAATTCTGACTCCACCAGGTAGTTCAGCTACAATATCGTTGATGAAGAGTGCAAATAACAGTGCACTTAGCGGGCATCCCTGCTTTACACCACTATCTGTTTCAAACCACTCGGAGAAACTTGAGCCATCCCAGACGGCTGCATTGGTTCCGCAATACATTTCCTTAAGAATCCGAATAAATTTAGTAGAAAGTCCTATTTGTGAAAGCTTGTACAAAAGTGCGTTTCTATTAACGAGGTCAAAGGCCGCCTTAAAATCTACAAAAAGTGCGTAAACCTTTTTGTTCCTGGCTTGAAATGCTTTTACTATTGAAGTTAGACTTAAGATGTGGTCAACTGTCGAGTAGTTTTTTCGGAATCCTGCCTGAAGTTCGGTGATAATGTTGTTATGAACAACCCATTTTTCAAGTCTTGTGGCTAGAATTGCACAGAAGAGTTTGGCAACGATATTCATAAAGGAAATACCCCTATAGTTTTCGACTCTATCTAATGCGCCCTTTTTGTGTATAGGAAAGATCACGGACTTTTTGAATGAAATGGGTACAGCAGCATTCACGAGTATATTGTTATACAATTTTTTTTAGATGTAAGAGAAGTGTGGGCGATGCATTTTTGAAAAACTCGTATGGTATCCCATCTTCACCCGGTGCCTTTCCATTCTTTGATTTTCTTATTATTTGTTCAATTTCAACCAGAGATATTTCACAGTCGAGAATGTCATCAACGTAAAAAGGTTCTGCGGTGGTAAAAACAATATTCGTTTGATTGATAAGTAGGTTCTGGAAGTAGAGTGCTAGGTCTGTTGCAGAAACACCTGTCCCTATTGTAAATCCAGCGCCATTTATCTCCCTCACTGCCTTCCAGAAATCTTTTGAATTTTTAATGTTTGCGAGTTGCACAGCTTGGTTGTTTTCGAAATTGATTTTCTTGAGCTGGCACATATTTTTGTAAGAGACGTTGGCTTCAGTGTACCACTTCTTCAATACTACGGAGTCAGTTTCCCTCCATGCGTGTAATAGTGCAAAGGATTTCTTACGAGCACTGGAGCATTCGTTGTCGAACCACTTCTGCTTGTAAAATGTTACTTTACGTGAGACTCTAATTGTAGAAGAACTTCTAATGCACGATGTTATTTGCGATGAGTATTCTTCTACCGACTCTGCGTCTAGGATTATATTTGAAAAAAAGTTTTCTGTAGCTTGTTGGTAAGATACTTTATTTTGAATTTTCCAATTTAATTTAGGCAGCAAATTAAGATTTTTTTGGGCAATCATAGAGTTATTTGTCCACTCAACAACTAACGGCAGATGATCGGAGTAGGTTTTTACCTGAACTTCAAACTTACTGATGCGATCTACCCAGTCATTATTTACTGCACAATAGTCTATCACAGATTTGCCTTGACCTCCGATAAATGTATAATGACCTTCACGATCTCCATCGGTGCATCCATTCAAAACACATAAATCGTAGGTTTGCAAAACATCAAGAATTTTTGTTCCATTTTGGTTGCAAATGGTGTCCTTAGATGTACGGTTGCTAAATATAAAATTGATATTCGTTTCTTGCGCAGTAGTTGCAGTCTGCATAGTTCCTATCCTAGCATTTAAATCTCCAATCACCATTACGCTTTTATTAGATAGGTGAAATATTATATTATTTAATAGTTCCGCATCCTCGATATAGTTATTACAGTTGATATAAAAAGGTACTATAAACATATTATTCTGTACCAAATATTTCACAATAGTATAGCCGCACACATTCACAAAGTCATATAATTCTAAAAACGATTTTCTAATTCCAAAAAGATTTCCGCCACTCGCTCGACCTTTTTTTGCTGTACGTGTTGCTGCTATCCAATGTAATTTGTATTCGCTAAAGTATTTCGTAAATTTGTTGTAATTTTCTTGTGTTATGTGCGTTTCGAATAAGAAAAAAATTTGAAAACTTTGTACATATTTAAAAAAATCTACATATAATAATTTATTATTTAAACCTAATATATTATAAGCTAAAACATTTTGAAAACTAATAGAACTTGAGCTGACGACTTTTTTGTATCAATTTTGGCAGGAAGGTGTCACTAGAATATTTTTGTATTTTCACTTTTATACACCTTTGTACTAAAGTGAAATGAATGTATTTAGGCCTTTATTCTGAAATAGAGTGAAAAGAGCCACGTAAATCTCAAAAAGAGCCAATTTTGGATGATTTTGGAAAAGTGGAGCCAAAGAGCCATGCATGAAAAAAAGAGCCAAATTGGCTCTTTAGAGCCATGAAGGTAGCCCTGCCAGCAAGGAAGGGTCTAAAATTGATTCTCTCTCTCAGATCGTTGCGATGGTGTGGCCTTCTAGTCACAAACAGGTGATGTTGCGTTTCGTGCGAAATTCGAATCATTCACACTATGGATCGACTATTAAACTGAGAACAATGCAAAAATAAAAAAAAAACAATACTCACTTGCACTTCATTGCTTAGATTCTGCCCCGGCATCAAGGTCTTCAGGAAACAAGTATCGTCGCAGCGGAAGATTGGTAATTCTATCCAAATAGTGATTGAATCAAGCTATCGGTGGAGAATCCTCGCAATTATGATACAGTAGGCAATCACTATTTTCAAACAAACTGCCACTGCTTGAGAGCTGCTGACTTCCACCTGAACTCAACGAGAAAACATCATTGCCTTTGTAGTAGTTGGATGGCAGGAAATATCCAATGAATCCACATGCTACTGGCATCAAGAGAAATATACTTAACAATACATACATTGTGAATTACTTTCAAAACTCACCAGTATCCTGACTTCCAGGAGCTGCCGTGCTGTCTTGAGCTGCTGCAGCATAGGTCTGCCACTGGGAATCTTTTGATCGCTGCTTCAATTTTTGGGCTGTCTTTATTTCACTACCAATAACCGAAAAACACTTCCCTGTGGTGCCTGTCAAAGAGCCATTATTGTTGAGGTCACATCCATATACATTGCTATTGATGGAAAACGGATCGAACTTGTAGATATAACGGGTGATTTTTTAAGAGGTTTAGAACTTTAAAAAAAAAAAAAACACAAAAAATTCGAAAAAATGAATGAAATATTTATTTGAATCGATAGTTTGAACCTTGCAATTTAATGTTTAAAGATAATTTCATGCAAATGTTGACCGCGGCTGCGTCTCAGGTAGCCCATCCGCTGAGTCCAATTTTGGCATACTCTTTCACACATATCGGCCGGTATCTCACGAATGAATGCATGGATGTTGGCTTCCAGTGCGTCAATCGAAGCGGGCTTGTCCCTATAGACATTAGCCTTGACATACCCCCACAAAAAATAATGTAATGGTGTCAAATCGCACGATCTAGGCGGCCAATTGACCGGCCCGAAACGTGAAATTAACTGTTCACCAAACTCGCCTCGCAATTGCGCCATTGTTTCGCGTGCTGTGTGGCATGTGGCACCGTCTTGTTGAAACCACATATCATGCAAGTCAAGAACTTCCATTTCGGGCAAAAAAAAGTTTGTTATCATCGCTCGGTAGCGTTCACCATTGACAGAACGGCGCCGAATCGACATTTCGCGGTCTTCTGTCACACTAGCTGATACGGCCGCAATATTTTCTTCACTACGCACAGTACGTAAACGTGTTGGTGGTTTAATGTCCAACAAAGTAAATTTGGTGCGAAATTTGGTCACAATCTTCCGAATAGACTGCTCAGAAGGTCGAGAATGCCGACCATAAAATGGAAGCAGCGCGCGATGAACATTTCGAACCGAGCACGAATTTTGATAGTAAAATTCAATAATTTGCAAGCGTTGTTCATTTGTAAGACGATCCATGGTTAAATTGCAAACCAAACTGAAGCTGTTTGAC
Organism: Dasysyrphus tricinctus; assembly: GCA_963921185.1. Taxonomy (NCBI): domain Eukaryota; kingdom Metazoa; phylum Arthropoda; class Insecta; order Diptera; family Syrphidae; genus Dasysyrphus; species Dasysyrphus tricinctus. The sequence continues at coordinate 156,241,026 of OY992531.1, read as the reverse complement.
AGTGACACAAGGTACTAAACACACGTCAGCTGTCAAAACCAGTGTTGCCAAAACCAAACCAGCTAAAAAATCACCCGTTATGTACCTAGTTTTCCCCAAAAAATATCGCGATTAATTCTTAGACTTACTTTAATTAAATTTTTCTAAATGCACAAGCAATTTCTAATTATGTGTTTGTTTTGACGTTTGAAAATAAGAATGTGGGGAACTTTTTTTTATGTTCGTGGTGAAAAATAAATACGAGGGATGTGTTCATTAAATAGAAAAAATACTAAAGCCAAGCCCACATCTGCAAATTTGTTTGTGTATTTTGCATTGAATTTAAGTACGGATTTATCAGCTGAATAATATCTAGTAAAAACAAATCTTTTTAGCCAGCTCTTCAAAAAAAAATTGAGTTTTACTATTTCAAAGATTAAACTAGGTACCTTACCAATGATCATTGAAATATTCATAGTCTTTTTATGTGTAAGCTTGTGCCTTTTTGATATTTCTTTTTTGGCTACAAATATTAATTATGTAAGTTTTGAGCTTTAATTCTCAATCAAAATAGTAAATGAATTTGTTTTCTTAACACCTTAGAATGGAAGAACAAAGTTTTCAATGATTGATTTTGAGACCTTTACGAAGTAAAATAGTTAATCCAAATCCAAATAGGCCCCAATTTCCACATAAGGCGCCAGTTATAGCTATCATTGAAACTCATCATTGAAAATTTTAATGATTGATTTTGAGACGTTTAGGAAGTAAAATCATTTATTATTTTGATGCAAAACTAAAGCTTAAGACTTAGTTAATATTTTTAGCCAAAAAAATAATTCAAATAGGCAGTACTTTCTACATAAAAAGACTTTTCTTATTTCTATAATTGAACTACCTTACCAATGATCATTGAAAAATCAAAAGTCAATTTTTGTGGAAGGTTGGGACTATTTGAAAAAAATGTTTGACTAGAAATATTAATAAAATCTTGAGCTCTAATCGTCCATCAAAATAATGAATGATTTTGCTTTCTAAGCGTCTCAAAATCAATCATTAAAGTTTTCAATTATGAGTTTCAATGATAGCTATAACTGGCACCTAATTTGAGACGCTTATAGGAAAGGAAATCGTTTATTATTTTGATGGAAAAATAAACCTTAAGACTTAATTAATATATATAGCCAAAAAAATTATTCAAATAGGTCCAACTTTCCACATAAAAAGACTTTTCTTGTTTCAATGACTGAACTACCTTACCAATGATCATTGAAAAATTAATAGTCAATTTTTGTGGAAAGTTGGGCCTCTCTGAAATTTTTATTTGACTAGAAATATTTTTGAAGTCTTGAGCTTTAATCGTCCATCAAAATAATGAATGATTTTGCTTTCTAAACGTCTCAAAATCAACCATTAAAGTTTTCAATGATAAGTTTCAATGATAGCTATAACTTGCGCCTAAAATTCTTATTTAAATCATGATTGAACTACCTTACCAATGATCATTGAAAAATTTAAAGTCAATTTTTGTGAATGTTGGGCCTATTTGAATTTTTTTTACTAGAAATATTAATTAAGTCTTGAGCTTTAAGCCTAAACTACATTGGCCAAAAAAGTGAAAGTTTTCAAACTCAATTTTGAACAATGTTTATCACTGGAAAACTTATTAAAATGATGCAGAAAGCTTAAGTTTTGGTTAAAAAAAAAAAACAAATTATACATTCTTTTTCACAAAACAACTGCGCTAGCGGGAAAAAAATATTTGTACTCTTGTACTCTTGTAATTTTGCAAATAGTGGCCAATGCAGTTAAGCCTTTAATCGTCTATCAAAATAATAAATGAATTTGGTTTCAAAGCGTCTCAAAATAATTAATTAAATTTTGCAATGATGAGTTTCAATGGCAGCTGGCGCCTTAGTGAAATCGTTGAAAGAACTATATTATCGATTTCTGAACTTTCTTTCCATTATCTGAACTATATTATTGCTTCTCTATGTTATTGACATTTAAAAAATCTCAGAGGTTGTTCAGACAGGCCTTACGTGAAAAGGACTCACCTTATGTGAGCCTGTCTGAACACCATCTTTAAATTTTAAATAATTTGTTTCTTCAAAAAGAATGTTAAATTCTTTGCTTTATTATTGTATACGTTAACAATCAGAATTATAAGTTACGTTTTTGTACTGAACACTTATGACAGTTGTTCAGGATGATTTTCTGGTGAATAAAGAAAAGCAGATTCGCGACACATTTTTAGCGGATATAAAATGGGAAATTTTGTATCGAAAGCTAATGAAAAAAAAATGTCGGTGGTGCAGGTTATGCTACCGATATTTATTCAATTTTCTATCGCAAAATCTGCTGCTGATTGGATTGTGGTTTGGATGTTGGGCATCGTTCATGTCTAGAGGAGCCAGCATGTAAAGTTCATTCGCCAAGTTCAATAATAGGTGATTAGCTTGCAATAAAAAAAGACTGGAACAGTACGAAAATTCGTTTGAATCGATATTAGCGACACTTAAGCTGGAATTGCAAACGATAAAGTGCCAGTATTTCTGCATCAAACTCATATCTGATGTCAAAAAACACGATTATGACATTAAAAAATTGATAAAACGCTGCAGAAATAATGTTTTTTTTTTTAATCTCGTTAATACAGAATTTAAGTGGTGCAATGAACGCTTTGTGCTTTGAAATACAGAAATGTAACTAATAAATGTAACTATTGAAAAGAAATTTGTATGCAGTTATTATTATCCAATATTTGAAGGAGAAAATTATTGCTTTCAGATAGTTTCGAAATTTTGTTTTGAAAAATATTTTCTAGATGTTTCACGGTCTCAAAAATTGCAGAAAAACGATTTTTGGTAATTTTCTAACTGCAATTTCTTGAAAACCCGAGCTGATAGGCGCAAACGGATGACGGATTTGAATTCTGCATCCAAAAGTATATCTACTAAAAACCAATCCTCACTGCCTTTTTAATTTTATCAAAACACTTTTTCCCCCATACATTTTTGAAATACAATTTTTATTTTCAAAACTATAATTATGAATCTTACTTTAGTATGTTTTTTGGAAGCTTATCTTGATACCATAAGGTATAATATATTTTTTTAAATTTTTTCTATCAATAATAAAAAGGTATAAAGAAAACTGGGATTTTTTTTTGTCAAAATACTTTTTCCGACTATTATATAGAATTTTGTATATAAAAAATGGGATGTAAGAAAGGAATTCGTTGGATTTTTTGACTTTCTTATATCCGTAACCATTACCTTTCTTTTTATTAAATGTTGCTCGAAATCTTCCACATATGTACATAATTATAATTTCAATGATATACCTATGAAGTTAACACTTTAAGAAGGTTCGTTCTTCCCATTTTTATACTTTTTGAACATGTTCACGGTTTTTAAAAATAACCGACAAATCAATTCACCACTCCAATCGGACCAGTGGTGAAAGGAGTTAGTCCTATATGTTAGGGGGGAAAATCCATCTCACCTTTAAAGCAGTGGGAAGTGGGAAAAATTGACATAAAATGGAAATAAAATGTTAAAATTCAACGAAAGCATTTTCAATTATGTAATATTTTATTCTTCTATTTGTTTTTTTAATCAAGTTGCTTATGTTATTATTATATATTTTTTTCAAAGTGATTTTTTTTTTAATTTTTTAACATGATTTGTAGTCCAGCACATTTGCTTTCCCTAAATTTCAGGTTCTTATCAATTTTTAGTGAATTACCGAAAACTAGATGTAATTATCTTTCTTATTTTCGAGAAATTACAAAAAAAAATACTTTTTCCCATTTCTTGTTTGTTTTTTTACATGTTTATGACACAAACAAATTATTATTCATAACTACACCCTTTTTCGGTTTTTTAGGAAAAATTACTTTTCAATTTTTTTAATAACTCAAAAACTGAGAGATTTTTACCTATATTTCTCAGTGTTTCTCTAAGAATTTTTAGAGTCCTGAATATTAAAAAAAAGACAATGTCACTTAATAACGCAAAACTTTAAAAGAAATTAACTTAAAAAAACTTCTCAATTTTTTTTTGAAAAGACCGACTTTTAAAATTTAAATCTCAAAAACTATTGAATGGAATAAAATCTTTCAAAAAAGCTATAGAGGTTCATAATTGTAAGTGCTTTCGTTGGTTTTAAATTTGTTTGTTCTATTTTAAGTAAATTTTTCAGAAATTACCCCCTCCACCTCAAGGGGGTGGGGGTAGAATTTCCCCCTACACAATTTGTTCTTAGAACAATCGTGCAAAATAATTTCCCAAAATATGGAGCACGAATTATGGGACACCTTGTATAACATGTAGGTAGGTACCAATAATAACGTTTTGGTAAAAAAAAATTCGAAATTTGGATGAAATATGTTTTCATATTTTATTATTTGCATTTAAAAACACTATCATTTTAACATATTCGGGTTAAAGCCGTGTCCTCCGATCGCTTATAGCCAGTCCTGTCTTGGAAAATATTCGTTCCCTAGGCACTGATGAACCCACGACACAAGAATACTTTTTAGCAAGTTTTGCTGGTCCTGGATATATCTCTCATTTTCCGGAACTCCAGCGGGTCGAACATTCTAGGCTGAAGGCGCTCATCGTGGTACTGCCTCCACAATTGCCGATGACGTGGCTGTGGAGATATTATCCTGGGCAATACTTTCGTCGAAAAAATTCCACAGCATTTCATCGCCGCTGTCTTCTTTTCTACCAAAAGTGGACCTCTCCGTTTTAGACCTCGTCTGTGGACAAAGCAGTGCTAACTCCTCTTGAATATTTGCCTTAGCGATCCGCATCATATTGTCCTGTAGCACTTTTGTTTTGAACCTGTGCCGAGATTCAGCTATTTCAGCGAGTGAGATGAGATGACTCGCCTTACTCGCCGACTCATCGCACTTCACTCGCAAAAGTGATTCAGCTATTCAAGTGAAATGAGTAAGTTCGAATATAGTTTCGAACATGAGACAAAGAATATATATAAAAGAGCTAAATTCTACCTCCTTGTCACACTCGTTACGCAAATGAAATGAAATACCAAATACAATAATGTAAACATTGGAATCTTTAATAATGGAGTAGGTCTTCTGTTTTAATAATTTTTTTTTGTCGTAGTTAAAGTTTAATGTGAGTTTTCACCCTTGAGAAAAAAAAAAAAGTTTAATAGGGTCAAAAGTGAATAGAATATTATTTTATTTAATATACATCTTCTGCATCATGCTCCCGTGCGGACTCCCAAGACCGTGCGCCATCGGAATTCGGGTGTCTGCAGGGTTACGTGGTGCTCAATGACCTTAGGATCACACAGTTGGTCCGTCTGCGCTTCGATGACATTCTGCTACCTGCCTAGCTTTGGCATAATGTGGTTTGGCCTCGGGGCGGGATGTGACCCAATTGCATGAGTGTCTTTTAACCCACCTCTTGTCGTTTTGTGCTCGCTCACAACACACCATATCCACACGTCATCCGTTATAATTCAAACCAGGGAGTACATCTGGTTTCGTGAGTGGTTGGTGACATCCGCTGGAAACCTCACGTAATGCGGAGTGAGCAGACGGAGGCCCACGGTGATGTTGCACCCAATCATGCAAATTGATGATCCCCTCGGGGACCGTTTTTCGAGCTTTGAATAAAGCAACAAGCTACCTAGCCTGGTTTCTTTTTGTTGTAAAGCCCACAAACCCTTACTCTAATCCACTTTAATCCACAGGTCAAACGAGTTATGGTATCAAAACGGCGCACTCCAGCGCTAATTGGGTCACCGAGCGAGAGTATTGCTCGTGGCCGCCATTCCTACCTACCTACCCATACATCTGTGCATATGATAATAAAATACGATTTAAGAATCAGTAAAGCGTAATTGTTTTTATCTACGTTGTTGTTTTTTTTTTTCGATTCCTATCCATGAATAGGAATTCTTGAGAAAACCACACATACCTATCCAAAACTGGAAATTTACCAACACATTCACCAAGTCACTGCGGAAATATCTGGCGAGTAATCTGACATTTCATTTCACTCGCTCACTCACTCACTTTTGCTAGCTGAATCGATTTTCGACGAAAAGTGACTCATCTCACTCACTCCCTGCGGTTTCGAATTAGATGAATCTCGACACTGGGTTCCAGGATCGTGACAACGTGGTTCTTATAAATTGAATTGAATTGAAACCGCAGCACAGTGGAAAATGGTAGAACAACAGCATATCATAAATGCTTTTTGCTAATGTCGCTAATAATATTTGATTTCAATTTTATTTTAAAGCTAAATAGTCAATCTTCACTAAATTGGAAGACTTTTTAAAAAATCACGTAAAAAGAAATTTTTTGAAGCCCTCATGTTTAGATATTATTTTTGTGGATTTTCAATTCAAGGCCGTTCGATGCATCAATTATGAAGTTGATTTTCTATAAAACTTTATGCGTAAAGGTATTAAGTGTTATACAGTTATGAAAAGCTTATTTAATTTAGATTTTAGAACAATTTTACGTTTTTCATTATTTGATTCAGTTCACGAGAAATAAATTTGAATTTAAAATAAGAGCAAAAAAAATATTCTTCAAGTTCACTCAGACTTTTGGTAGTCACCCACGTCTCCCCACGTCTTACATTTAATTTTTATTTGTAGCTTAGGCTTTCATAATAAATATATGAGTAGATGAGAACCAAAACTAGTCATATCCACTTTTTAGTCCAGGCAATCTAAGTTAAAAATACCCCAAACATAGGCAAAATTGCAACGGAAGCTTTTTTGATGGATTTTTGTTCAGTATCCATTACTGAATAACATATCCAAAATCGGACAAAATCCGTCAATGGGAGCACCCTCGAAAACGGATTTCAAAATGGCGGATTGATTTGGGTGCTGTTTTAGGTTTTTATTTTTACTACGTAGTTTTTTTACTGTTTTTCTGTGCAAAAATCAGTTGCTTATCCTAAGAGAGGGCCATGAAACTTACCAGTCATGATATTCCCAGTCACCTCCCTACCCTAGTCATAACCCCTCCCCCATATCTGCCCCAGATTAAATAATGGATACTTCGACTATTTACTTTAAGTCTAAGAAACTGAGAAAAAAGGACACCCCTCTCCCATTGCCCCCTCTTTCAAAAATCAAAACCCCCTTCCTACAAAACCCTCCGCCAGCCATATTCTCCTCTCAACAATGAGCTCATTAGCGCCCAAGAGAAAATTTTAGACACGACAAAATATTCTTTTATAGTCAACAAATACTGAAGACAAATACCACAGTCATGCCGCAGTCAACCAGCCTCTCCCCCTACCAGCCATGAGCTCTCAAGCGCTTCCTTAAATTGCAGGGTTTTATTTCAATTACACATGAACCTCTATTTAAATTAGGTATACACGTACGGTACAAAAGACCAGTAGTGATATTAAAGAGCCTATCAAGTCTGGGAGGCAGCCTCGTGACCCCATTTCATGATAGATATCTATTGAAGAACAGAATAGTAGCCGATAGCATTAGTCTAATCATTTAAAAAACCGTCTGTTGGCAGACTTGTCTAGGTTGTTTTTATGGGAAAATTAAGATTCGAAAGCAGGGGGGTCATAACTGGGAGGGGGTCGTGACAGAGGATACCATGACTGTGGTGTTTCATGGTCCACTATTCGCAATTGATTACAACACAAAAAAACAGTTAAAATCACTACGCAATGGAAATAACAACCTAAAACGCCATTTTGAAAAACGGGGTGTTCCCATGGAGGGATTTTGTTCGATTTTGGATGTGTATTTCAGTAGTGGTAACTGATCATAAATTAATTAAAAAAGCTTCTGTTGCAATTTTGCCCATGTTAAATCATATATTGCCTGGACTATTTATCAAAAATTGAGATTTTGATGCAGATTTGTTATGTTTGATATTTTGAATAGTTTTTAAGAAAAATTTTATAGCATTTTCCCTCCAAACCATTTGAAAATTGATGTCAAAATTCGTTATTGTTTCCAAAACTCTCCATATACACATCGCGATTTGCTCCATATTCATAATGTAGCGGGTTTGCTTTCGGAACTCTTCTTATCCATCAACTACGAATGAAATAAAGTCTATTATTGTACCTACTGAACTAAGTAGGTTCTTATGTATTTGATTTTTTCAGTATGCAAGTACCACTTTAAGGTTATCGGTATACTGTGTAGTGTAGGTATGTTATATTTGATGTTAGGTATCTTTTATGAAATGCATAATTAAGACTTGTAATTATTATTTTTGAGACATTTAGAAAGCAAAATCATTAAGCATTTAGTTGCTAAATTAAGTAATAACTATTTTATCTACCAGAAAAAATGCCATTTTAATTTTCACTTAAAATTACTTTGATTCAATGATCATTTTTAAAGCAGTTCAATCATTGAAGTAATAAAATTCGTTATGTGAAAGGTTTGGGGAAAATTAATTTTTTTTCGGTTGGCACAAATATAATTAATTCATATTATTAAGAGTTAACGTTGGCATTAATAATCTATTTTGCTTTCTTAAAGTTTCAAAAATAAAAAATTAATATTTTCAATTATGAGCTTTAATGAAAGCTATGTTTGTATATAACTGGTCCTTATAATTAATTTAATCAAGTAAATCATATTTTTGATTAAAAATTTCCATGCTGAACGCCTTCATTTGCATTAAAATTCTGAACGCATCAATCATGTTTGGTTTATATTCTATTGAAAATAAATTTCCTTTTGTTCAATAAAATGTTCAAGCACATTTTAAGACGCCTTGAGTATATTTTAGCATCAGCTGTCATTAGCAATTTTTCACAAGGGATAACAACAACCCAAAGCTATAACGACAGCTGAAAATAAAAAGCGGAATTTGACCAAAAACAGAAACGAAAGGTAGCTTTGGAAAGGTAAACGAACGAGCCCAATGCTTTCATTTCATTATTTTACCAAAGGTTGCAATCCAACAAACTTACGCCATTAGGGGGGTTTACATGGACCAGCATGCTCGACAACATGGGAGTTTTCGAGCCATGCTCGATCATTTGAACGCGAAAACAACTGCTGGACCAACATGCTCAACGGATTTCAAAATTTTTTGAAAACTTGCTGGCTCGTCCAACCAGCCAACTTGTGTAAACAGATGCTCGACAACACCGGTACTTGTTTTTGCATTTTTTAGCCACGGTGACGGGGAAAAATGGCAACAGTAACAAATAATGAGTTCTGGAGACAGTTTTTCGGATTTTAAGAGACTTTAGAGAGGTTTGGGCATAGAAGAATAAGTAAAGGGACTGGTGTATATCACATATACAGTGTACCTACGTGAATGAAGCAGAAAACTGTATACCCGAAATGTCAAATCGGTGACAGAATGGAAGAAAAAAAGTAAACAAAAAGTGATAAAAGACTAAAAACATTAATAAATCATTAATTATTAGAAAAAAACAAATAATTTGAAGTGATTTACTTAGAAATGTATGTTACCTACTTACTAATAACAATACAAAAATATGAAGTGCATTGTTAAATTGTGTATAAAAAGCCAGAATAAGGCGAACAAGAATCATTTCCTTTCACAAGTGAGTTTTATTATATTTTTCTCAAAGAAAGTTATGTGAATAGTGAATTGATCATATTTTAATTAATCACCAATCATGTAACACATGTCAAATGATTAAACTTTATATAAACTAAGAAAATTAATAAATTAATTGGAAACTTGCACATGGTTTTTCGGTTTTAATTTGGAATAGTAGTAATGTCAAACTGCGATTCTGTGAAACAGGGATGTATTTTTTTTGTTATTGGTGATTGTAAGGCGCAACTATTTGCTAAGCGCCCTTTATATCAGGAAATTATTTTTGTTATTAAATCGATTTTGTACGTTTGGAGTTCGTATATTTATGGGTGGCAATGGTGCAGTGGATGTAGTGCTTGACTGCTAACTTAGAGGTGTGGGTTCGAGCCCCATTCTAGGCAGCATTCTTTTCTATATTCTCCCAGCTTAACTGGATGCCACCCGTGAGATTTAATGAGATAATAAACACCTTGATCTCAATCCACTGTGCCAAATCTTTCCTATCCTCCTACTCTTTCTAACTAGTGCCGTGCAATTCAGGTTGCATTTAAAAAAGACCTTAGGTCTTACAGGCATATAGTTAATAGTTAATACAAAAAATACAAAAAATGTGCATCTTCAGAATTTTGCTCAATTTGCTCTGTAGTGAAGTTATTAGTGCATTTTTTTAATCTTAATTAATTTGTCTATTCAAAAATTAAAATATTTAAAATAATTTCATAAAAAATTTAAAATATTTCCGAAAGTCGAGTGGTAAAAGGATGACCATTCTGAAAGTGGATGAAGTAAAGCCACATTTGGGGTGCCAATTTTGAATCGATGCGAATGATTTGCTATGATTCACGTTGGTTTTGGAGAGCCTTCTTTCATGATAATGCGTAAATTAAACTAAATAAATTAATAATGTTCCACTGAAACAACACAATTTTAAAGAAAGTAGATATTAAAACATTTTATCGGTGCCTTAGAGGGTTATCATAAAAAAATAAGTATTTTTTTAAACATACCACTGAGAAGAAAAATAAATTCAGAAAATAACAAATGATTGTTATGGCACCCTAGTAAGCTGCCATTAAAAATCACTCCGTCCCTTTTGGAATGTATTTGTGTTTGTGAGAGCAAACACTATTATGAAAAATGCTTCACTTTTTTCCACAAATGGCGCTTCCTTATATTTTTTATTCTAAGGGTTTGGGAAATAAAAACGAAGTTTAAAAAAAAAATGTGCAAGCCATACTGCGTACGTTTGTTCCGAAAAATTTAAAAATAATGATGTTCGACCACAGCACACATATTAAAGGTAATATCATTAGCTTTTTCATTTTTATTCAGTTCTGCGCATCCATCAAAATCAGTGGAAAATGGCGAATCCCGTGACCCCCACTAGTTAAACATCAAAATTTGTTGTGTGTTATGTGTTCATTTGTTACTTATTTATAAGCAAATACAATTGTTTCAAGCTTTTTAGTGTTTATTAACATTATTTTGTCATGCAAACAACATTCCTTCCTAGTTTTTAGTGTTATTTAAATTATCCTGTTGTTGTTGTAATACAGCGGACGGGGTCACGTAAGGCCGCCATCTTTTCTTTCTTTGACAGTTCTCATTTCGGACAACATGCGCAAGATAATACCTTAGATATGTGTACTGTGATGCTCGACAACATTAGTATCCATGTAAACGCAAAGTTGGGTGTACAGTTATTTTTTCCATCGAGCCATGTTGTCGAGCATGTTGGTCTATGTAAACCCCCCTATTCATTCTATAACAGTTGATCGAGCAAGATCAGTGCCGAGATTCAGCTTATTCGAAGCCGCAGAGAGTGAGTGAGATGAGTCACTTTTCGTCGAAAATCGATTCAGTTAGCAAAAAGGAGTGAGTGACCGAGTGAAATGAAATATCAGATTACTCGCCAGATATTTCCGCAGTGACTTGGTGTACATATGTGTTGGTAAATTTCCAGTTTTGGATAGGTATGTGTGCTTTTCACAAGAATTCCTATTCATGGATAGGAACCAAAATAAAAAACAACAACGTAGATGAAAAAAAATACCTACCCTTTTATTGATTCTTAATTTTATTTTATTATCATATCACATATGTATGTATGTATATATTATAAATAAATTTATATTCTATTCACTTTCGACACTTTTAAACTTTTTATTTCTCAGGGGTGAAACTCACATTAAACTTTAATTATGACAAAGAAAATAATTGAAACAAAAGATACTCCAAACTCCATTATTGAAGATTCCAATGTTTACATTGTTGTATTTGTTGTTTCATTTCGTTTTGCGTAACGAGTGTGACAAGGAGGTAGAATTTAGCTCTTTTATATTTATTCTTTGTCTCATGTTCGAAACTAAATTCGAACTTACTCATTTCACTTAAATAGCTGAACCACTTTTGCGAGTGAAGTGAGATGAGTCGGCGAGTAAGGCGAGTCATATCATCTCACTCGCTGAAAAAGCTGAATCTCGGCACCGATTTAAATATGGATTATTTTAATTCGTTTCCAAATTTGTGTGAAGGTAAAGGCAACCAAAAGAAAGTGGTAAATAAAAGCTCTTGGAAAAGTGAACAACTTAAAATGAAAAGGTATGGTGTATTTAGCATGACTATTCAATTAAAAGTTAGAGTCCCCTTTCGGTTTAAATATGTATTTGGCCAAAAAACTTCCAATGGTACCAACTTGTACTCACAAAAAGAAAATCTTACAATGTAAAACCATTTTAATCGTGGATATACGCCGGTTCTATGAATAAAGGAAAGATTGCCCAGGATAATTTTATTTTGAAATACACGTCTCAAAAAAACCAAGAAGAAAAAGACGATCCGGTAATTTACTTGGCACTGCGACTCTTGATTTAAGAGTGTTCCGAACTGAACAAAACCAGTCATTTGTTGCGTATCTAAGACCGGTTTTTTTTTTCATTTTCATCAGATACTTTGTTTTATAAAACTTTTTATTTTTACTAATTGGTCACTAGTAGGCGTATTATTGTACTAAAAAAACATTTTGTAAAAGTAACGGATTTTAACTTCCAAATTTACGTACATTTTCTGTCAAAAAGTGCCTTTTAAGAATTAAAAATTTCAATATCAGATGATACAATTATGATTATGTAATTAATGAAAATTGTGAAAAAATAAATTAAATGTATATCCACTGCAAAAAATTTGTCAAAAAAATACCGTTAGGTATACAAAATAGAATGTCAAAAATGCGTTTTTTTTCAAAATTTACAAGCATTTTTATTTTGTATTATTAATATTTTTGCTCATGTAAAAGATTTCATTAAAAAGCTTAACTGTGTAGAATCGCACTACACAAGAGAACATAATATTCGCCAATATTTCCCCAGTGATTGGAGCGTTAAACAACTTTGGAGACAGTATAATAAAGAAGTTGAGATGAGAATCAAGGTTAAATACCACTTTTTTTGGGAAGTTTTTCGACGTAACTTCAACCTTAGCTTTGACATACCTGCTACGGATGCTTGTTCTGAGTGTACTCGGTTGAAGTCCCTCATTAAGTGTTTGGAGGGAAGGGAAAAAGCGTTATCCATGGCTAAATTTTTAGTTCCTAAAAGGAAAGCTTTTCATGGAATGCTTCAAATCCCTCTATAGAAACTTTTAAGTTTTCATTCGACTGCCAAAAAAATTTGGTTTTACCGAAAGTCCTTGATCAAGCTGCATACTATTCAAGGCAGCTCTATCAGTACAATTTCACAATTTGTGAAGGGACTTCTAAAAATAAGCAAACACTAGACGCGGTTAATATTTTTACTTGGTCTGAAGACCAAAGGTAGAACTAGAATAGTCGGAAGCCAACTAAAGTGGTTTTACGAAACCGAGCGAAAACAAGAAACTCATATGACGCGCACATAATTGCGAAGTGGAGCTTTTCGTTTAGTTTTCGTTAACTTTTGCCGTCGGACGTGAGAGCGCTCACTGACCGCTCTTTCGTATGTGGACGTACGAAAATCAAAATGGTGGAAGCAAACTAAAGGAATTTGGCACTTTGCATAGTTTTTAACACTTTTTTTCTGTGTGATGTATGAGTAAAGTAAAATCTTAAATTTTCTTTAAATTAATTCAAAACCACGTCGAATTTTCGTGGTTTCATGAGTAAATAATTTAAAGCCTATCGTTCTGTGCTGTGAATAAGAATAAGAAAATTAGCATTGAAGAAATGATTATTTACACTTTTTTTCCACTTTCAACCACTTAAGTGCATTATGGGTGATTTGTGAAATTGACGTTTCGGAAAGCTACTTTTCGGTCGGTTTTGACATAAGCTTCCGACAACTTCCGCCTATTCTAGTTCTACCTCAACGCTTTAAAGGTTCCAACGAAATTGCATCAATTTTGTATTTGCTATCTGATAGGGTTTTTGGTCGCATTAAGAAGGAACTAAAGAAAAAAGACACAATAATTCAGCCAGAAGAATATAAACAAATATTTTAAAAATATGGCCTGGTAAGAACCGTTGGGGAAGAAGTTTCCATAATGGACTTTAAATCTTCAGTTTCAAACAATTTAAAACCGCCCGGTCAATTGCATTTTCCTTTTGCCTCTGCAAAACGCATTTGGTTCTTAAAGCAAAAGAGTAATGTTCTCGAGAAAGGAAAAATTAATTATAAGCTCGACTCAGGAAGTTTTAAATCAATAACCAAAAAAGGGAAGCACTTGAAACTAATCAGGCCCGATTTGCTGGAGTGTAAAGTCCCAGTTAAGACCAAAAAAATAAACGATGTTAAAAAATTGCTGGTGAAACATTTTGGAAATGGGTAGGAAAGAAATGGAGAATCTTTCCTATTACAAAAATTTGTTTTAAGAACCTAAACCCATACAACTATTTGAAGACAATGAAGAGAGAATTTCGACAGAAGAACCAGAAGTTTTTACAATTTAAAAAAAGGGATTTAATACTAATCATAAATTAAATCTTTTGTATTATGTATATACAAAAACAATAGTTTTTAAAGAAAAAAATATAAAAGTTTTGTTATAAATTTTGTAACTAGTTTTATTTCTAAACAGGGCATATTCACGTTTCGGCAGGAAAACTATCCAATCAATTGCAGCAAAACTCTTCATATCCAATTTTAATTGAAAAATATATTTTAAACGGAACTTTCAATTTATTTTTGCGCTTAATCATAACATAGGGACTTAAAAATCTCTCATTATACAAAAAATAAAATCTTTTGTAAGTACAATCATTTAGCCGTGTCATGTTTTTTTCTATTTGCGCAAAACAAAATTTTGGATATGACATGTTTTGGTTCTCAGCTACTATATATAAAAATTAGGTGCGAAAAAGTGCGATCTCCGAAGTTATCGAGAAAATAGTGATAAAAGCCAGAAAAGAAAAAACAGCCATTTAAGCCTGGGTGACACAGAATTTGGTGTTCACTTTTTTGATGTACTGAAAATGAAAGTAGAGTAGTAAGATGTCTGAGTGTTTACGCACTAACACTATAAATATGAACACGTGAAAGAATATAGGTACATAACAAATTAGGCTGATTTTTTTTTAACATTTCTCTACTACGCTAAATCATTCGTTTTGCTGAACTAGACAATGCTTTATCCGACCAATCAAAACTTGTTGGCTAGTTAGGCAAAGTGAACAGCTTTGTGGCCATGTACTTTGTTTAGTCAAAAAATTGTTTTTCTCTTTTGCGAAAATAGCTAGTTGTCTCTTTTCCGTGAATAAATGGCAACGTTCAGATTTGTGTCTTGAAAGCTTTGAGTTGTTGTGATCCCTTGTGAAAACATACCTAATCTGTATTTCACCAGATTTTTCCAGTGTGATTTTTGTTTTTTGTAGGTGGAGGGAATTGGAGGGAATTAAAAATGAACGGAAAACCAATGTTTTACAGCAACAAGAAATAGATCGTGATTGGAAAATTCGGACAATGCATGGAATCGACTCAATGCGTTTTAAAATTTGATGCATAGCTATAACCTATCCTTCTTCAACCTGGAACGCGGCCAATGCCTTGATCATTTTAGTATTTTTGTACTCATTTTGTGGTGAAATAGTGATCGGAAATTAATAAAAACTCCTTATTTTTCAAATCAAAATTCGCAGTGGAAAATAAAACTGGCACGTTTGAGTACGTATACGTTACTATGGTGATTTGTTAAAATGTAAAGTGTTCAAAACGATTATTAATAATTTCATTTATTGATAGAGGAAGGACAGGTGAGGCCCTCTCAACAATGTTTAGAGAAGATTTACAAGTTTATGAGGACAATTTGGATGTTATAATAAGTGATGTTTAAAGGCACATTATTCCGTAGTTTAATAAACGACGGACTCAGGCGTCACGAAATAAGGAAGCTTTTTTATCTAAGAACAGTAAGTGGTTAGATTCAGAATATGCTGTATCTTTACCAAACTTGGAATGCTATCGGATGGGGAAGCATTAAGCGTTTTTCTTGATTTGGACTTAACCTTCTTAAGGAAGTTGACCAATGAACAAAACTGTCTTATGTTACCGCCGTATCACAAACTACAAGAAATTAAACAGACTTGCTACCCACCATCTTCTGCTATTGAAATAACAAACACACACGCAAAAATTCTGGAACTGCAAGATTTATTGGATCATACAATAGCTAGAATTTTTACCATAGATTCAGTTTACAATATCGAATACAAACATTTGCTTTAATATTGCAAATGGGGCTGTAACGGTTCTTCTGGCCAAATCCAATTCAAGCAGAAACTTCCAGAAGAAACTGAACTAGTTTCCCATGCAAACTTGTTTATCAGACTTCGGAAAAAACTAAAGCCGTTGTAGACCAAATTAAGAGTCAAATAAACTCTATGCGGGCATCTTTAATTAATTAAAATGGAAGAGAAGCACAAATGAAGCACGAACTTTTTCTTACAACGATAGATGGAAAAGTGGCTCAGGCATTAACTGATACACCTTCTGGGTCTTACTTGTTCGATATGTGGAGCTACTCGATGGTAAATGAACAATTCGACAAAAATTTCTGCTAGGCCTGAAAATATAAACGCGTATCAATATGGACTGTCTACCTTACATGCATGGATTCGTTGTATGGAAATTATATTACATATTTCCTACACCCTGTCTTTCGAAACATGATTATGGACAAACCAAAACAAGTAAGTGGTAATACCAATGATGGTTATACTGCTACAAGATTTTTTACTTGCGATTATAGGTACTATAAGGCAAGTTTTGGATTCGTGCAAAAAAAAATTTGAGATAACAATCAAACATGATATTACGATGATAGAGAACACCAAAAGAGTGGGTGGCACAATTCTGTCTGTCTGTCTGTCTGTCTGTCTGTTTGTCTACAGCCTAAACGGCTCGATCGATTTTCTTCAAACTTTGTACATAGTGGTTTTTGGTGATTCTGCCGACACGTTTTTTTCATTTTTTTTTAGAACCAAAAATAATGGTAGCTGCCATACATTTGTTTTGGCAAATTTACATAATCGTATTTTTCTCAAAAACGGCTCGACAACTTTACTTAGAAAAAATTCAATAAATTTATTTTAGTAAAGGCTTTCTTTGGGTGGAAAACCATTTTTCAAAAATGGTTATTAATGGTACCTCCCAAGGAACCATTTTTTCATTTTTGATTTTCTTCAAAATAGTATGATCGATTTCAATTATTTTTTTTTTATACAGAAGCTTCCAAAAAATGTTAATAGTTTTGTATACCAATATTTTTGAAAAAATATTTTTTGGATTTTTAAAAAAAATTTCAAAATTTTTTTTGGAAAATCAAATATTTCGAAAACGGCATCATAGATTTTTTAGAAACTCGATATTTAAGACTTTTTTAGTACTCTCTAAAATATTTTTAGAAAAAATTTCACATTTATGAAAAAATAACGGTACCTTCCATACAAAAGTGAAAAAACCGCAAAGGAAAATATTTTTTTGCTTGAAAACGACTCCTACGATTTTGATTAAACTTTTTTCATATACTAAAATTAGTACGCTCTACCATCAAAAATTATAAAATTTTACACATAGCAACTATTAGTAGTACCTGTCATAGAACGTATTTTTTTATGTTGAGTTTTCTCGTTATCGGCTTAACGGATTTAAATGATTTTTTTATATACAAATTTCAGATAAGATTAAATAATATTGCATATCAAAATTTTCAAAAAAAAGTTTTTGGATTTTTAAAAAAAGTTTCAAACTTTTTTTTGAAAATTCGATATCTCAAAAACGGGTTGACAATTTTTTTTCAAATTTTGTTTTTATATGCACATACATATATAGTTTTAATCTGCATACCGAAATTTGTTCTTAAAAATGTTTTAAGAATTTTATATATAAAAAATTAATTAAAAAAAAAACCGCTCCAACGATTTTAAATTTTTTTTCCATTAGCACATGCTGGACACATTGTTGGACAGATAACTATATCCGCTGATGGTTTCTCTTGTTCGTTTGCTGAAATATAATACATTGCTAAAGCTTCTTTTAGATTATTTGATTAATAATATAATATAATAACTATTTGCTTGACTTTTTGGTGACTCCACAACTAAAATACCTTTTTTTATCAGGTTCACTTGATTTGTTATTCAATTGGATCTCTGGTGACAAGATACGGGCCATATCCGTCATGTTTCGCCCTAATAAATATTTACTATGCCTTTCTATCGCCTCATCAGGCCGAAGTTTCGCTGTTAGGCGATCTTTGAAAATACAATTTTTCAATTTATTAAATTCTCCTTCTACGGATGAAGAGGAAGCTGGCTCACATATATTGTTGTACCCAAATTGAGCTTGGCAGACATTCGACCAAACAGGAATCAGTGGAATTTTTAATTCCATATAGTCTGTCACCTTGGTAGAATAATACCCGTTTACTGAGCTGCCCTCTTCATTTTTAATTTCATTTAGTACTGTGTTCTTAATATCGTTTGCCCATATGGACCATGTATTTTTTTCAATAGATATTTCCGCATTTTTGTCATTCTTCCTAGTTTTTTTTGCAGATCTCTCAATTTCAGTCATAAGAATTTGCGTTTCTTCTTCTAGTTCTCCTTTTGAAAATACATACAAGCAATGTAAAAAATGCATACATTATATTAAGAATTGGCCATACAAAATTGAAATACATATACATATCTCAAGAATTTTAAGTTTTCCATTTCATAATATATTTGTAAATATAATTGTAATATAAATTCTAATTTCTTAAAAATATTTCAAATACAATAGCAAGTTTGTGTGTGTTTATAAAAATGCTAGTCGCTGTTGCGATTTATAAACAACGAAACCTGCATTGGGATAGAGCTAACCATGTGGGTTTAGTGGAGCGGTGTGTAGTGCATCGGCCTCTGAATCGCAAGGTTCATGGTTCGCTCCCATATGACGGCAAAGAGTTTTTCAATTAAAGGTAGAACTACAATAGTCGGAAGCCAACTTAAGTGGTCGTACGAAACCGAGTGAAAACAAGAAATTTATATGATGCGCACATAATTGCGAAGTGGAACTTTTCGTTTAGTTTTCGTTAACTTTTGCCATCGGAAGTGAGAGCGCTCAACGACGCTCTTTCATAAGTGGGCGAATGCAAAATCAAAATGGTGGAAGCAAACTAACAAGAACTTGGCGCTTGGTGGCTTGGTGCAAAGTTTCCGACTTTTTTTTTCTGTTTGATGAATGAATGAGAGAAGTCAAAACAATTTTCTTTTAATTACCTTCTTTATATCACATAGAATTTTAGTGGTTTTGCAAACTAAATAATTAAAAGCTATCACTGCGCTGTGAGAATGAGAGAATAAACATGAATAAATGAGAAAATAAACATTGAATAAACAATTATTTATTTTTTGTTCACTTCCAACCACTTAAGTGCATTTATGTGCCACTTGTGAAATTGACGTTTCGGGAAGCTACTTTTCGGTCGGTTTTGACATAAGCTTCCGACAGCTTCCGCCTATTCTAGTTCTACCTTAATACGAGCATAACCAGACCAAGCACCACTAAAGGAGTCTGATGATCGAGGTGGCACTCGTGAAATAGCTATAACTCCAGCCTATATACTTGGTGGTAGCACACACAAGTTGTTGTTGTTCATTCAAAATTATTCAATATAAATTGATGTATAACTTGCAGCATGCTGCACTTGTGTGGATTTCCATTTACACACAATCCCAAATTAAAATATATTTCAAATATATGTAGTTTGAGTTTACATTTGATATATGTAGGAGTAGGTAGTTAATGCATGTATGGATATATTTTTATCTCTCCTGCCCCGCAAAGCCAAACAAGCGAATCTTATAATACATATATGTAAGTCTTATCGAAAGTGATTTCTTAGTTTTCTGAGATCTCTTAGATCTAATGCTGTTTTCCATTGGACGTCCGGAAGCGTCCAGAATCGTCCGGAACGCTTCTGAAACCGTTTCATTGGCACAAAAAATACTCTTCTGACGATTCTGAGGAGAGAAAATTGATTCTTGATTTGAATTCAGAAGACACTCAGAAGCACTAATACATGCAACACGAAACTTCAACAAAAATTCACTCAAATGTCAAAACAATCTGCAGCGCAGCTTCATATTTTTTTAACATTCCATTTTAATTAATTGTGCACTCGAAAACAAAGAATTTAATATAATTTAATGAACGAATTAAGAAAAACAAATAGAAAAATTATAATTTGTAAGTTAGGGGTAGATTCACTATTGTTTTTAATTTCACTTTTTGCGTACCAGCAAAAAGTTTCTGTTTAATGATGCACTAATATAGGGACAAAACTTCAGAATTGAGTAGAAGTAACAAGCACTGTTCCATTGGATTCAGAATGAGTGTCTTCTTGAGTGAAACCAATGGAAAACGACATAAGAAAACGGAACTGGCTAAAATTGTGTTTTCAAAGTGTGATATCAAATATCTAAACGTATCCAGACATAAAAAGTCAAAAATATAAAAGGCTGACTCTCAGCAAACTAATAGTTTTGTGTCCCTTGGCCATTTCAGCACATTCTTCACTTTTCACAATACTATATTAGATATAAGATCATGTGTTAGTGTTAGCCTAGGTTCATACGGCAGTACACCACATGTTTTTTGCAGTATAAATCCAAAAATCAGGGGGGTCATTCCGTATTTCGATTATCGCCAGACGATATCGTTTAGACGATAGTCTTGCTTTCCATAACATTGAAAATGACTATCGCCTTGGCGATCTCGTTTTGGCGATGAATTATTTGCTCTACGTAAGTCAATAATCGTCAAAACGCTATCGTCAAAATGATAGAGGTTAGATGATAGCTAAATAGCTAAAGAGGTACCGTCTTGTAATTATTTGAGTGTTTTTAAAGCGATAAATGCTTTTTCTTTGATTTTAAACCATTGTTTTTTAAATAATATGAAAACAAAACAATTATTGAATAATTACGGCATATATATCAGTTCATGGTTTGAGTTTTCAGAAGAAAATCTTAGCAACAAATCGTACTTGCCCAATAATCGAATTAAAAAAAAGTATCTGCCCAGTGATCAAAATTCGACCATTTATACCAAAATAATCGTTTATCCATACAGGCCCCTATGTCAACAGCGCTCTCATCGCGTAAGACGATGATCGTCTGACGGCGTCTTTTTCACGTATAGTTACACGTGATAGCTAAGGGGTGCCTATTCTTTTTGGTTTTGAGATAAAAAAGTTAAGAAGCAAAAAAGCATATCTTTGCTAGATATATTTTATTCAATATTAAATAATTTTGATGAATTGGAAATGGTAGAGGATGAGAGGAGAGGCAATGTCAACCGTTTGAAACCCGCACCGTGATTAAAGGCATTGTCTTGCTGCAAAATCATGCTTCAAGAGGTTTATACGATCGGATATTTTGATGACCAGCTGCTTTCAGGCCTTATTTTTTTATTGTTGCGCAACGTAAAGAATCAATTTATCCACGAACACAAACTTTAACGGACGATATTGCAATTAAATTTTTATAATAACGTGACATTTCAAATAAAATAACAAAGATTTTTTGTTTTGACAGCAAAATTTAATTTTCAAATTCATTTCATTCAATAAAAAAAATAAACGATAGAAGAGACGATAGTGATTGAGTTACGTGAAGCAAATTATAGACGATATCGTTAAAGATAATCGTTTTGACGATTATCGTTTTCAACATTACGGAATGACCCCCCAGTACAAATCCAAACGGTAAACGTCGTGTGAAAGGTCCTATGTAGAATGTAAACTTGCGAAGCAATGATTCCAGGCAAAGAGAGTTAATGTGATAGACTGGCCGCACAGTCTTCGGACTTAATTCCCATTGAGAACTTGTTGTGCGATGCAAAGAAATATGTTGCTAGTTGCCAGCCATCTAACAATAACTGGCTGAACAGAATAGAGTGCTGCAGCTGGAGCTGTAGCTGCAACTGGAATAGCTGTCAAAAAGTGTCGTACGTGATTTTTTTACGCGCCCACAATGCAGATGCACAGCTTTCTGACATTTTAGTATCGAAAATAAAAATGAAAACAAAAATAAAAATGAAAAATGATGAAAAAGAAATTAAAATAGCTTTACGTCTTTATGAGTGATTGGAAAGAGTTTAAAAATCACTTTAACCCACATGTGAACACTTCGCTTTGCTCACAATTTTGATACGTCAAAAAAAGCTGCAAGCAAAAGTTAAAAGTTGGCCAACTTGTCCAGCTGCGTCTGCGGCTCTGTCTGCAGTTGCGTCGTGTTCTGTTCGCATCATTGAATTTGTGTGTGTATTCAAAATTTTGACAGCTATTCCAGTTGCAGCTCCGTCTCCATTCTGTTCAGCCAGTAAGGCCCTTAGGGAAGCTATTCAGCACTCATGGAGTTCGATAAGCGTAGAAAGGTGTGAAAACCCAATAAACCCAATGCAACGCCGTTGTGCTGCTGTTATTTCCAATGAGGGACTTGCAACTAATTATAAGTTCAAGGTTCAAACCCTCGACTACAATTTATGATACAATTTTTGTCGTGAATAAGCTTTTTTGTAATAGTTAAAGGTGGATTATCTTCGCACTCCTATTTTTTGACCGCTGTTTTTCAAAAGTTCTTCAATAAATTTGAAAATATAGGATCAAATACTAATTTTGAAATTTTATTTTTTTTTAAATGAAAGCTTAAAAACACCAATTCCAAAATCACATGGTTATTAATTTGTTTAAAATAAAGGAATCCACTTATTTTCAATTTTGATAAGAAGTACTACTATTATTTTGACCGCAGCTGTACATATAAACTTTAAATATACCTACATATATAACTAAAATATGCTCGCATATTTTTATTTAAGGTACAACTACATAATATTCAAAAAAATTTGCCAAAAAGACTTACTTGTTATCAATGTTTGCAAAAACGTTGTCTGTTTTTGGCAAAGTGTTGGCTCATTTGAAGGAAGGTATCCAGCACTATCGGAAAGACTAACTGTGAATAACGCTTTAATCAGTGTTTCAGCTTCTTTTAAATTTTTGCATCTTATCAATCGTCTTATAGCCGCAAGATAAAAAATTTTTGATTTCTTATTTTCAACATTTTTTGTCAAATAAGATGCCCAGTTTTTAACAAAATGCGCAACATCACATCTAATCCAGCACCTAGGAGTCGATGTTCTGCATTTGTCAGCATATTCTCGTATTGAATCACTATTGCAGTATGTCCTCGCACATGCGTTTAACAGAGCATCAGATCCATCACACACAACTTCTTTTGGACGAATTGCTCCAAAATGCTCGTAAGACGATAACCAAAATGATATATCCTCGGTTGTATGTTTCTCGGATATCATTTGAGAAATTGAAAATTGACCAGCCGAACATTGAATGACCATTAAATAAACAAACATAGGTCCTGATAATTCACCGCTCATTTTTTTTATTTTTTGTAACCTGCCACCACTCGCATCAATAGAAATTTGAATTACGTCACCGTTCTTGACATAAAAAATTATATAGGTTTCTTTGATGTGTAGTATAAATATGCACGTAAAATGGATCATTGCCAGTTCTATGGATTACGTTTTTGAGTTTTCCACCTTTTAATAATGCTATAGCTTTTATTGGATCTGGGTCTAAATGTTTTGAAGCAACATTACTGGTTTTGGCGGAATGGAGAACTGTCGACTTAGGGAGACAAGGTGGCTCAGGATCTCCAGGATCCATTAGTTCCTTTGCCATTTCTGCTCGAAAAGCCTCAACAGACATAAGACCAGCTTCTTCTGCATATTTGTCACGAATGGGCTGTCGAAGATATGTTTTTTTGCATCGCTGTGATGACTCTCTTACTGTTATCGTACAGTGCAGTATTACATTTTCAGTATCTCGTTCATCAATTTTGATATGTAGTGAGTTAGAGCAGTTGCATTTTCCTTAAAAAACAAAAAGAAAATCAATAATTTCTCATCCAAAATAATTAAACCTAGTACGCTGCTGATGCAAAAGCAAAATCCCATACAAAATTGTGTGCGGATAAATGATATTTGTGTTTTTTCGTGTTTATTTTTGTGGTTTCTTTCATTACAGCGTGCTGCCTGTGTTATTTTTCATTTGTGATTTTTTGAATTGGTGTAACTATTGATGAATATTTTTTGGCTCCAATTTAGTAAGCTTTCCAACTAAAAATTTCTTTTCGCATTAACAGCGTACCAGGCTTTAATAAAGAAACTTAGGCTTAGCCCAATTTTAATCAAAAATGAAATCTTATAAGTATAGATAAAGTAAGAAAACTTTGGTTCAGCCTTACGATAACCTTTATTTATTTTTTTCATTAGTATAGCCGATCTTATTTGATAAAAAAAAGTGGGATATAAAAAAAAGTCAAAAATCAGTGACTGAATTTTGTTTATAATTTTGATTTCCCATTCGGCATGTTCAGAAAAATGAGATCTCGCGAGACCGCAATAATATTTCTTCAGTTTATTGTTCTGAAAGCTCAGTGGACTCAAAAAAATGTCTCCAGTTTTGCTGTCAAATTCTATAAGAAATAAAATCTTGGCTTTGTCTGCTCTGAAATAATAAACTTAACAATTCATTGATATTTACGAATGTTCGTGTACTTCACGATAGTTTGAGTCAATCCTCGTGTTCCAAATTTCAATTTAAAACAAAATTTCAAGATAACTTCAAGGAAGTACACCAACACAGAGCTATCCGGATGGCTGAGAATAAACATAAGAACGTGCCCAATCTCAGTGACTAAAACTTTTAAAAATTGGGTTATTAAAAATCGAATTTATTCTTTCTATATAGATTTTATGGAGCTAGCTATTGTCAAAACGACAGTGACTAAAACTTTTAAAAATTGGGTTATTAAAAATCGAATTTTAATATTTATCAATTGATAACTGCCACTAGAAGTATTCTTTCCATATAGATTTTATAGAGCTAGCTATTGTCAAAACGACGATGGTTAAATTGACCGAACAAAAATTGCAGAGTTTTTCTTATGTATGAGTGTATTTATTAATTTGAAATTTCGTTAAATTTGTCAAAAAAACTGATTTTAAACTTACCATTAATATATCCCGAGTCCCCTCCTGGAACGTAGTGGTTTTGGAAATTAAAACCACACTTAACCTTGCAGTGGTTCCATACTAGTTTCGTTATGAAATATGTCCATTTTCCAGGAATAAGGCAACGACGTTCCCTGCATGTCACTTTGTTTCGTATTTTATGTCTATATCGATTCACAACTATTAGTTTTTGCCATTCAATTTGAGGAACATTAATCATAAATTGTTTTTCTTGGTCTTCGTTCAAAACGGAGGAATCATAAGAATTTTCATTTTTAGAACAGCTTGAATTTATTGATGAATCATTTTCTTTTTCAATCGAACATATTCCATTTTTGTTCATAACTTCTCTTCTTATGTTATATCTGTTCCCACAAACAAAAGCATGTAAAGCCGTTATTTTGTGGCTATCTAATTTATCAGAAATAATTGTCCATACTTCAGCTCTAACTGGAGCAACTTTTTCCATCCGATTGAATTACTTCAAAACTGTGGTTTAATATCACTTGTTTCATTTTTTCTATATCAAGAGTAACGGGTCTGCCTCGTTGAGGAATCATTATTAATCAAAAATGCTAATGCACGAGTGTCGAGCACGTAAGATAATCTTTTTATTTTCACGAAACAGAAGAATAATAGTTTTGTTTTATTAAAGGTTTTTATCCGGCGCTTTTTAACTGCGTTAGTAACCTATACTCATAGACAGACAGTTTACTTTTAAAATTTGAATAGAACGTACAAATTGTCAAATATGTTTCACAAGAATGGCATGAATGCCCACATTTTGATAATATGAACGCTTAAATTCTATCTGGACAAAAGTATTTTTTTTTTTCAAATTAATTTTTTGATTACCTTCAGTGGTGGTCATAGAATTAGAAACAAGAATTTTGTTACAATGTTAAATAGCATAACTTTTTTTTAGGAAATTTGTTGAGGTTGGTTAGTGGTTATTTTAATAGACCATGACATATAGTACACTTCTGAATATTTTATAAAAAATAAAAGCGTGACACTAACAGTAGAAAATTAATATTATTTATTTAACCCAAATCGCACCTGGCCATACAATTAGAAACGCAAAGAAAAAATTGGTATTTCATAAAAAATGTTCGATGAAAAATTATAATATTTTGTAGGGAATTCCTTATTTTTTGTCACTGGAGCTAATCTTGCCTGCATACTTTCTACAAGGCGCGGCATCTTGATGGGGGTATACTCTCCCAGACCTCCTTTATATTTTCAAAAAGTTCCTCAAAATTTTTTGGGTTCTTGAACTTTAGCCTCTCCACGTTTGCCCACAAGTTCTCATAGGATTCAAGTCTGGACTTTGGGCGGGCCAATCCAAAACATTAGTTTTTGTATCAAAAAACCACTGCTTAACAATCCGTGCTGTATGCTTTGGATCGTTATCGTGCTGAAAAACATAACTAATGGGCATTTGTGGAAATGAATAAGGCTCCAGGACATTTTCCAAGATGCCTTTATAAATATGTTGGTCCATTCGACCATTTATTCCTACTATTGGGCCAACTCCATGTCTCGAGAACGCACCCCAAACCATTATGTTTCCTCCTCCATGCTTAACGGTCTTTAAATTATATTTAGGATTCAATTCCTTCTTCTGAGGGCGTCTAACATACACTTTACCATCTGACCCGAACAAGTTAAATTTGGATTCATCACTCCAAAGTATGTTTTTTCAGAATCCCATGGCTTTATTTGCGTGAAGCTTAGCAAACATCAAACGCCTCTTCAAATTCTTTTTGGAAACATGTGGTTTTTTCCTGGCAATGCATCCACTTGGCCCATGTTCTAGAAGTCGGCGCTTTATGGTTCTAGCTGATAGCTCTTGACCCAATTGGGTCGAAACAACTTCTTTTATTTTTGCAGAAGTCAAAAAAGGATCAGCTTTGCTAATTCCGCATATCAATCTGTCCTCTTTTGGCGTAGATTTTCGATCTTTTGGTTTTCTTTTTGGGGTTTCAAAGCTGCCAGTCCTTTTATTGACTTGAATAGCATCAAATACCATCTTTTTCGAGCAACTAAATCTTTTTGCTATGGAATCAATTGACTCGTTTTCGTTTTGATAGCACTGCACTATGAGCTTCCGAAGTTCTAGACTACAAGACTTATTTTTGCCCATTTTCGTCGCTGTGTTTTTAATTAATTAATATTAATATTATAAAAATAATGAAAAAAAAAACTGAAAACAATCAACTCACATTGATAATAATTTTCTTTTTTTTTTAATTTACCAATTCTTTTGTCGTTTCTAATTTCGTGTCCAGCAAAAATGTCGACTATAAATTAATTTTCTAAAATAACGGTGTTTTATAAACTGTTCGCGTTCAAGGAAACTCATATTTAGAACAAACATGTCGCTGGTGCTTACAAAAAATATTATGGTTGATAAAGTGCGTTTAGAATTGTTGTTTCTAATTATATGGCCACCACTGTATACTCCGTAAATATTAAAGACATTTTCTAATAGATTTGTATTACATTCTAAAAGATGAGTATTAAAATTGTTATTTGTAATACCAGTAATCCAATGAAATAAAATATAATCTTTTGTTATTAAAATTTAATTTAATAATTAATAAAATTATATTTAAAAAAAAATTGGCCCAATTTTTCAAGAATAAGTAAGGCAGTTAGTTTACTTAGAGCCATTTTTGTCACTTCAGGCAAATTTTCAAGATGACCAACTTGAGAGTGTACTTCAACTCGAGAGCTGAAATTCAAGTTGAAATTTCTTTTAACACAAATTTTTTTTTTATTAACTCCAGAGTTGAAAATCTAAAGTTGGATGTGAAAATAATTCAAGAACTGTCATTTTAATAATGAAATTCCATAATCTTCCAGAGGTGTGAGCAAATCATGGACTCGCGACAGAAAAAAGATAAGTATGTATTTGAAAAAAGTCCATAGTAGAAATTTTCAAAATAATGTTGTAATGGTATTTTTCAAAGTCAGGATGTGGCATAGCTGAAGTTTAACTCTTAAGTTAAAAATCGGAAGTTGAAACGTCAACTTTGAGTGAATAAAACACAACTTGAAATACACAACTTGAAAATAAAAATCCTTCTTATGTTCTTTGACTAAAAAAAAAATCGACTTTTATCTTCTGTCGGAGTAACATATATATTCCTATATTTTTATTCCTTCGGGGCAAAATACCCCTGTTGGTAACCTTGCATTACAAGCAAGCATCAGCCAT